>CAUYUJ010018170.1:709820-859820 GCA_963575745.1 Prorocentrum cordatum | reverse complement strand
CGCATGCGAACCTCATCGTATACAAGTACATGTATGTGTGAAAGAGCGTGTTCTACTGCTGCTGGCGGAAAACCGGGGGGTCACTGGGGGTTCCCAACCCGTTCCCCCCCCCTCTCGAAAACAGGGGGGTCACTACCTGTTCGAACCCCTCCCTTCCCCCCCAGTCCATCATGAAAAGCGGGGGCGGCCACTACCAGTTCGAGCCCCCCAGACCCTTCGAAAACCGGGGAGGGTCACTACGGGTTCGAGCCCCCCCCCCTCCGTGCCGCCGGCAAACGACTCCCGCTCCTCGGGACAGTTGGACAATGGTGGGGATGCTGGGACAGTGGTGGGATCGGTGGTGGTGGGGACAGTGGTGCGGGGACAGTGGGACATTGGTGGGGACAGTGGTGGGGACGGTGGTGGTGGGGACAGTGGTGAGGGGACAGCGGGACAGTGGTGGGGACAGTGGGACAGTGGTGGAGACGGTGGTTGGCGGCGGCGGCTGCTGCTGGACGCTGGGTGGCAGCGGCGGCTGCGGGCGCCTGAGGCTCAGGCGCCACGGAGCGAGGGCGCTTGGCCTTGAGGCGGTCCTGCATGCGCTCGAGGTCCTCTCGCATGACCTTGAGCCCCTCCGCCGCGGGGCCGAAGTGCTTCTGGACCTCACCCTGCAGCTGCTTGACAACGTCGGCCACCTGCACCTCGAACTGGTGCTTCTCGTCGTCGCTGATGTCGAGCCCCGACAAGTCGAAGAGCCCTCCCGCTTGGACCTGCAGCAGCGCCGCCTCGCCCGTGAGAAACTGCGAGAGGTCCAGGGCGGCGCCGGTGGGCGCGCTGGGCTGGCTGGCCGCGGCGGCGGCAGCTCCTGAAGCGGGGGCGGCGTCGGCGTACGCCTTGGCAGCGGCAGCCTCGGCGTCGGCCACCTCGAGGATGACCGCCTCGCGGGCCGCCTTGGTGCGGACCAGCCATTCCTCCGCGTCCTGCACCGCGGTGACCGCGTGGCGCAGCGCTGCCTCCGCGCGGCGGACCCGAGCTGGTGGGGACAGTGGTGAAGGCGGTGGTGAGGACAGTGGTGGGACAGTAATACAGTGGGAAAGTGGTGGGGACAGTGGGGATAGTGGGACAGTGGTGGGGAGAGTGGGGACGGTGGGACAGCACAGTGGGACAGCGGCGGGGACAGTGGGACAGTGATGGGTACAGTGCGGATAGAGGGACAGTGGTGGGGCAGTGGGGAAAGTGGGGAGAGTGGGACCGTGGTGGGACAATGGTGGGGAGAGTGGGGACAGTGAGACACTGGTGGGGGCACTGGTGGGGACAGCGGGGACAATGGTGGGAACAGTGGGACAGTGGGGCAGTGGTGGAGATGGTGGTGGTGGGGATTGTGGTGTGGGGACAATGGGAATGTGGTGGAAACAGTGGGACACTGGAGGGTACAGTGGTGGTGGGGACAGTGGTGAGGGCGGTGGCGAGGACGGCGGTGGGACAAAGGGACAGAGGTACAGTGGGGACAGTGGTAGGGACTGGGGACAGTGGTGGGAACGGTGGGACAGCTCAGTGGGATAGCGGCGGGAACAGTGGGACAGTGGGACGGTGGGGACAGTGGGACAGTGGTTGGGGCCATGGGGAAAGTGGGGAGAGTGGGACCGTGATGGGAACAGTGGAGGGGACAGTGGGGACAGTGCAACAGTGGTGGGGGCACTGGTGGGGACAGTGGGACGGTGGTGGGAACAGCGGGGACAGTGGTGGTGAGGACAGTGGTGCTGGGGACAGCAGTGGGGGATGTGGTGCGGACGGTGGTAGGGACCCGGGAGTCGTTTGCTGGCGGTGAGCGTAGGGGGGGGGGGGAGGGGTTCGAACCGGTAGTGACCCCCCTCCCGGTTTTCGAGGGGGGGGGGTCGAACCGGTAGTGACCCCACCCGGCTTTCTAGAGGGGGGGGGGTTCGAACTGGTAGTGAACCCCCTTCTGGTTTTCTTGGGGGGGGGGTTCGAACCGGTATTGACCCTCCCCGGTTTTCCGGTTTTTCGGATCGGAAGGGGGGGGTCGAACCGGTAGTGACCCTCTTCGGCTTTCTGGAGGCAGGGGGGGGAGTTTTGCCGGGGGGACGGGGGAGGTCCAGCAGGGGGGGAGGGATTTTCGGAGGGGGGGGACCCCCAGGTCCCAGAGGAAGAGGGGGGGAATTTTCCACAGTAAAGCGGCGGTGGATCACGCTCTCTCGTATATGTGTACCCTCCTTCTCTCTCCCTTGATCCCTTCTTCTCTCCTTCTCGCGCTGTCTCTCTCTCTCTCTCTCTCGTGAGCGCGAGTGCGCGCGAGGCACCAGTTCGCCAGAGTCATCGGGCCGAAGGAGGCGGCGCCGAGCCCGTCTTCGTTTCGCGGAGAGGTGGTCAGATTATGTTACGTTGCGGCCGCGTTGCGGCCGACGAAGAGGAGGGAGGGGAGGACAATGGGTACGAGGGATGGGGATGAGGAGAGGGTGATGAGGCTGAGGATGACGATGTGGATGATGATGTTGATGTGGATGATGTTGATGCTGATGATGATGATGCTGATGATGATGCTGATAATGATGATGATGATGATGATGATGATGATGATGATGATGATGATGACGATGATGATGATGATGATAATGATGATGGTGATGGTGATGATGATGATGATGGTGATGGTGATGGTGATGGTGATGATGATGATGATGATGATGATGATGATGATGATGATGATAGTGTGGTGGTGGTGGTGAGGATGATAATGAGGACGAGGATGAGGATGAGGATGAGGATGGCCAGTGTAATGATGGTGATGGTGGTGACATGATGGTGTTGATGGTGATGACGATGGATGGCGATGGCAATGATGATGATAATGATGATGATGATGATGATGATGATGATGATGATGATGATGATGATGATGGTGCTGATGATGCTGATGATGCTGATGAGGATGGTGATGATGGCGATGGTGATGGTAATGATGATAATGCTGGTGATGATGGTCAGGTGTTTGAGGGTGGCGGTGAGGATAACGATGATGATGAGGGTGGATAATGATGATGATGGTGATGGTGGTGGTGATGATGATGTTGATGATGATGACGATGCCGATGATGAGGATGATGGTGATGATCATAATGCTGATGATGATGACAAGGATGATGATGGCGGTGATGATACTGGTGATGAGTATCATGATGTTGATGTTGATGGTGGCGAGAACGATGATGATGATGATGATCATCATCATGATGATGAAGAAGATGGGTGTGCTTGCGGGTGAGGTTGAGGATGTGGAGGAGGGAGATGGTGATTGTATTGATAATTATTATGATGGTGGTGGTGGCGATGATGCTGGTGGTGGCGGCGGTGGTCATGGAGATCTCAATGATGAGAAACATGGCGATTGCAGTGATAGTGTTAGTGGTGATGGCGGTGGTGGCATGATGATGATTCTGATGAAGACGACGATGGTGGTGGTGGTGATGGTGGTGGCCATTTAGATGGCGATGGTGGTTATGGCGCTGGTGATGATGATGGTGGCACTGGTGATGGCGGTGATGCCTCTCGCTGAAGGCATCTTGTGGGTTTCTCGAAGGCCTCTTTGGGGCCCTCTGGCGGTCCCGGTGGCCATCTTGGCGTGCAGGGCTTAAAATGTTGGTTCGAGCTCCCCCTCTTGGA
Source organism: Prorocentrum cordatum (assembly GCA_963575745.1). Classification (NCBI taxonomy): domain Eukaryota; class Dinophyceae; order Prorocentrales; family Prorocentraceae; genus Prorocentrum; species Prorocentrum cordatum. The sequence continues at coordinate 856,163 of CAUYUJ010018170.1, read as the reverse complement.
CAGTTTGGGGGACAGTCCTGAAACCGAGGAATAGTTGTTCAAGTAGTGCTGGCTTCTTTGGGCTGGCCACAAGGACCTCCAAGATGGCCTCGACGACCCCCAAGACAGGCTCAGGACGGTCCCTGTTGGGACCAACGCACGACACGTGGAAAGTGTGGACTCCCAATCACGACTCCTAGGAGTCGGGAAAATCCACGCGGCGATTGCTTCAAGCGCCCAAGAATTCCGGGAATCTTGGGCATGGGCCCCTGATGAAGCAGCATTTGTAAAATTTAAGAAGGAGATCTCGAAAGGACTTGTGTACATTCCACTGCGTGCCTCGGGGCACGATGGCGGATCTAGAGCTCTCGCAAGCTCAATCAATTCGGCCAGTTTGAGAGCGAGGAGCTAGGGAGAGGGCGAAGCACCGTGTCCTGCTCCACCCCTTCCAGGCGCCATGTTGTTGCGAATGCTTGACGCTTCGCACATCCGCATCTTCCCACTCAGAGCCTAGAGACGGTTCCCAGACGAGCTACCGTGAGAAGGGAATTGGGGCAGGCATCAGTGAAGCAAATGGAGAAAGCACTTGTTAAGCCAGACCAGCCCAGGCAGTCCCTTGAAGTAGCTTACTCGAGGCCCCCAGCGAGCTTGTGGAAGTCATGTTGAAGTCCACGTCGGGCTCTCTTGGGAGTCTTTTGCGCGGGGGCGGGGCCTTTCAGGCCCCCTGAGGCCACCTGGAGGCCATGCCAGAAGCCGCCGACAAAAAAAATAATTAAGTGGAGCCAACCAGCGACCCCCCTTTGGCGTCACTAATTTGTCTTGCAATTTCTGGGGCACCTGGAACCATCTTGAGATGTGGCGGACGCTTCAACTGGTCGCGACCTCCCGTCCGACGAAGTGTGGGGCGGTTTTGGTGAGAGGCGTTCCGCTGTCCTCGTCGTCGTCGTCATCGTCATCGTCGTCATCGTTGTTCGATGTGTTATGCCCTTGTTGAATGCCTCTGACGTGCTTTGCCTCCAGGAACCCGAAGAGAATTGCTGGAGAACTTGGCGGGAGACCCCCGCGAAGCCGTTCGCGCCCAGAGGGCTGATGGCGTTTCGGAGCTGCTCCGCCAGGACTGTGGTCACGGAGGTGCCAATCGAACGACGAGTCGAACATTACTTGTTCGACTCCCCGGGGCCATCACAGATCCATACGGCTCGAAACGTGCAGCAGGAGAATCGGGTCTGGGGCCTCCGGTCATGTTGCGTTTACGACGTTTTGTTTCGCAACGTCGGGTGAGATCGAGGCGGCTGTGCGGCCCACCGCCATCGAGGCCGAACGTCACGCCCGGAGGAGAGGGTCCGAGTCGTCGCGTCGTGATTCCGTCGTGAAGGTGAAGACGGGCAGCGATCACAGTCGAAGCGTTGAAGTGAGGATCACCTTGCGCTCTGGAGGTGCTCTGGTTTTCGGGCCGTTCCGTCGAATCAGGCTGTGGAACCTATTCATGGCCGAGGCTCGCCGTAGTCAGGTAAGCTCCTTCGTTCCTTGTTTGGCGGTCCTTCTGGCAGTGCGTCTACTGTAGAACTGAATTTCGTGAGGGTGTGACGAAGCCTGGATGGAGCAGCGGGATGGAGCAGGCTGCAGCAAACGCGGAGGGAATGGTGGGCCTGGTTCCCGCAGTGGCGAGCAGGCTTTATGATGTAGAAGGATGACTGGTGGTGCGCGCAAGGGGGCGGGTTGGCGATTCGATACGTTGTTTGGGTGGGGTAGTCCAGACGAATGGGGCGCGGCACTTGTTCCCTCAAGCTATGAGCGTCGCATTGTTGCTCGTCCTGCCATCGATGGTATCGTACATGCTAGTTTGTTTGCCCAGCATGACCAGAGGGTAGTCAATCGATGACATACAGCTTCCCGGAAGGTGATCAGCCAGACGTTAGCAAGGATCAACGACCTCGTTCAGGAGGAGGCGGGGAGCCAGACGTCAGCACGGTGCAGTCAGCCAAAGCAGCAAGTTGCATTCGGCTTCTGCGTTGAAGCAGCCGGCACGTCATGTCTACGTTTCGAGGCGGGGATGTATCCAGAACCGCCGCCTGGGGGATTGGTCTTCGGGGACCTCGGCAGGCGGTGGATATGGATAGATTCGGGTCCAAGGGGGCTCAGCTATTTTCATGAACACCGCCAACTGGGATCCCAGGACGTCGGTTCCCCAGGCGGTGGAGGTCGACGAATCCCCGCCTCGCACACGCGTTGTGCACAGGCAGCCGTTGCAGATCAGATGCTGCGGCAGTGCACAGTTACTGTACCGCAGCAGGAGGAGCAGGAGCGGCGGACCGCGCGAGCTTGCACGTCGGAAGGAGAGCGGATGAGGACAACTGGGAAGAGGAGGAGGAGGAGGAGGAGCAGGCAGATGAGCAGGAGGAGGAGGAGGAGGAGGAGGAGGAGGAGCCGTGCGGCTTCAGCAGGACGGAACAGTCGGCGGCTCAAAGACGGGGCCCCGAGGATGGGGAGGGGTCCCGAGCCGAGCCGTCATTGCTTGCGGTAACTCGATCTGAGGGGCCGCATCCTTGAGGGCCCCATCTTTGAACCGCCGATGATTGCGGTGCTTCTCTGGCCGTCGTGCCCAAGGCTGCTTCTTGGTCGCCTCGTCACGGCAGGGGGCAGGGAGGTTCTCCAGGCCATGCCACTCCAGTTGTCTTTCCTCGAGGGCGGGTGTCTTTGCAGTCGGCACAGTGCGGCACCGTTTTGTCGTGCTCTAGGAGGACTAATACTTTGCAGTGGCTTCCGACCAGTGCCGCCGATCTGGAGCGCTCCCTATGGTGCTCGGGTTCGCTTGGAGGACTACGGAGCCGTCGTGGGGCCCTCTTGGGGCCGTCGTAGGAGGAGGCCTCTTGAGGGGATATGTGGGCCTCTTAGGGGCTTATTGGGAGCCTTCTTGACTGGGTTTGGGTTGGTTTGGCTGGGGGCTTCTCGGGCCGCCTTAGGATCAGTTTGGGTCCGTCTTAGGAGTCTCTTGGGCCGCCATAGGGCCATCTTGGAAGCCTCTGGGGCGACCTTGGGGGCATCTGGGGCCGTCGGAAGGCCGAAACTAATGAAGCGCCCAAATCTTTCAAAAGCATTAGAAAATCGATGATTTGGGCCTCTTGGGGCTTTTTTTGCCGGGCATCCTGGGCCATCCTGGGTGCATCTTGAGCCATCTGGAAAATATCTGGCGGCCACCTTGGACTCTGGCCCCCGGGGTGCGAATTTGGCGGATTGTTACGTGTCCCCGCCCCGCCCAGAAAAACGAAGCACAGTTGGTGCAGCCCCCCCCCTTCCCCGACAGAGCCATCCCGGCCCCCCCCCCCAGCAGAGCTGAAGCTCAGGCTGTAGGTAGTAGCTTAGGTTCTTTGAAACTCACACGCCAGATCGGTGGATATTGCCGAACATTGATTCAATGGGACCCATGTATCGTGTGTTCTCGATACCATTCTCGGGAGAGCTTGGACGTCCACGGGTGTTGCATCTTTGCCCTGCATCTTGACGTCTGTTGTTGTTGAGTGGATTCCCCCCCTCACCTTCTGCCGAGCAATGGTGGGGTCGGATGAGTAAGCGGGTCAGCAGCGGAAGTGTTTGAGCAGCGTAATCCGTTCCACGGTTCAGTTCTGCACGGCCTTGACACGAGAAACTAGTTATGTGTAGTGCAATCTTGCACCGACCGATCTCTTTCCGCCCCCTGCAGGCAGGGGAGCGAATGGGATCCACCAGATTCCGTCGTGCCATGATGGGTTGACATTGCAGCGGACCAGGGCATCCGTGCTGACTCCTTGTTTCGCTGTTCACATCCACCCGCAGGGGCTCGAATATCCTCGCGCCCTGATGCTTTGCAGCCTGGGCGGAGTAGCTGGCGTTCTCGGCCTTCTTCGGGTGGGGGTGCGCGAGATCGGGGAGACAATCGCGCTTCGCGCTGCGCCTCGCGCAGCTCGACGCACAAAGTCAGGTCACCTAGGTAGCCCTTCTGGCTCGAGCTTGCAAGTGATTGTCTCGCTTCAGGGGCCTGTAGTTGGGTCAACCGCGTCGGCTGCAACGAAGCAGCGCTCCTCGCATCAGTCACGGCACCAGCGTCAACGCAGGTGGTGGGAGCGTTGTGGTAGCCAAGTTGCCAGTCTCATCGGCTTAACCCTCCTTGCGTTGGGCAAATGCTGGAGGGCGGGGGAGTCTGGGGTGGCAGTCTGGGGCCCGTGCATCGGCAGAATTTTGCATTCGCATCGGCGCTGCGCATAGTTTGTCACACATGACTTTCTCGCCTCGGCGCCCAGCACATGTTTGGCAGGCGAAGGGGGGAGGAGGGCCATGAGGCCTAAGGGGCGCCATAGGACATCGGAAGTGGCGGTGGCGGGGTTGGTCATCGAAACCAATAACGAAATCCACCCCCCTCTAAGCGATTTCCCCCCCAAAGAGGCGCAACAGGAGGAATGCGCATCACTTGTCGTCCACGACCACGATGGGTCCCTCCGTCCCTCCTCCTTCGCCTCTCCTCTCCTCGTCTTCGCTTTCCTTTCCGCGCCCCCCAAAAACCGCCACCCGAGAATCCCCCGTTCTGGAATGTTGAGCGTGGCTCGCAGCGTCGTGCAATAACTCTTTGGGGCGAGCGACAAAAAATCCCAGAGAGAATCAAGTGCAACTCAAACAGGTGTGACGGAGTGCCAGAAGGTGGCAGAGAGACGACGGGAAGTGGAGAAAGGAAAGGTGCACAAGGGAGCGTCGCCGCTTGAGCCTCCTCCCTCTCATCCCCCTTTTCTCCCTTCCCTTCCCCTCCCCTCCCCTCCCCCGCCGCGCTGCCCACCAGCGAGCCGTCCTCGGAAGCGCCGCGCCTGTCGGCCTGTCCGCCCCGAGAGACCCCGGACATCGTCCCTCTCTCACGACGTAGATTTCGGTCGGGCGTGTCCCTCTACAGGAGGAATATTCAGAAATAGTCTAAACATTGTTTGGGGACGATGTTTGGACTATTTTTCGCTATGGTTTGGTTTTGTTGTATTTGTTAATTCGTCGTCCAATAATCCGCCTGTTGGGAGACATGCCCGGCCTAACCGTAGACCCCGGAGATTTGAACCCCCTCCCGGGGACACGGTCCGCCCCGAGTCTGCACAGTTATTCTAGGCCTTTTCGATGGGGTCGGAGTAGATGGGGTCGGAGGATCGCGCCGCATCGCCGATGCATCGGCGATGCGGCTCGATGTGGGGCCCTTTGCTTCACGCCGACGTCGCCGATGCCAAGCGGACGTCGACGATGCATCGCTGATGCATCGCCGATGCATCATCGATGTATCGGCGGTGCGTCGCGATCCTCCGACCCCATCTACTCCGACCCAATCTAGGAGGCCTCAGTAGACCCCGGAGATTTGGACCCCCTCCCGGGGACAGACGGTTCGCCCCGAGTCTGTGTAGTTACGGCAGGGACGCGTCGTGTCGACCGGCGGCGACCCAGCGCGGGCGTTCAAGGTTGAACGCCGCCAGTGGCCCAGAATCGGCCAATCTGGAAGGATCTGGCGATCGAGAAGCCGCCGATCGTTCAAGGTTGAATGATCGACGCGGTGACAGGAAGCAAAGCTGGGGTCGACACGACACGATCCCGCGGTATGCATGCATGCATGTGTATATACGTCGTTGTTCGATGGCCCCTACGCCGAGTAAGGGCCCCCGGAGGCCGAGCTCTACCGAAAACCTCCCGCCGTGAGATTGTCACGGCGCTGCCCCTCCCTCCGCCCTCCCCTGGAGGAGGCGGAGCGGCAGAGAGTGCTGGCGCAGAGCCGGCGGCCGGCGGAGAGGGGAGGGCGCCCCTGCCACAGGTGGACGCTCCAGAGTACGAGGGGTGGGCTTCGGTGCAGTGGTGCACCCCGCCGCCGTCCGTGCGTCCTCTCGGCCTGCCGACCTCGTCGTCCGCCTCGTTCTTATTTCCTCGCGCCCCTCTTCACTCCTCCTCGTTCCCCAGCTTCGCTCCTCCTCCTCCTCCTCCTCCTCCTCCTCATTCTCCTCCTCCCATTCCCCTCCCTCCCCCTCCCTCCCTCCGCCCCCCGCCTGCTCTTTCCTCCGTCCGTCCCCCTCGTCCTCTTGACTCCGCCTGCCTCCTCCTCCGCCTCCTCATCATCCCTTACTTTTTGTTTCCTGGCCCCTTCGTTCCTCATCCCCTCCCTCGTCCCTCTCCCACATCCCCCTGCTTTTTTCCCCCACCTCCTCCTCCTCCGTTGCCATTTTGGCTTGAGCCATCTGGGCTCAACAGAGGGAATCCGAGTTGCCAGCGCTCCTCTTCGGACGGGCCAGGCGTTGGCGAGCACTTTGGTTTCTCATCTTTCCAAGATTTTCAACCATGGGAGGACCTGCTCTATGGACCCGTGCTCGGTGTGCTGCGGCGGCTCGCCAGTCTTCCTGGAGTGTTCTGTGGAGGTCTTCTTGGCGATCATGGCAGGACGATGGCGGCTACCCGCCCTCACGGCCTCAGCCCAAGTCTGTGCGCCAGAGCTCCAAGTACTCGTGCAGCAAGAAGCTCCTTCACTTCTGGCTGTGGAAGCATTGCGGCACCGTCAAAAGCAAGGCGAGTGCGCCAGACCGCGTTCCGACCTCGCATGGTGGTGCACCAAAAGACTGGCCTGCCCTTCCTATCGCTCCATGTCCTGCTCCTGCTGTTAATAATCCAGGTTCGGATCTTTAGCAAAGTGTGGATCTTACATCCAAGCTGAGAGGTCAAGCGCTGGTCAAGTTTATCAAGGTCGAATCAGTGAGCGGCGTACAGCGTCCATTTGTGAGCCCCCTATTCAGCTTTCAGATCGCGTCAACCCACAAGCAGTGCAAGCTGCTCGAGCTCAAGCTGGAGGAGGAACCTGACACAATGGCCATGTGGCACGAAGCAATCGCGAACAAGGAACAGGATTGCATCAAACTCCGCAACGAGCTCGAGACTAAGGATGCCATCCGCCGCAATCTCGTCGACAGGCAGCACACGGAGGCCTGTCCTGAGCCAGTTGTCGAGGGTGTTGCTCGCCCTTTCTTCAATACTCGCGAAATGGCTGCAGGCTCCCCTGACCAGCTCAAGCTCGACATCTCTGTCCGAAATTTTCACTGGCCAGGACGAGCGCGAGATGTCGGAGACCGACCAGAAATAGATCAGCAAGCGCACCGCCATCTTCGGTGTCGCTATCAAAAACATGGACCAGATCGCGCCGGCCCTGAAGTTCACGTGGCCAGACTGAAGAAGAAGCGGCACCTGGGCCATGACGACCTAGACACGCAGCCAGCCCCAGTGGACCTTGTCCAGGTACATGCGGCAGGAGGTTACGATGAAGTCGGGCCTGTCCCTCTACAGGGGGAGTATCTTGAAAAAGTCGTACAACACTTGTCTGGGGACGTTTTTTTGGTCACTGTCTGCTGCGAGCCTCGGGCTTGCTCAGCGGAGTGTGCAATATCCACGTACGACGTGGAAGAAAATGGAAGGATGACTGATTGGTGCCTTCTCTTCAGCACTTCTTGGCCTTGAGTCAAAAAGTCGATGGACAACGGGCGCGTGCAACGTTTCGCCCGCATCTCTCGCTGCATGCTACACCCAGTTGCTATCCCACATGATGGGATAAAATATTGTGCTATACTACTTTTCTCAGTCCCAAGCTCGCCAGCCCATGTTGGGCCACCCAGCATGTAAACCAAGACTGCGTTATCCCACATAGTGGGATTGATGTTCTGTAGCCCAGAGACGCTGTAGATGCTAGCATCCCTCCTGGGGGCATCTCTCCACGAACTGGAGAGTGTCTCGTGCTATCTACAGCTGCATCTACTACTGCTGCTTCTCGCCGCGCCGGAAGATCACCGTGGCTCATGGCCCATGGGCGCTGTGTGCAGGATAGCAACCACGCCTAGCAAACACACATCCGGATTCCCTGCGTGATCTGGCCGATGTGCACGTGCATCCCCGGCGCTGCTGAACTTACGGATGCCAAGTCCCTTCTTTTGATACCTTATGATATTCGAGCGTTGCCTTGTCCGCGTTCGTGGTAAGGATGTCAACGGCATTCTCTTCGCGCCTACTTTGATGAGTGTAATGCGCCCGCGCCGCACGAGCTCCTGCAAGAATAAGTACTTGATCTGCACGTGCTTCATCAGCTTGCCGAAACCCAGACGGGACATGGATGAGACCGCGGTTGCACTGTCTGACTCGATGCCGATCTCCACGTCGACCTCCAAGCCCATATCCGTGAGCATCGACTTGAGCCCAAGGCTCTCGGCCGCGCAAGTGCCCATGGCGTAACCTTCAGCCTCGCCAGCGCTGGCGGCCGTCGAACCCTGCGTTTTGGACATAAAGGCCACGAGACTCTTTGCCCACGTGACCACTGCCCCGGTCGTAGACTTCCGGTCGATCAGGTCCTTGGCCCAGCCGCTGTCGCACAATCCTTCGATCTTGTGCCGGTACTCCCACTGCGGACGCATCATGGTGCCGACGTGCCTCGTGCCGATGGCGCAGCGCGTCCACCTTTTGAGTCTCCGCATGTCTCCCTCGGCTGGCGTCTGCATGCCCCTTGAACACTCCTTCGACGCGTGCATCATGTCGGGCCTGAACTGCGCGATGAATAGAGCTGTTCCCTGGGCGCGCCTGAACAGCCGCATCTCGTCGTGGGCCAGCTCCTTCTCGCCCTCGCGCTCGGAGTCGCTCTTATCCCCTGGGGCTACGACTGCACTCCCATTCTTAAGTCCTACCATGCTGAACAGCGACTCGTAGTGTTGAGGCAGGCATTGCTGGAAGAAGCCCGTGGAATAACGCGCGATGAGACCGCCCAGGTACTTCTGCGCCACGCCAATCTCCAAGTACTCGTTGACCTTCAGCTGGAAATACTTCTGGAGGTCGTGCAGAAAGTCCTCCATAGGCTCCTCGCCTGCCACGACGATCCCATCATCGACGTGCTTGACCATTTTGACATCGTCGTTGTACCATGCCGCTGGTCCGAGACACACCTCTTCATGCTCATGGCAGGGTAGCCGTCGAAGGTCGTTTGCCCCTGGGCGATATTGTCGAAGTGGGTGTCGAGCTCAACCATTGCCTCCTGCTTTAAGGTGCACCGCAGGTGCCACACTTCGCGTCGTTTGGGTTTGGCCACTCTGGCGGTGGCTCGATCCACACATCTTCCTGGATGGGTGGATGCAAAAATGCACGATGAACATCGAATATCTTGACCTTGCGATTGTAGAGATGCGCATAGATGAGCATTGCCCTCACTGTCACTGGGAACGGCGTCGGCGCGTAGAGCTGGCCCTTCGTCCTGGCCTTTGCTTTTTCAAAAGGTCTAGCGCGCAATCTCGCCTTCCATATCCCGCTTCGTTTCTCTATGACCAAAACCAATTAAAGTGGACGCGTCTTCGCGTCCTCCTTTGGCACTGCCCAGTGCACGGCATAGTCCTCCAACCTCTTGAGCTCGTCGCCCTTGATCTCCATCTCCTTCCACGGGGTGAGCTTGTCCGCCCAGGCGTCCTGCAGCTCTGACTCAACGTCGTCCGGCTCCTCCTCGTTGCGGTCGAGCTCGGCGATCCTCCGCTCGATGGCCGAGATCACCCTCTGCCTCTTGGACGTCTCCTCGGCGTCCGCCTCAGGCCGCGCACGGGTGGCCGACGCTGCGGCTTTCGCCCGCAACCGAACCCGCTTGGCTTCCGGGTCGTCTGCGTGTGCATCTGGCTCTCTCTGGGGCCCGACCAATGGCAGCATGCTCTGGTCGACGCCGCTGCCGCCGGCTGATTTGCGGGCGCTGCCGCGGACGATGGGGCCGCGCCTCCCGAGCTAGACGACGCCTCCTGGGCAGGTTGGCCATCGCCGGGAATCGACTGCTGCTCTGGCGCTGGCGGAGTCTTCTTCAGGCTGCTGAACAATGCTGGATGGGGCAACTTGATCTCCTCCAGCGCGAGCTTGAACTCGGCGCCGCTCTGCGCGTCGTTGCAGGCATGCCCGCGCGTCAGTACGCGGTCGTGCTTCCTCTTCACATGCCTTGCAACCTTCGGTCGGCGTCCACGGCCCCGCCTCCAGGGCCGTCGGCAAGTTGCCCACTTCTCTCTTCTCTTTGATGTGCCAAGGAGTCCAGACCATGCTCTTGAACAAGGTAATGTCCCATCGTCGCTCTGCAGGTAGGGCTCGAACCGCTCGGCATTGAATAACTCCAACCCCGGTTCCGACGAAATGGTCTCCCGATACAGTACTTCAGCCCAGCCATGCGCCCTCCTGCCACAGCGGGTCGAGGCTGGCCTCCACCGGATGCGGGAGCTTGCCAATGACGCACTCCCCAAATTCCAGCATCACCGAGCTGAACCTGGCCATCTTCAGCTGCTCGTACGGCGTCCGACCTCCGCGAAGAACCTGGAACCGGTTGTACACGTAGCCGCTGTGTCGCACCGCCCACGGCACGATGGCCGCGCCGAGTTCGATCTTGATCCCGTACTCCTCCTGCAAGGCTAAGAGGATGGTTTTGAGGGTCCCCTTGATGATCTTCACTGCGACCTCCGCCGCGCCGTTTGACGCATGAGAATGTTCTGGGCTCCTCCGCATGGCGATAAAGTCCATGAACCCCTTGTTCGCGCATGCCGCTCGCACCTCCTGCATGAGAGCGATGATGGCCGGCTCGCCATCAGATTGCGCCTCGATCCGCAAGTGCCCGAGCTCCTCCAGGAAGGCCACGCACGCCCGGACGCTGTACTCGTCGGCCCCCTTGGCTCGGACCATCGTCGCGCCGATCATGCCAGACGAGGTGTCCATCATGTTGGGGAAGGGTACGCATTGGTCTTGCTGCGAACTCGTCGTATTGGGCTCGTCGAGAAAACTAGTCGAACGCGACTAAGATCAGCAAAGTCACTCGAAGCTGCGCTCGTCGTACATGAGGCTCATCTTGGGCTCGTCCTGATACACAAAACCTGCACCAGGCTGCAAAAGGCACCTGCACCTGGACGTCGCATCGTCTCAGCGTCTCTTCGCCTCCAGGCACCTCGGGGGCATCGCCCTGGATCACGTCCACGTCCCCGAGCTCGTGGCTGGCCAACTGGCTCGCGTCGAAAAACTGGTTCTCGATGCGCACCAGCATAATGGCACCCGGTGGCACGGCTGTGGGCCCCGGCGCCATCCAACTGGATTCCCGATGTGAACCTCGTAGCCCGAGTTGTCGATTATGTCCGCGACTGCTCGGACGGGCTGGCGCACGTTGCCGACGAGGTACTTTGCCTGTTGCTCGTAAGCCTGCCCGTTCACGTTCACTCCGGTGGTCGTCACGGTCACACGCTCGTCGATGTCAATGCGCTGCCCTGTCGCCGCGACGATGTCAAGCTCGTTGCCGATCTTCTCATTGGGCGCCCCAGGCGCAAAGCTCCTGGGACACGCGCTGTATTTGGCGCCGCTGTCCACCATCACCCGCACCTCAGGCTGGAGCACCGCCACGTCCTCTGCATCTACGCCTAGAAGATCCACCCGTCCTCGGGGTCGTCCGTGTCTATGGCTGCATTGGTCCTCGTCGCTGTCGCCGACTGGAACGCAGCTCCAGCTGCAGGCGGTGGCCCCGCAGCTCCCCGTGCTGGGGCCCCGGCTGCCGAAGCAGCCTGATCCACGGCTCTAATTTCCATCTGTCTGGGCCGATTCCTGCACTCCGACTTCTTGCGCCCCCATTTCCCACAGTAGTAGCAGTGGCCCTGAAAACGATGAGCCTGCTGTTGTTGGCCTCCCTTCTGACCGCCACCACCATCCTTTTTGCCCCTGCCGCCCTTCGGCTTGCCCGTGTCCTTGCTGCTCTTGTCTTTGCCCTTGGGGTACTTGCCGCCTTTCGGATAACCATCCGGGTCGACAGCGCCCACGTCCATGGGCGTCGCCCCGTCGGTGATGGCCAAGCTGGTCATGTAGTCCACCAGGGTGTTCCTCAAGGCGCGGTAATTCGGGAACGTCTGAAGGATGACCTGCTGCTTGAGATTGGCCGGACTGTTTTGTTTCAGGATGGATTGGAGGAGAGCGTCGCCCACGATCTCTGAGTAGGTCTGCTCGTACCTGCGAACCTCTGCTTCCAGTTTCCCCACCTCGTCCTGGAACTGATCCGCTCGGCCGTTGAATATCGTCTTCAGAACATTGGTGAGCTGAGCCGCCTGCACTGAACCCGAGGTCGGGTCTTCGCGTTTGCACAGCAGGCGGTACGCCTCGATGCCATTGTGCGACTCGGTGTTCATCAAGAGCCTCTTCGTCGATCCCTGGAGCACACCGTTCAAAATGTACCTCCTCCGCAAGGGTTGCGAACTTGATCTGGCCGTCCATTCTCTCGGACCTCTCCATCATGTTGAAAAGCTGCTCGTTGATCGCACCAACGTAACTCTTCAGCGTGAACTGGAACTCTGGCCACTCCGCTTTGTTGTTGCTGTAGTGGCTTGGCTTGCCCAAGACACGAGTGTCCACGATGGGCGCCGCCGTAGGCCACTCCGAGGATCAGAACAGTAGCCCACGCTACCATGCGAGCCTCCGGGCTCGCTCAGCGGAGTGTGCAAGATCCACGCACGATGTGAAAGAGAATGTGAGGACGACTGACTGGTGACTTCTCTTCAGCACTCTTGGCCTTGAGCCAAAAAGTCGATGGACAACGGGCGCGTGCAAAGTTCCGCCCGCATCTCTCGCTGCATGCTACACCCAACTGCTATCCCACATGATGGGATCAATGACTGTGCTATACTGCTTCTCTCAGTCCCAAGCTCGCCAGCCCATGTTGGGCCACCCAGCATGTTAATGCACAAGACTGCGTTATCCCACATAGTGAGATTGATGTTGTGTGAGCCAGAGACGCTGTAGATGCTAGCATCTGCCCTTGCTTGTTTTTTTGTTTGTCCCTCCAAAAAAAAAAACAAGCTCTAATTTTTCGTCGAACATCCGCCTGTAGGGGGACATGCCCGACATCAGGTTACGATGCTGGGGCCCTTTCGGTGCATTCCTCGGGCCCGGCTGGAAGCGGGGATCCTCCTGCGGCCTCAGCCCCTGGCGCGGCCCAGGGCCGGGGCAGCGACGCGTCCGCCGCCTCCAGAAAGTCTTCCGTGCGGGAGCACGCCCGCTGCCTGGCCGAGACCAGTGCGAAAGGGCAGCCAAATGTCCTCCCAGGAACGAGATTCTTCCCGAATCAGTTTGTGCAGGATCGGTCAGAAGCTCGGGTCTTGTGCACCTAGTCCGGTCGTCAAAACGTTGTGCAACTCCAGGCCCGCGACACGACGGTGCTGTCTGGGTCGTCTTGGGTGCCGTTACGGGTGTTTCGCTGTAGGCGGATATGAGATTGCATATGACTTGTCCAGTCTTAGTTTGTGCCCTATCTGTCCGTGAGTGTCTTCCGTCCCTCCAACAAGGATAGGGCGATGATCCGATCACCACGGTCCTTATTTCTCAGTTCGCCTCCACATTACGATAGTCTACTCAGCGTTGCCCTAGCCATTGAAGCACTGCATGCCACGTTCAATGCTCAGCGTGCGGCTGGGTCGTACGGTGCGCGCTCTGCTTTGTCTCTTGTTCAGTTTGCGTGCCTAAGCACTCCGACGCAGTGCAGTGCGGGCCCTGTTTCGTGCTGTCCGAGACGCGGGGTCGGGATGATTTCTCCCAGGTCGCACCATGCCCCCTCGTCCTCCTCATCCTCCTCCTCGTCTTTTTCGGTCTGTATTTAGTTTCCAAATGTTCTTGTCATCCTTCTCTTCCTGTTCTTCTCCCGCCGTCGTCTTTTTGTCACTCCCCACTCCCCTTCCTGCCAGGAGGTCAACGATTGAATCGATTCGCTCACTCCGCAGGCACATCCTGCACGTAGTGTTTAGTGGCCTTCGACCAGACTTGGTCTCGAAAGAAGGGCCCCGTTGGGAGATTTGTTGCGGTTTCTTGAGAGGCATCTCGGGGGCCTCGTGGCGGCATGTTGTGGCCTCTTCCTGTTCGTCCCTCAGCGACGTTTTTTTTCCGAGACACATTGTCCCTTCCTGCCAGGAGGGCCTCCGGAAGCTTCCGGAAGCCTCCGAGGACCTCCTGGGGACCTCGGACGACTTCCTTGCGGCGACCTTCAGAGGTTGACGTGCTTGCGCTGGGGGGATCTATACCTGGCTCCCTGGGCAATCGAGTGGTGTGTCCAGGTTTCGCCCCGTGTGCGCCCGACGGCGCACAGTGGGCGTGCCGCGCGTCAACCCGCACAGCGCAGAACGCACCACACGGCTTTGCACCGACGCTGCACCGCAAATTCTCCACCCCACAGCTCGCACCACATGCAAGGTATGCACCACAGAAGGTGCACCACGTAAAGGGCACCACACAGTTCGGGCGCCAAACATTCCCTCTCCTACAAGAGATGAGACCCTTCCCCCAACCGAGCCTGCCATAAACTGTACTCCTAGGGCTGTTATTTTCATGTTTACCCAACGGGGTCTCTCATGTCCTCTCTATCAAATAGTCGTATGCTTGCTGGTCCAGGTATCGCCCCCCTCATCCCTGTCAGATACTAGCATACATTGCACATGCGTTAACCTAAGAAGGGCGGTCTCTAAGAACCCCGTGCAACACATTGCCATGCGGGGCACATGCACGCGCCTTTGCGCGCGAACCTGCCAGTCTAGAGAATACAGGTTGGCATTCCAACGATTTCAAGACATATCGATTCGGGAGGTATCAAAACACAGTAGCATGTTCACCACAGGTTGCCATGATAAGCTATTAACGGTTTTGCAGCAAGTTTGTCAATTAAGATCACGCAGTCGTCACGCGATCACATGCCGAAAACAATCAACAATCATCGCGCACCCGCCAATTATTGTTTCATACCATGCGGTTCACATGCGAGAAATCCTTGTCAAAGCAATGGTGTTCTGACTATGTCAGCACAGATGCATGTCGTCACATAAATACGAAAACTACGACTTTCGAATTACAAATCAGACATTCAGACGACTTGCGCGCACGCACGTCATCAAATTCCTCAACAGCACCGGATGAAACATCATCATCATCAGCATCACCATCACCACGATCATCATCATCATCAGCATCATCATCTTTATCATCGTCAGCATCATCATCATCATCATCATCATCATCATCATCAACTTCCCCATCACCCGCGCCATCATTGCCATCGTCATCAGACCCATCATCATACCATCACCATCCCCATCATCATAATCAGCATCATCATGAGCATCATCACCACCATCATCATCATTTTCATCTTCATCACCATCACCATCATCACCACCATCATACCATCACCATCCCCATCAACATAATCAGCATCATTATCAGCATCATCACCACCATCATCATCATCATGTTCATCTTCATTGTCATCTTCATCACCACCGCCACCATCACCATCATCACCATCACCATCATCATCACCATCACCATCACCATCACCGTCGTCGTCAGCATCACCGTCGTCGTCATCATCGTCGATACCGTCGCCCCCGTCACATTTCTGCGCGCGCACTTCCTCGTCAGTCTCCCCAGCAACATTGCCATCATCGCCAGCGTCACAGCCATCGTCACCATTGGTTTCACCAGTCGCAGCCATCCTGGCTCACGCTCTCGGGCAGCATCACTGCATCTGCCGGGCTCGCCCGCGATCTTGGCGACGGAGGCGATGTGACGTCCCGAGAGCGCGCGAGGGCCGTGGCAAGTTGGCGAGGCCGCAGTGCTGCCTGCACGCCGCGGGGCCAATGCACGGCTCGAGCAGGGCGCGGGCGGCGGGAGCAGATCTGTCTCGCTTGTCGTGCCAGCCCATGCCACGGGCCCCCCAGGGATGAGCGGGCCTCCCCGGGAGCGCAAGAAGAACGTACACGTACATGAATCCACGTGGGTTTCGAGAGTACGCATTGCGCGAACGTTCGTACCACGCGGCGGGTCTCGCGGATTGGGGGGGGCGTGTTCATGTGCGTGGTTGGGCGCGTGCGTCCCTCGTGGGCTCCTTGCATCCCTCCTCCGCGACCGCCTTCAGTGAGCTCGGGGGCGCGGGCCGGCAGTCCTCGGCCCGCAGGCCGTCGAGGGGCTCGGGGCTCGGCCTGCTGCTGGCCCCCGCATGCTCGCCGCCTGGGCGGACCGCGGCGCGGCGAGGCCGCGCGCGCAGGGCGAGCGCTGCTCCCCGCGGCGCGGCCGGGGGCGCACGGGGGCGAGGCGGGCAGTGGCAGCAGGCGCTGGCGCTGCTCGGGAGGCGGGTGGGGGTGCTGCAGCCGAGCACGAGGCCTCCAAGAGAACCCCAAGACGCTCCAAGAGTGTCCCGAGACGGTCCCACGACGGTCCAGGACGGCCCCGCGACGGCCCAGGAGGCGCCCAAGATTACCCAAGAGGCACCCAAGACGGCCCCCGGAGCGGCCCAGTACGGCCCACGACGGCCCAAGAGTCGCCTTCGCCGGCCTCCGAAGGCCCCAACACGGCCCAGAGACACCCAGGACGCCGAAGAGAGCCCCCGTAGCCCCCAAACGCCCACAAGACGACGCTGGACCCCTTCCCGCGGACCGTTCTCTCCTCCGGAGCTGCTTTGCTCTCGGTGTCCTGGGGCCTTGCGAGGGCCCCCAGGGGCTGAACATTATCAAACATGTTCTCGGGCCTCCAAGATGAAGTCAGGGTAGATGGGGTCGGAGGATTGCGCCGATGCGGCTCGATTCGGGGCCCGAGTTTCTCACGCAGACGTCGGCGAAGCACTGCCGACTCTCCCCTGCATCGCCGATACATATGGGAGGCCTCTCATGTTCCGCCTCGATTCTTTCACGACGCGAGGGGGCGTCTCCCGCCCGCCCGCCATTACGGCGCGATGTGGGTGGCGAGCGCAATTCATTTGCCACTTCGTGGCAGCTTACCGTGGACGGAGTCCACGGGTCAGCCCTAGTCAGTTACGGCGCTGGGATCAGCGCGTGGGCGAAGGGCGCGCAGTGGCAGCGGGCCCTGGCGCTGCTGAGCGAGATGCGGGAGGCGAAGCTGGAGCCCGACGTCATCTCTCCTACAATGGCTGGACCAGCGCTCGCAGAGGGCCCATCGGTGGCAGCGGACCGGCCCCCGCCTGCGGCCCCTGAGAGCCGCAGCAGGCATCGGCGCGCTTCCAAGATGGCCCAAGAGCGTTACGAGACGCACCAGGAGGCCCCCAGGAGGGCCCCCAGACGGCCGAAGACGGTCCAAGAAGGTCTCCGAGACGCGCCCAGAGCGCTCGACAACGCCTCAGACAGCCTCCAGACGGCCCAAGAGACTTCCAAAACGCTCCAAGTGTGCTCCATGACTAGACCCAAGAGAGCCCGAACAATTGCCCCACTCACTAGGGAAAACGCACATTTTCGCAGTTCCCGGGCTTGCCCTCTTCATAGCGTCCAAGACGGCCATACAGGGTCCCAAGTTGGTCCCAGGACGGCTCCTGAGGCGTCCGTGGCGGCCCACATTGGTACCCAAGACTGCCTCAAGAGCGGCCCAGGACGGCCTAAGACGACCCCCAGATGGTTCCCAGACTGCTCCAGAGACGCCCAAGACGGCACCAGACAACCCCCAGACGGCCCCGACAACGCTTCAGGCGGCCTCCAGACGGCCCAAGAGGCTACCAAAACGCTCCATGTGGGCTCCACGACGAGCCGCAAAAGAGCCCGAACACAGAAAAATCGTCCGATTCCTCCGGAAAGACGTACAGTTTCGCAGTTCCCGGGCCTGCCCTCTTCATTGCGTCCAAGACGGCCATAAACGGTCCCAAGATGGCTCCATGACGGCTCCTGAGGCGCCCTTGGCAGCCCACGGAAGACCCAAGACAGTCTCAAGAGCGGCCGAGGA
Organism: Prorocentrum cordatum; assembly: GCA_963575745.1. Classification (NCBI taxonomy): domain Eukaryota; class Dinophyceae; order Prorocentrales; family Prorocentraceae; genus Prorocentrum; species Prorocentrum cordatum. The sequence goes on along the minus strand of CAUYUJ010018170.1, from coordinate 838,427 downwards.
CAGCCCTAGACGACCTCCAGACGGTGCCCAGACTGCTCCAGAGACGCCCAAGACGGCCCCAGACAACCCCCAGACTGCCCCAGACGGCCTCCACATTGCCCAAGAGGCACCTGGGAGGCGTCCAGGAGGCCAAGAAGAAGCGCTGAGAAGCTCCTGAACGAGCTCCAGAGGCCCCAAGATCACCACGGCCCAAGAAGCACCGAAGACAGCACCAACAGCAGCCAAAGACGGCCTGAGACGGCCCGAAAAGGCGGTCCCACAACGGCTCCAAGCGCACCATGGGCCGCTCCCAAAACGTAGCCGATTCTGGGCTGGCGGGCTCGTGGCCCAGAATCGACTGGGGCCGCCGCGGAGGCGCCCGAGCCGTCCCGGGACGCGCTGGGCGGGATTCTGGGCTGGCGGCGCGGCGGCCCAGAATCGGCCCGCCGATTCTGGCCGGAAGGCTGGTGGCCCAGAGCCGCCCCGGCCGACCCCGGAAGCGCGCGCGGCCGCCCAGCCCAGAGGCTCACCAACGTTACTTTTTAACAATGGATGTTGTGCAACGTGTTCATACGCCGGTGAACTTGCAGCATGTTGATCATCCACCGGTAAAATCCACCAGTGGATGCTGACCAGCGCGGGCTAGTCCACGCCGGGCGGGATCCTGGGCCGGCGGCGCGGTGGCCCAGAATCGGTCCCGCCGATTCTGGGCTGGCGGGCTGACGGCCCAGAAACGGGTAGGCCCGCCCCGGAAGCTCGAGACCTGGCCCAAGGCGCGCTGGGCGGGATTCTTGACTGGCAGCGCGGCGGCCCAGAATTGGTCCCGCCGATTCGGGGCTGGCGGACCTGCGGCCCAGAATCGTCCTGGCCGACCCCAGAAGCGCGCGCGGCGGCCCCCAGGGTGCGCCGGGCGGGATTCTGGGCCAGCGGCGTGGCGGCCCAGAATCAGCCCCGCCGATTCTGGGCCGGCGGGCTGGGCGCCTAAAATCAGCTGGCTGGCTCCAGAGGCGCGCGTGGCTCTGGGAGCGAGGGGCAGGGCTCTGGGACGGCGGGCCAGGGGCCGGAATCGGGTTGGCTGGCCCTGGAGGCGCGAGAGGCAGCCCAGGGCGCACTGGGCGGGATTCTTGGCTGGCGGCGCGGTGGCCCAGAATCGGCACCGCCGACGTCGCCTTGAATCGGGCCAGCCTAGCCTTGCAGCCCGTGGTCGTCGCCGCCGCCACCGCCGCGCCCCCGCCGCCGCCGCCGCCGTCGTCGTCGTCGTCGTCGTCGCCGCCGCCGCCGTCGTCGTCGTCGTCGTCGTCGTCGTCGCCGTCGTCGTCGTCGTCATCGTCGTCGTCATCGTCGTCGTCGTCGTCGCCGCCGCCGCCGTCGGTGTCGTTGGGGGCTCGTTGGGGGCTCCCAAACGGGCAAGCAGTGCTACCTGGCGCCCCTGCAGCTCAGTGATACGTGGCAGGCAAATATGACGCCATTCATCCTGCTCGCATTGCGGCAGCACCCCTTCACCCCGCAAGTGAACGTAGTCTACGGGTCAGCCGGAGTCTCTCCTACATGGCTGGAAGCGCGTGCGAGAAGCCCAGGGCACGGCGCCACCACGGGGCCGAATCGTTCAGGCTGGTCCCAGAGGGGTTCCCAGACCGTCCAAGAGCGCTCCAAGACAGCATCAGTGGGTCCCGAGACGGCCCACGAGGGCCCGAAGCCATCCGGGGGGGGCTCCACGACGATCCAAGAGGCCGCAAAGACGTCCCAAGAGGGCCCGGAGCGCACGCCAAAGAGGCACAAATCATCAAATTCCACAGGAAACGTGTATTTTCAGCATGCCCGCCTTGTTTGCTCCTCCGCAGCCCAGGACACGCCAAGAGGCCTCCCGAATCGCCCCAAGAAGACGCCAGCGGCCCCTCAGAGGGCTCCAAGACGGCCCACAAGAGCCCCAAGACGACGCCAGAGAGCCCTGAAACGGCCTCACAGAACCCCAAGACGGCCCCAAGAGAGCTCCGAGGGGGCCCCAAGAAGCTCCCAAGACGGCCTCGGGCAGCCTCAAGAGAGCTCCAAGACGGTCCAAGGCCTCCCGGACGCCCCGTGACGGCGACAAATTGGCCCCAAGACGTCCCAAAACGTTCCCAGACAAGCGTCAGAATGGCCCGAAAAAGACCCCCATAAGGACCACCAAGCAGGCCCAGAGACGCCCATTAAAAGAGCGATCGGTGAAGTACAAAGCTCTTCTCACCAAGGCTCCCAAGAGCGAGACGCAGCGTAGAGAGCTCTCCCAGGCACAGCTCCCACGGCGCCCCGGGCCCCGGCGAGGCCCAGCAGACCCCGATGCGCTTCCAAGATGGGCCAAGAGCGCTCCGAGACGCCCTGGGAGGCCTCCAACAGAGCGCTCCGAGGCGCCTCCGAGACGGTCCTGTAGCGCTCGAAGGCGCTCAAGATAGCTACCACCCGGCCAAAAAGGCCCCTAAGCATTGCAAGTGTGCTCCCAGAAGGCGCCCGACCCAGCCCGCACGAGCAAAGATAATACCAAACCCTAGGGAAAACGTGCATGTTCGTACTTTCCGTGTTTTTCGTTTGCAAAGTGTCCTAGACGACAATGCAGGCCCCAAAGATCGTCCCAAGACGCCTCAGGAGGGCCCCAGCAGGCTTCCACGACGGCCCCAGGCGGCCGCTGGACGGCTCCTGTGGCGCCCATGACAGCCCAAGAAGCACCCAGGAGGCCCCCAAGAGGACCCCAAGAGGCCCCCAGGAGGCCGCAAGACGGCCCAAGAGGGCCCCAAGAGACCCCTAGGAGGCCGCAAGGCAGCCAACGAGGCCCCAACAGGCCCCCAGGAGCTCGAACAGAAACCCCGAGAGGCCCATTAAACATTCCCAAGGCGACGGCAGCGCCCGCCATCAGGCTTCGAAGAGGCAACCGGAGAAAAGTCACCAGAGCCCTCTGGGTGACTTTTTTCAAGGGCCCAGGTGCTTTCACAATGGACTAGCGGCGAGACGTACACCGCAGACCCACCATAGCCGTCTGTGACGCTCCGAAGGCTGTCTAGGCGGAGGTACAGCGGAAGGCGGACGAAGAGAAGGAAGCGGTCCAAGAGGGCCTCCGAGACGGCCCAAGACCGCTCGAATACGCTCCAGACGAGCCGCGGCAAACGAAATCATTAATTCTTCGATGGTTTCTGAAAGATTCCCAACTTCTCGCCATTTCGAGCGAGGACAGGCCCAAGACGGCCTTTTCGAGCCAAGACTGGCCCAAGATGACGTGGACGAAGTCCACGGGTTCGCCCTAGTCTCTTCTACAATGCAGCGACCTTTGCGTGCCGGAAGATCTTCTGCATTGAAATGTCCGCCGGGCCCTCCAGGGCGCCCTCCGGGGCGCAGATGCCCCAAAAACAGCTTCGGGATGGCTCCGGGAGGCTCCAGGGGGCGCCAAGACTGCCTCAGAGCAAGCACCCTTGGGAGCCCCAAGACAGCCTTAAAGGCTCCCAAGGCAGGCCAGGACGCTCCCAAGACGGCCCAGGAGGGCCTCCAGAAGAGCCAGAAGAAGCCAAAATCGCCCCAGTCCCGATGGGAAACGCACATTTTCACTACGTTCCGTTGTTTCGTCCTCGCAGCGTCCAAGACGGCTGTACAGGCCCCCCACTTACTTTGGCCCGAGACGCGCTCAGAGGCCCCCGAAGGGCACCACACGGCCCTGGGACGGCTCCAGAGGCGCCCGAGACGGCCCAGGACGCACCCGAAACAGCCCCAAGAGCAGCCCAGAATGGCCAACAGGACGGCTCCGAAAGGCTCCAGGGGGCGCCAAGACGGCGAGCACCCTTGGGAGCCCCAAGACAGCCCAGAGGCCCCCAAGGCAGGCCAGGAGGCTCCCAAGACGGCCCAGGAGGGCCTCCAGGAGAGCCCCAAGAGGCCCGAATCGTCAGTCCCGACGAGGAGCGTACATTTTCAATATATCTTTCTTTTTCGTCCTCGCACGTCCAAGTCGGCTATACAGGCCCCCAAGCTCGCCCCAAGACGCGCCCAGACGCCCCCAGGAGGGTACCCAAACGGCCCCACGCGGCCCCGGAACGGCTCCAGAGGCGCCCGAGACGTCCCAAGACGCACCCAAGACAGCCCCAAGAACAGTCAATAACGGCCCAAGACGGCCCCACCGCCCCGTCTCCAAGACGGCTGTAGAGGCCCCCACCGCCCCGTGTCCAAGCCTTTCCGTGTGGACAGTCTCCAAGACGGTCTTTGGGCCGTCCGGGACGGCTCCATAGGCGCCCGAGGCGGCTCAAGAAACACCAAAGACAGCCCCAAGAGCGCCCAATATTTGCCGAAGATGGCTCCAAGACTGTCCCAAGATGCCCAGAGGCGTCCAAGACGGCCCCAAATCGCCCTAAGACGGCCCAAGACGCACTCAAGAGTGCCCAAGAGGGCTCCAAGAGACCCCCAGGAGGACGAAAAGAGGCCCCCAAGCGGCCCCCAAGAGGCCTTGGATGTTTCTCTCTTGGGGAGCGTCGAACTACCACAGTATCGTCTTGGGGGCTTCTTGGACCCTCTGCGAGCCATCTCTGCGCCATTTGGGAACGTCTTGGGGCGGTGCGCTCGAAAGGTCGATTCGTGTCCTCGCACTGGGGCCCGTCTTAGGGAGTTCAGTCTCGCCGCCCTCTTGCGGGCCTCCTGGGCCGCGCCCACTGGCCCCATTGTCACGACACTACCATATAAAATTATCATTCGGCACCGGCGAAGAGCAGATAACTTCTCACGGCTACCCTCCCCGCAGAAGCTATGATGATGAACACAGATTGCGGCGTCAGAAACAGTTTCTGTCCGCACCATGTCATGCCTACATGGGTGCGCTTCCACTGACACCGCCTCCACCACTGCGTTTCCTGCCTTGAGGCCTGCTTGCCTGCATCTCTCGCCCACCTCCCACTCCAGCGGCCACCTTCTCCATCCACGCCGTCCCTCCAACCTCCCCTTACCCGCGAGGCCCCAGAGACGCTCCACTGCCACGTCCAAGCCATGGCGGGCCAATTCCGCGGCCTGAAGGCCGCGGGTCAGCCCTAGTCTCTCCTACATGGCCAGTTGAAGCGCGTGCGAGAATGTCTCAAGGCCTCGTGTCCAAAATCACCCCTTGACGGCGCCACCACGGGGCCGAATCGCTCAGGCCGGTCCCAGAGGCGCTCCAGAGGGGTTCCCAGACCGTCCAAGAGCGCTCCAAGACGGCCTCAGTGGGTCCCGAGGCGGCCCACGAGGGCCCGAAGCCTTCTGGGGGGCTCCACGACGATCCAAGAGGCCGCATAGAAGCCCCAAGAGGGCCCCGAGCGCACGCCAAAGAGGCACAAATCGTCAAAATTCCTACAGGAAAGCGTATATTTTCAGCATGCCCGCCTTGTGTGCTCCTCAGCAGCCCAGGACACGCCAAGAGGCCTCCCAAACCGCCCCAAGAAGACGCCAGCGGCCCCTCAGAGGGCTCCAAGATGGCCCACAAGAGCCCCAAGACGACGCCAGAGAGCAGAACCCCAAGACGGCCCCAAGAGAGCTCCGAGGGGGCCCCAAGAGGCTCCCAAGACGGCCTCAGGCAGCCTCAAGAGAGCCCCAAGACGGTCCAAGGCATCCCGGACGCCCCGTGACGGCCCAAAATGGCCCCAAGATGTCCCAAAACGTTCCCAGAGCAGCCCAAACAAGTCTCAGAATGGCCCGAACAAGACCCCCGCAAGGACCACCAAGCAGGCCCAGAGACGCCCATTCAAAGAGCGATCGGTGAAGTACAAAGCTCTTCTCACCAAGGCTCCCAAGAGCGAGACGCAGCGTAGAGAGCTCTCCCAGGCACAGCTCCGAAGAGCGAGCGGTGACGTCGGGACACTCTTCCGACCTCTCACACAGGAGCACGCAAGCACAAAAGATTTCATGGCTTGTTCCCCGTAAGAGGCTCGGGGGGACAGCCCGGGAACGGCCCCAGAGGCGCCCCAACAAAATTTCAAAAGAAAAGGCCCCCAGGAGGCCGCAAGACGGCCCAAGAGTGCCCGAAGAGGCCCCTAGGAGGCCGCAAGGCAGCCAACGAGGCCACAACATGCCCCCAGGAGCTCGAAAAGAAACCCCGAGAGGCCCATTAACTGTTCCCAAGGAGACGGCAGCGCCCGCCATCAGGCTTCGAAGAGGCAACCGGAGAAAAGTCACCAGAGCCCTCTGGGTGACTTTTTTCAAGGGCCCAGGTGCTTTCACAATGGACTAGCGGCGAGACGTACACCGCAGACCCACCATAGCCGTCTGTGACGCTCCGAAGGCTGTGTAGGCGGAGGTAGAGCGGAAGGCGGACGAAGAGAAGGAAGCGGTCCAAGAGGGCCTCCGAGACGGCCCAAGACCGCTCGAATACGCTCCAGACGAGCCGCGGCCAGCGAAATCATTGACTCATCTATGGTTTCTGAGAGATTTCCACCTTCTCGCCATTTCGAGCGAAGACAGGCCTAAGACGGCCTTTTCGAGCCAAGACTGACCCAAGATGACGTGGACGAAGTCCACGGGTTCGCCCTAGTCTGCTACAACGCTGGGATCAGCGCGTGCGAGAAGGGAGAGCAGTGGCAGCGGGCCCTGGCGCTGCTGAGCGAGATGCGGGAGGCGAAGCTGGAGCCCAATGTCATCTGTATTGCAATTTTGGGCGAAGCGCGTGCGAGTAGTAGACGCAGTGGCAGCGCCCAGGACCGCCCAGAGAGCCCGCGGGCCGCCAGGAGAGCCTCCGGGGCGCTCCTCGACGGCCCCAGGAGGCCCCTGGAGCGCTCGCCGACGGCGCCAGGACCCCCTGATCACCCCGAGACGGCTTCACAGACGCCCAAGAGGGCCGAAGCCGACCCGACCAGAGCCCAAGATGGCGCCAAGACGCCTCAAGAAGGGCCCCAGATGCCGCCCAAGAGGGCCCAAAGCGACCTCCGAGACGGCCCGAGACCCCAAAGATGACCCCAAGACGCCCCAAGAAGCCCCTGACACGGTCTCAGAGGGCCCCAGACACGGCCTCCGAGCCACAAGACTTCTCGCCGATTCTGACTCCACCTTCCCATCGACTTTTTCAATTCTGGAGACTTCGGCCGCCTTCGGGCCCCCACTCAAAAGGTCACGCTGTCACTTTCAGTGAAGAGGCTTTCGTACCGCTTTCGTCTCACAGAGCGTTGTTTCAGAGCAGCGCTGCCTGAAGCATCAAACGCTTGCCTCTGCACTCTGGAAAGACCTCTTCTGTACCTGGTTTCCTTTTTGCGCAGCAGACCCCAGGTGGCCATCACCCGTCGAAAAGCGTTCAGAGCGGCCACGGTACAGTCGGGGCCCTGAAGAAGGAACCCTTTTCGTTGGGGAGGGGCTCCGCGTTCCTTAAGTGTTTCGCAGCTTGCCTCAGGTTTTCCTTAGGTTTTCGATATGAAATCGAAGCTTGACTGATGGAAAAAAGGGGCCTCGTTCCTTATTTAGGGTTCCTTAGGTCAACGCCCCGACGGTAGCGCCACCGTGCTCCAATATTGCTGCACATCGGAGAGCCAGCGCACGGCCCTTGGCCGCCGCAAGTGGCCCGAAGCCAGGCCCAGGAGGTCCTCGAGCCAGTCTCCTGCAAAAGGCATATATAGAGCCCAAAGCCCAAAGACGGCCCCAGAAACTTTCAGGACGGCCAGCGACATTGTGGCGATTTTCCACGGCATAAAAACAAGGTCGGGTTTTCGCTAATTGCGCCCAGCGTTGGCGCGATTGGCAAAAAGCCTGAGCGTTTTACCTTTGCAGCATGCTACGTGTTATTCTTCCATGGCCCCACGAGACCCCACGTTACCCAAAAAGCCCCCAACAGGCACGCAGGAGGCACTCCAGACAGCCCCCCTAGACCCCACACGAGGCTCCCAAACTACCTTCCCCTCCGGCTCCTCCCTGCTCGGTTCTCCCCTCATCAATCTCTCTCCGCCCTCTCCTGCCCCCCTTCCTCCTCCTCCTCCTCCTCCTCCTCCTCCTCCTCCTCCTCCTGCTCCTCCTCCTTCCTCCTCCTCCTCCTCCTCCTCCTCCTCCTCCTCCTCCCCCCGCACCTCTCCCTCCTCTTCCTTCTCCTCCTCTTCCTCCACCTCCTCCTCCTCCTCCTCCTCCTCCTCCTCCTCCTCCTCCAGGCTCACATGTGCCACCTCTAAGCACACAACGGGATGTATTCCCCTGCCGGTTGATTGCGCTTGTCAGCGTCAGGCAATTTCTACATTTTGGCATTTGAGCCACCCCCACCTTGCGCCCCAAATGTGAAGGCTCGACCCGTGCTGTAGTGGCACCCGTGCGGTCGTGCCCCTCTCCCCACCAACCAACGGTGACGGTGCGACCCGTGCCGTAGTGGCGTTCATGTGGTCATGCCCGCTCCCCGCCAACCTACCCGGAAAATCTGCTTTATGGACATTTCTGGTTTTGACAAAGACAGAAAACAGCGGGAATGTACGAATTTGGTGACCCCTTCCCCGTCGTGTTTGTTCTCCCCCGTTCCGTGTTCCGGCCTCGTCACCTGCCCCCTTCGTTTCCCCCTCCGCTGTCTTGGGTTCCCACCCCGCCTCCACCCCGCTGCGCGATCAGGTCCAGGTGGCTTTTCTCAGGATCCCGCTTCAGGACCTTCCGTGACCGTGGCGCGCGGTCCGTCTTGTTCGTCTTCCACCACTTCTTCGTTTTCTTTGGCGGGGACGCAGACCGTGGGAACATCCACGGTTGATCTCAAAAGGCCTCGGGGGGCTTCGGACAGGTCACCGAGGACCAGCCAGGTCAACGCCGCCACATCCGGACCGTGACCTCCGAAGGGTTGCGGCGGCCTCCTGCAGGCCGCCGAGGCCCTGCCAGGCGACGTCACCGCATGTCGCCCGCCGTTTCGTCGCACCGGCCCTTTCTTCCAATGGCGCGGTGCGTTGATTTCTGCCCCGCTGTTGGTGCGCTCTCCTGGGGTTCGGTTCGGCCGTGTTCGCACGATTTGGGTCTTGCTGCTGTGGTCCAGTTCTCTTTGGCTAAAACACAGCGGGGCTGCCTATGTAATTTCTGTGCCCCCCGCCCCCCCCCCCCAGCATCTATCCCACAACATGGGCTCAGGATCGCGCGGAGGGTGTTCAGTCTCGGAGTCGAAACAGTACGTGCTGGTATTGGGCACACATTTGCAGGCATCCCGCGTCAGGAGTGGGAAGCATCGCGGACGGCATCGACATTCAGGCTTGGGAGGCATCGCGGACGGCATCGTCACTCGGGATGACCCCCCTTTCTTAGTGGCACTCGCGCGGTCGCGTCCCTCTCCCTACCAAACAAGGGAGACGGCGCGACCCGTGCCGTAGTGGCGTTCATGTAGTCATGCCCGCTCCCCGCCGACCTACCAGGAAGATCTACTTCATAGACCTTTCGAGCTTTGACAAAAACATGAAAACATCGAGAATTAATCAATGTGGTGCCTCTTTTTCCCCGTTGTGTATGACTTTGGTGCCCTCTTTCCCCGTTGTGTTTGTTCTCCCCCGCTCCAGCTCTTTTCACCTGCCCCCTTCGTTTCCCCCTCCGCTGTTCTGGGTTCCCACCCCGCCCCCACCCCGCAGCGCGATCAGGTTCAGGTGGCTTTTCTCAGGATTCCGCTTCAGGACCGCCCGTGGCCGTGACCGCGCGGTCCGGCTTGTTTGTCTTCCACCACCTCCTTCTCTTCCTCCTGTTCCGAGGCGGGAACGCAGGCGTGGGTGACCGCAGTAGGCCCCGGGGGGCTTCGGACACGTCACCGAGGATCAGCCGTTACCACATCCGGCCTGTCACCTCCGAAGGGTCGCGGCGGCCTCCTGCAGACCGCCGAGGTCCGGCCAGGCGACGTCACCGCATGTCGCCCGCCGTTTCGTCGCACCGGCCCGTTCTTCCGGTGGCGCGGTGCGTTGATAATTGAGTTTCTGCCCCGCTGTTGGTGCGCTCTCCTGGGGTTCGGTTCGGCCGTGTTCGCACGATTTGGGTCTTGCTGCTGAGGTCCAGTTCTCTTTGGCTAGAACACAGCGGAGCTGCTTATGTCAATGCTGTGCCCCCCGCTCCCTCCTCCCAGCATCTATCCCGCAACGTGGGATAAGGATCGCGCAGAGGGTGCTCAGTCTCGGGGTCGAAATTTCACATGATGGCATTGGGCACACATTTGCAGGAATCCTCGCGGGCGGCATCGACACTCAAGAGTGGGAGGCATCGCGGACGGTATCGTCACTCGGGATGACCTTTTTCTCTCGCCTTCCCTTCGACGAGGACTTGTAATAGGCCTCGCCGGCGAGGACCGCCATTAGGCCTCGCACCCCTCGCAGCTTCCATTAATGGGGCTGCGGGGGTTCCCGCCGCCACCTGTCAACTGTCCATGTCGCCGTCGATCGGCACAGGAAGGGTCCGAGGACCCCCCTACGACCCTTCGGCCAACGAAGACGGCCGCAGGGGGGGTGACCCGTACTTCACTTTTAGGAACACATGCGCCACCACTTTCAATCAGAGGCGTCAGCTGCCAAACACCACTCGTATATTCCTCCTCCTCCTCCCCCTGTCCCTCCTCCTCTTCCTCCTCCTCCTTCTCCTCCTCATCCTCCCCCCCCTCTTCATCCACCTCCTCCTCGTCTTCCTCCTCCCCCTCCTCTTGTTCTCCCTCTCTCTTTTTTTCTCCTGCTGGCCCCGCAGGCTCAGAACTACCGCGGGATGTCCCAAGCCAAAACACAAAATCCGAAACATGTTCCCACACGCGCGCCCAAAGTCCCAGCGACGCGCCCGCTTGCTTGCACAAGTATATTCCCTCTACGCACTCTTGTCTCCAACCCTCATGCCTTCCCTCCACCGCGCCCTGCCCCCCCGCAAGCTTCGGCGACGCGCGCGCGTTCGGGGCCAACGCCTGGACCTGCGCGCCATGATTTTCCACGGACTCACGCTAGTTAGCTACAGCTCCGGGGTCAGCGCGTGCAAGAGGGGAGAGCAGTGGCAGCGGGCTCTGGCGCTGTTCAGCGACATGCGGGAGGTGATGTTGGAGCTCGATGTCATCTGCTACAGCGTCGGAGTCAGCGCGTGCGAGGGAGGCAAGCAATGGCAGCACGCGCTGTCGTTGCTCGCTGCGCTGTTGGAGGAGAATTTGGAGCCAAACACCATCACGTGCAGCGCCTGCATCAGCGCGTGCGAGAAAAGTGGACAATGGAAGCGCGCATTGTTGTTGCTCGACCGCATGTCAGATATGGCGGTCGAGTGTACGATTATCAGTTATAACGCTGGCATCAGCGCGTGCGAAAAAAGTGGACGATGGCGACATGCTCTGTCGTTGCTCAAGAAGCTTCGGGATGAGAAGCTACAGCCCGAGATCATCACCTACAACGCTGGCATCAGTGCGTGTGGCACACGCGGACAATGGCAGCAAGCAGTATCGTTATTCCGTGGGCTGTTGGATGCGAGGTTGGAGCCGAGCGTCATGTGTACTATAATTCCGGGCGGAGCGCGTGCGAGCACCAGAAGCAGTGGCGGCGCCCTGGACCGCACAAAAGCCCGCGGGCCGCCTGGACAGCCTCTGGTGCGCTCCTCGTCGGCCCCGGGAGGCCACTAGAGCGCTCACCGATGGCTCCAGGACCCCCTGATCGCCCCAAGACAGCCTCACAGACGTCCGAAAAGGCGGAAGCCGACCAGACCAGAGCCCCACGACGGCCCCAAAAAACTTCAGAGATGGCCGGCGCCAACATGCAATGTCGGTGCGGTTTTCTGGAGGTTTCGAGGGCTTCCCTGTTTTCGAGCCTACAACGGCCCACGATGGCCCTGGGGGCTTCCCAAATCGCCCCTGCACGGCCCAAGAGGGCCTGGGGAGGGCCACCAAACGGCCCAAGAAGGCCCGCACACGGCCCGAAACGGCCCCAAGACGGCCCGAGAGACCTGGGGCCGGCACGGAAACGGAAAGAGCGCTGCAGAAACAGAAACCGAATTTATTCACACCACCGTTCGTACTTGGAGCCTTGGCGTTGAGAGCTGGTTACGTCACCCCTCGCTTTTGGGAGCCTTGGTGTTCAGAGATTGTTGCGTTGCCGCCCGTTCCTGAGCCTTGGCTGGGCCTTGGTGTCAGGAACTTGTTACGTCACCGCTCTCTGCTGGGAGCCTTGGTCTTATCAGTTTGTTTACGTCACCGCTCGCTCTTGGGAGCCTTGGTGTGAAGAGTTATTTTGCGTTACTGATCGCTCTTCATTTGGCGTCTCTGGACCTTCTTGGGAGTCCTATTGGGGCCATTTCGGATCCCTTTTGGGGGCCTCTGGGGGGCCTTTTGGGGGCCTCTTGGGGCTTCTTGGGGGGCTCTTGGGGTATCCTTGGAGCTTCTTGGGGCGAAAGGCTCGACTTTTCGGTTCGTGGTCCCCCTCTTGGGGCCGTCTTGGGGCCCTCTTGGGCCGTCTTGGGCGCCTCTTGGGCTGTCTTGGGGCCCTCTTGGGCCGTTTGGGGGGCCTCTTGGGAGCCTCTTGGGCAGTCTTGGGGCGGTCTTGGGGGCCTCTTGGACCGTCGTCAGCGCCGTGAAAGCCGAAAAGCCATGTATGCTAAAAATGCATGTATTCCTCTAGGAAGTCAATGATTTTGGCCTCCTGGTGGCCTCCTGGGACGCCTCTTGGGGGCCTCTTGGAGCTTCTTGGGGGGCTCTTGGGGCCTCCTGGGAGCGTCTTGGAGCGAAAGGCCAGACTTTTCGGTCCGTGGTCCCCCTCTTGGGGCCGTCTTGGGGCCCTCTTGGGCCGTCTTGGGCTCCCCTTGGGCCGTCTTGGGCCCTTTTGAGGGCCTCAAATGCACAAAATCGCGCCTTTACGGCGCCACCACGGGGCCGAATCGCTCAGGCCGGTCCCAGAGGCGCTCTAGAGGGGTTCCCAGACCGTCCAAGAGCGCTCCAAGGCGGCCTCCCGAGACGGCCCACCCGGGCCCGAAGCCTTCCAGTGGGGGCTCCACGACGATCCAAGAGGCCGCAAAGACGCCCCAAGAGGGCCCCGAGCGCACGCCAAAGAGGCACAAATCGTCAAAATTCCTATAGGGAAACGTCTATTTTCAGTATGCCCGCCTGGTGTGCTCCCCAGCGGCCCAGGACACGTCAAGAGGCCTCCCAAACCGCCCCAAGAAGACGCCAGCGGCCCCTCAGAGGGCTCCAAGATGGCCCACAAGAGCCCCAAGACGACGCCAGAGAGCCCTGAAACGGCCTCACAGAACCCCAAGACGGCCCCAAGAGAGCTGGGGCCCCAAGAGGCTCCCAAGACGGCCTCAGGCAGCCTCAGGAGAGCTCCAAGACAGTCCAAGGCCTCCCGGACGCCCCGTGACGGCCTAAAATTACGCTACCGAGGAACCCCACCTATTTAAATTATGGCTGGAGTGATGAGAGCTGAAGTGAAGCATGTGAGAATGATGTTGGTGGCCGTTGCCCCGCCGATACCACTGTGCCCTGGACGACCGTCACGGATAGCGGCCGCGGTGAGAGACCACCCCCTGCGCACCGCCTTATGGTGTCGAGAATATGCCATGCTTGCTGTGCCGTGGACGACCGTCACGGATAGCGGCCGCAGTGAGAGACCACCTCTTCCGCACCCCCTATGGTGTCGAGAATATGCCATGCCTGCTGTGCCCTGGAGGACCGTCACGGATAGCGGCCGCGATGAGAGACCACCCCCTGCGCACCCCTTATGGTGTCGAGAATATGCCATGCCTGCTGTGCCCTCGACGACCGTCACGAGTAGCGGCCGCGGTGAGAGACCACCCCCCTGCGCAGCCCCGTTGTGGTATGGAGAATATGCCATGCCTGCTGTGCCCTGGACGACCGTCACGGATAGCGGCCGCGGTGAGAGAGACCCACCACCCCCTGCGGTGTCAAGAATATGCCATGCCTGCTGTGCCCTGGACGACCGTCACGGATAGCGGCCGCGGTAAGAGACCACCCTTGCGCAGCCCCCTTTGGTGTCGAGAATATGCCTGCCTGCTGTGCCCTGGACGACCGTCACGGATAGCGGCCGCGGTGAGAGACCACCCCCTGCGCACCCCCTACGCTGTCGAGAATATGCCATGCCTGCTGTGCCCTGGACGACTGTCACGGATAGCGGCCGCGGTGAGAGACCACCCTTTGCGCACCCCCTTATGGTGGCGAGAATATGCCATGCCTGCTGTGCCGTGGACGACCGTCACGGATAGTGTCCGCGGTGAGAGACCACCCCTTGCCCACCCCCTACGCTGTCGAAAATATGCCATGCCTGCTGTGCCCTGGACGACAGTCACGGATAGCGGCCGCGGTGAGAGACCAGCACCCCCCGAGAATATGCCATGCCTGCTGTGCTGGACGACCCCTCACGGATGGTGTGCGAGAATATGCCATGCCTGCTGTGCCCTGGACGACCGTCACGGATAGCGGCCGCGGTGAGAGACCACCCCCTGCGCACCCCCTATGGTGTCGAGAATATGCCATGCCTGCTGTGCCCTGGACGACCGTCACGGATAGCGGCCGCGGTGAGAGACCACCCCCTGCGCACCCCCTATGGTGTCGAGAATATGCCATGCCTGCTGTGCACTGGACGACCGTCACGGATAGCGGCCGCGGTGAGAGACCACCCTTTGCGCACCCCCTATGGTGTCGAGAATATGCCATGCCTGCTGTGCTGTGCCCTGGACGACCGTCACGGATAGCGGCCGCGGTGAGAGACCACCCCCTGCGCACCCCCTATGGTGTCGAGCATATGCCATGCCTGCTGTGCCCTGGACGACCGTCACGGATAGCGGCCGCGGTGAGAGACCACCCCCTGCGCACCCCCTACGGTGTCGAGAATATGCGTTGCCTGCTATGTCCTAGACGACCGTCACGGATAGCGGCCGCGGTGAGAAACCACCCCCTGCGCACCCCCTATGGTGTCGAGAATATGCCATGCCTGCTGTGCCCTGGACGACCCTCACGGATTGTGCAGACGTCTTGGGTGTATGATGCAGTGAACATGCGTTTTGTGTGTGCGAGTGTGTGCATGCGTGCGGCTGTATGTAGACGCGTGTCTCATGTACTTGCCGTGCATGTGTTGGCCGCGGGTTGAGGAGAGGAATGAAGAGGAGGAGGGGAGGTGAGGAGACGCGGGTGCGCCGCGGCAGGGAAGAAAACCAGAACCCCACGAAACATGTGGGGAATGACCCCAAGACGTCCCAAAACGCTCCCAGAGCAGCCCAAAAACGCTTCAGAATGGCCCGGAGAAGACCCCCACAAGGACCACCAAGCAGGCCCAGAGACGCTTAGTAAAAGAACGATCGGTGAAGTACAAAGCCCCAGAGGGCCTCTAGACGGTCCCCAGACGGCCTAAGACGGCCCCAGACGGCCCCAAGAGGCACCCAAGGCGGCCCAAGAGGGCCACAAGAGGACACCAGGAGGCCGCAAGACGGCCGAGAAGGATCCCCGATAGGCCCCCAAACAGTTCCCAAGCAGAAGGCAGCGCCCGCTATCAGGCTTCGAAAAGTCAACCGGAAAAAAGTCACCAGAGCCCTTCGGGTGACTTTTTTCTCGGCCCCAGGTGCTCTCAAGATGGTTCAAACCAGGGGGAGCAGACAAGCGGCGGGAGGCACACCGCAGACCCACCATAGCCGTCTGTGATGCTCCGACGGCTGTCCAGGCTGACGAGGAGCGGAAGGCGGACGAAGAGGAGGAAGCGCCCGCCTTCCAACTTCGGAATGGCGGCCGGAAAAAGTCACCGAAGGCTTCGGGGTGGCTTTTTCCTGGGCAGGGGCCCAACGTGGAGGCCCGCCAGGGGGACCTGCTGGTCGTGGACGAAGTCCACGGGTTCGACCTAGTCAGCTACAATGCGGGAGTCAGCGCGTGCGAGAAAGGCGAGCAGTGGCAGCAGGCGTTGTTGTTGCTTGGGGAGTTGTGGGCGGCGGAGTTGGAGCCGACTGTTGTCTATCCTACGACTCCAAAACCAGCACGTGGTGCATTGCTGTGGTGGTAGCGCCAGGGGGGGGCCTGCTGGAAGGGCTCGCTGGGAGGGCTTGCGCCTCTCAGACAGCCCAGGCGAGTCCAAGAGGCCTCCAAGTTCGCCGATGATGCTTCTGACACGGCCGAGGACTGTTTCAAGATGGCCCAAGATGGCGTCCAGACGGCCTCAGAGGGCCCAAGACAGCCCAAGACGGCTTCAGCCGGCCGCAATACTTTCCAAAGGCTCTCAGAGCGTTCCAAGATTACGCCCAGCAGGGCCTTCCGGCGCAAAAGGATTGTCGTCTGCAGGGTTTTCGAACATTTCGAGAAAGCCCAATTTTTGGGCCCTTCCAGCGTCCACGACGGACCAACAGCTCCCAAGATCGCCCCAGCTGGGCCAAAAGGCCTCCTAAGAGGGTCCCAACGCGGCTCCAGAAAGCTCCCAGAGAGCCCCAAGACGTCCCAGGAGTCGCCCAAGACGACCCAAGATGGCCAGTGCAGCGCAGTCCCAGAGCCTCCTGTGCCCTGTGCTTAGGGGCCAGAGCCATGTGAGGAAATGCGGCCCTGTTTCCTCGCATGGTTCCAGCGCCTTGGGGCTGCCCCTGGAGGCCTCCCGGGTGCCATCTGGAGGCGGTTCCACGCCCTCCCGGGGGCGGCCCCGAGACCCTCCTGGCCCTGCGCGTAGAATCCGGAACCATGTGGGGAGATGCGGCCTTGTTTCCTCACATGGTTCTTGCGCCAGGCCCGGCTACATCATGTACGGCATCTGTCAGACAATAGACTGTCGCCTCTCGTCGTCCCCGCCGCCTTCCTTTGCCAGGTGCCAGGGCACCTGTGGATTTGCCCAACGGGTGCACACTGGTAAGCTACAGCGCTGGGATCAGCGCGTGCGAGAAATGCGGTCAGTGGCGACAAGCGTTCTTGCTTCTCACTCGCTTGTTGGAGGCGAAGGTGGAGCCGAACGTAATTAATCTATACTACAATGCAGGGACCCGCGCGTGCGAAGAAGGCGATGCGGACCAAAATGGCGTAGCAGGCGCCCCGGCGGCCCCTGCGAGCCCCAGCTGGCCCCGGCGCGCTCCGAGACGCTCCAAGATGGCCCAAGAGCGCTCCGAGACGCTCCAGGAGGGCTCCAAGACGGCCCAAGAGGGCCTCCGAGAAGGTCCAAGAGCGCTCCAAAACGCCCAAGATAGCCTCCCGACGGCCTGAGAGGCCCTCCCAAGACATCAAGGCTCCCAATATCGCCTGAAGACGCCTCTGGAAGCCCCCATTAGAGCCCCCAGACAGCCCAAGACGGCCCCAGGACGGCTCCTGAGGCCCCCTTGGCTGCCCAAGCGGCAGCCCAGACAGCCCCAAGAGCGGCCCAAGACGGCCCCAGACGGCCCCAAGACTGTCTCAAGACGGTCCCAGAGGCCCCGGCGCGCTCCGAGACGCTCCAAGATGGCCCAAGAGCGCTCCGAGACGCTCCGGGAGGGCCCCAAGACGGCCCAAGAGGCCCTCCGAGAAGGTCCAAGAGCGCCCCAAGACGCCCAAGATAGCCTCCCGACGGCCCGAGAGGCCTCCCAAGACATTCCTTGAGGGCTCCAAGACGAGCCCCAAGAGAGCCCGAACAAGGAAAGATCGTCCCAATCCCTAAGGAAAACGTACATTTTTGCAATTCCCGAGCTTATAGTGTTCAAAGAGTCCAAGCCGGCCATCAAGTCTCCCAATATCGCCTGAAGACGCCTCTGGAAGCCCCCATTAGAGCCCCCAGACAGCTGCCCAAGCGGCAGCCCAGACAGCCCCAAGAGCGGCCCAAGACGGCCCCAGACGGCCCCAAGACGGTCTCAAGACGGTCCCAGAGGCCCCGGCGCGCTCCGAGACGCTCCAAGATGGCCCAAGAGCGCTCCGAGACGCTCCGGGAGGGCCTCAGACGGCCCAAGAAGGCCTCCGAGAAGGTCCAAGAGCGCTCCAAGACGCCCAAGATAATTTGCCTCCCGACGGCCCAAGAGGCCTCCCAAGACGCTCCTTGAGGGCTCCGAGACGAGCCCCAAGAGAGCCCGAACAAGGAAAAATCGTCCCAATCCCTATTCAAAGAGTCCAAGCCGGCCATCAAGGCTCCCAATATCGCTTGACGACGCCTCTGGACGCCCCCATTAGAGCCCCCAGACAGCCCAAGACGGCCCCAGGACGGCTCCTGAGGCCCCCTTGGCTGCCCAAGCGGCAGCCCAGACAGCCCCAAGAGCGGCCCAAGACGGCCCAAGACGGCCCCAAGACGGTCTCAAGACGGTCCCAGAAGCGCCCAAGACGGCCCCAGAGGCCCCCCAGAAGGCCCGCAGCCACAGGCACCAACAAGCACACACGACATACATTGATTTCAGTGGACGGAGTCCACGGGTCAGCCCTAGTCAGTTATAATGCAGGGGTCAGCGCGTGCGCGAAAGGTGGACACTGGGAGCACGCGGTGGCATTGCTCAGCGAGATGCGTTGGGAGAAGTTAGAGCCGGATGCGATCTATGCTACACTACAGGTCGGGTGTTGCTAGAAGTGCCCCTAGCCTAAGGTATCCCCAGGATTTCCAAGGAGGCCCCCGCGGCCTCCGGAGCACCCCACCACGAGGCCTTTGAGAGCCCTCCCGGGGCCCGAACCATCGAGCGAACAGCTGGGAGCACCTCCCGCACCGGGCATCCCGCCGGTCGGGTGGCTTCGCTAACGGAGGAGGAGGAGGAGGAGGAGGAGGAGGAGGAGCAGGAGGAGGAGGAGGAGGAGGAGCAGGAGGAGCAGGAGGAGCAGGAGGAGCAGGAGGAGGGAGGAGGAGGAGGAGGAGCAGGAGGAGCAGGAGGAGCAGGAGGAGGAGGAGCAGGAGGAGGACTGCGCCCGCCGGGCCCGCCGGCGGCGGCGCCTTCGCGGCGCCGCTCGCGGGGCGCCGACGTCCTGCCCCGCGAGAGGCCCCGAGGAGGCCCCTCTGCAGCGCTCTTCTGCAGCGCCAGAGGGCTCCTCCTCCATCCTCCTCCTCCTCCTCCTCCTCCTCCTCCTCCTCCTCCTCCTCCTCCTCCTCCTCCTCCTCCTCCTCCTCCTCCTCCTCCTCCTCCTCCTCCTCCTCCTCCTCCTCCTCCTCCTCCTCCTCCTCCTCCTCCTCCTCCTCCCTCTCAGCGCTCCTCTGCAGCGCCAGAGGGCTCCCGGGCGGCCAGGGGAGGCTCCCGCCAGCAAGGCTCCCATAGGTGGCTTCCGAGAGGGCCATCGTTCTCCAGGTGTTTGAACATGTTCTTTCACCATCGCTGCTGCGGCCGGAAGAGGCCAGCCCACCCCGAGAAGCCTTTCGAATCGTTCCCAGGGCGCCCGGGGCGCTCCCAAGAGAGCCCCCAGGACGGCTCCAGAGGCTCTCAAGACGGCTCCCGGGACTCCGACGACGGCCGAACAGCCCCACAGGGCATCCCCAATGGAGGCCTTTACAGGGCCAACCCTGGAGCGCCGCCCTCCCGTCCCGCCCTCCCCACGGCCAGCCAACCCCGAAGAAGCCCCCCAAAGGCTCCCAGACGGCCTCGGGGCACTCCCCAGAGACTCCCAGAAAGCCGCCGGCAGCTCCCTCGAAACGGCTCTGACATGCTCCTAGCAGGTCCCAGTTGACTGGAACAAACCACACCCCACAGGCTCCAGTAAGGCATCCAGCAGCTCCCTCCAAACGGCTCCCATAGTCTCCCAGAAATCACCAGATGATTCGCGAAAGCCTCGCACCACACCTCTTGGGATACCTCCTGCGCGGGAGGGTCTTCAGAAAATAGCTGTCCGATCCAGCCGCGGGCACCCAGGAACGCTGTTTCTGCGGACCCTCCTGCGCCAAGCGTGTCCCGAGAGGTGCGGGGTGTGGTTTCTGTCCCATCATTTTGGGCCTGTTCCTTCTCCTCCCCGTCGTCGCCTTCCTCTCCCACAGGCTCGTCTGCCTTCGCAGGCGAAACGGCACGATTTTTTCCAGAAATGGGGAGATTCCAGGTGGGGGAAGAGGAGGACGAGGAGGACGAGGAGGAGGAGGAGGAGGAGGAGGAGCAGCAGCAAGAGGAGGAGCAGCAGGATGAAGTGGAGGACGATGACGGGCCAATACGACGACGAGGAGGAGGAGGAGGAGGAGGACGAGGACGAGGACGAGGACGAGGACGAGGACGAGCCAAGCACGAGGGGAAGGAGGAGGAGGAGGAGGTGGAAATGCTGCTGTTGCCACTGCCCATGCCCCTGGATCTGCTGCCGCTGATCACGCAAGCGCTGCTCTGGACGCCATCAGAATCATCAAGCAAACAGCCAACCCCGAAGCAATGAGTACCAGCAAGCGCACTCTGGGCACTGGCACTCGAGGACCGTAGTCCACGGGTCAGCCCTGATCACTTACAATGCTGGAATTAGCGCGTGCGACAATGCCGAGCAGTGGTCGCTTTCTGTATTTTGAACTACATCGGTGGAGAGGATGCTCATAATCATCAATTGCATCTCCATCACCATCATCGTCATGGTCGTCATCGTCTCCACCGTCGCCATGAACATCGTCATAACCCTCCTCGTTGTCAACGCCAAGTTGAGTTTTGCCAACAAATGCGTGTGATTGAGTGGGATGTTTGCACGTGCATTGGAGGTGACGATCGACAATTGATAGCACTACACACATGGCACCGCACAGCTTGCGCCACAAAGCATGCACCACATAGCATGCACCGCGGAGAGCCCGGAAGTTTGAGGTCGCCACCTGTCTGCATGATGTACTCGGGCCAGAATCCCCTCCACACTGGTCTGCGGACCCCGGCCGGTGTGCATCCTGGTGAGTCTTCCAAGCCTCATCTGGCCGTGACGACGTCCTCCACAGGGGCGCCTAACGAGTGCTAAGCTTCGTCGTCGTTGTCGGTCGTCGGTCGCTGGTCGTCGGTCGTTGGTCGGTGCCGTCGTCGTCGCCGCCGCCGCCGCCGCCGCCGACGTCGTCTGCTTCCAGGAAGGCCACCGAAACAATGGCCGCGGCCGTGCCCCGCCTCCGCCGCCCGCGCCCCTGCCAGGTTCTCCGGCGAGCTCGGCGGGAAGGGAGGCGGCCTTGCCCTCCGCCGCCGCTGCTAACCGCCGAGCGTATCCGTCGTCGTCGTCGTCGTCGTCGTCGTCGTCGTCGTGGTCGTCGTCGTCGTCGTCGTCGTTGGGGCTGCATCGCCCTGGGCTGGCCGCTGCTGGGTAGCGCTCGGGCGGGGGGGATACGGTACAGTCAACCCGCATAGTAAGGAGGAGCGATTTTCCAAGGTGACCTTTGCACCATGCATCCGTCCCCTTCGGCCCTTGGCCACTTTCACTAGCCAGCCCCGTTCGAAAACGTCACCATTGGCCCTCCAAGGCCCTTTCATCCATACCGCGCATCTCAACCAGCGGCGACCCCACCGCCGATGTTCAATGTTGAACACCACCGGCGACCCAGAGTGGACCGATGTTGAACGATCTGACGTTTCGGAAACGACCCATCGTTCAGGGCTGAACAATCCTCGCGGTGTCAGGAACCAACGCCAGAGTCTACACGGCACGAGCCTGCGGTAGGTTCATCGAGGGAAAAAGCACGGGGACACTGACCAAGATGCCGTGGGATCTTGTCGACGCCGATCTTGGTCATGGTACATGTCGGCCGTTGCTGATCCGCGAGGATGATCCACGAAATGACGCTGACCAAGATGAGCGGTGACCAAGATCGGCACCGACGTTCCGCGTACAATCTTCCTCAGTGTCCTCGTTTTGTGTTTTACCCCTCGTAGTCATCGAATGTTGTTTTGAGCAGTAACCCCGCGTGGGTTTCGTGGGCCCTGGGATTCAATCCTGGGCCTTCCCTTTTCCGATCCTGCCTCCCCTCCTTCCTTCGAGGCACGAGGAGAGGATTGCGACTGCCACAGCTCTTGGCTGGCGAATAACGCGCATATCTATAAATACACAGAAATACATAAAATCGTACATATAATCATAACAACATATACACATACAACATATTACATGTACATGTGCATATACGATGCATACATATACAGATATATATAAATATGGTTATACATGGACACATACATATACACATACATGTACGTTCGCATATGCATACACGTTAACATTCACATGTACACATACATGTACAGTTACACCTACATTTGCAATTATTCACGCTTCGCATATATCTCCACCAGCCCATTCAGAAGCATTGCCCATGAGAGCTGACGGGAACAGGGACGAAGAGACACATCTAGGGAAACAGAGCGAGCAACCACGGTGAACCGAGAGATCTCTGGGAGCAAGGGGGTGGTCTTGGAAGGTCTCTTCGGGCCATCTCTGGGGGCCGCGTGGGGGCGAGGAGAAGAGGAGGAGGAGGAGCAGGAGGAGGATGAGGATTCCTGAATGGGCTGGGGGGGTCCTGGGGTCCTACGATGGCTCTTTAGGGGGTCTTGGGGTCCTCTTGGAGCTCTTTTGGGGCGTCTTAGGGCCCTCATGGGCCCCTCTTGGGGCTCTTTTGGGGCTCTCTTGGCGTTTTCTTGGGGCCCTCTTGGGAGCTATGGAGCGCCTCTTGGGGCCGTCTTGGAGCCCATCGATCAAAGGACGGGGGGTCCTCGAGTTGCCCCCCCTCCGGGGCCATCCAAATCGCCGCTGAGGGCCCTCTTGGGGCGATCTTGGGCGCTCTTGGGGCCGTCTTGGGGGCCTCTTGGACCCCTCTTGGAAACTTTCATGGGCCATGTTGAGGCCTCAAAAGCTCATCGGAAGCGAAACGTCGAGAAGGCAAACATCATGGATTTCCTTTTGGTTTTAGAAGGGTTCTGGCTTCTCGGGGGGGCCCGAGGGAGCTCTGAGAGCACCTGGAATCGTCTTGTGGCCTCGTGGGGCCTCTTGGAGGCATTTCGGAAGCTGTCTTGAGCGATCTTGGAGGCCATCTTGGGCTCTCTGAGGCCCTTTTGGAGCCATCTTGTGCGAAAAAGGACCCTCTGGCACATCGCGGGGCGTAAACCCCTCTCCGAAGGGTGAGAAGGGATTGTGGAAGAGGAAAGAAAGACATCGTTCGACCAACTGTCGCCCAGCGGGCTGGTGGGATTACATACACATGTTCGTTTGCAGATGCACACGCACATATACATATACATATACATATCTAGAGATAGATATATATATATATATATATATATACATATGTGTAAGACTGCAGTGGCGCTTCGCGCCATGCACCTTGGTCCTTGAAGTTTGGTATGCCGGCGAAATAGCGGGAAGGTCAAGCCGACAATTTAGCGATCACTCCTTGTTGCCTTTTCCGGCATCGCCGCTATAATAATGTTATTCGTTATCCTTTCTCCATGCTTCTGTTTCCTAATTTTCGCCATACCCGGCGCACACTCCCCATCTTCCTCAGCTCTTTTTTGCGGAGGTTCCTCCTTGGAGAGCCTCTGGGGGCCTCACAAAAGTTATTTCAGGCTTTCTTAAGGCCTTATGGAAGCCTCCTGGGTGTATTCTGGGGGCCTCCTGGGGCTTCCTCAGGCCACTGCCTCCAACCGCGGTCTCCCTGAACGACCGGGTCACGATTCGGAATGCTTCGGAGGGTGTCTTTGGGCCATCTTGGGCCGCCATGGGGCTCTCTGAGGGCCATCTTAGACCCGTGTTGTGCCGTTTTGGGGCTCTCTTGGACTGCCTGGGAGCCCTTTCGGATGGTTGTGGGGCGATGTTTGAGCCCCCCAGGCGGCTTCGAACGCCCAGAAGACCGCCGTCTTGGAGCGTCGGGAAGCCGAAGCCGAATAGAGGAGAACCGCAGATTTCACCAAAAACCAACAGAAAATCAAAGATTTATGCCTCGGGGGGCATTCTTGGGAGTGCTCTTGGAGGCCTCTTTGGGGCCGTCCTGGAGGCCTATTGGGTCATCTTGAGGTCACGTCGATCACTCTTGGAGCGCTCTTGTGCTGTCTTGGGGGTCTCTGACGTTTCCGATGACCCCCCTGATCGCCCTAGGTGTGCTGGGAAGGCTTGGCAAAACGCCCTGCGAGGCCCGGGGGCCGCTTCGAGGCCCGTCTGGAGGTTCCCAAAGCCCCAGATCCCGGGAGTCCGTTTTTTTTTGGGGGGGGGACGGGTTTCCCCCCCCGCCTGGGCTTGCAATAATATAGGAAGAGGACTACCTACCTACCTACCTACCTACCTACCTACCTGCATGCATGCATGCATGCATACATACATACATACATATTTATATATATATATATATGTGCACATGCATATACATATACATGCATGCATGCATACTTGTAAATATACACACCCATATCTATATATATATATATATATGTGTGTATGCATATATGTATATATATGTATATATATATACATATATGTATACCCATCCATCCATACATCCATCCATCCATACATCCATCCATCGATTCATCCATACATACATACATACATACATACATGCATACATACATACATACATACATGCGTACATACATACCTACATACAAACATATACATACATACATACATACATGCATGCATGCATGCATGCATGCATGCATGCATACATACATACATATATACGTACATAGATACATACATGCATGCATGCATGCATGCACATACACATACACATACACATACACATACACATACACATACACATACACATACACATGCACATACACATACACATACACACATGCATGCATATAGATACATGGTTATATGAGTAAGCCCTGGGGGGGGATCGGTGTCTCTGCGTGGCATGGTGGGCCAAGCGGGCATAGGGGGGCGGATCGGTGTCTCTGCGTTGTCACCTGCTCCGTTGTTCGGAGCGCGGAGACGGCACAACAATAGGGCTCCAAGACAACCCAAGCGTGCGCCACGAGGGCCCACGAGGCGCCCAGGATCGCCCAAGCGGGTTCCAGGTGGCTCCCCAGATGAGCTTCGACACGCCAGAAGGGCCCTAAAGGAGGGCACAGGGCCCCAAAACGGCCCCAGCACGCCCACCATCGCTCCGACGTGGCCCACGAGGCGGCCAACACGGCCCGACAGGGCCCCAACTTGCTGCCCGGAACAGCCCCAACAATAGGCAAACGTGATTGATTTCCCATCGGTTGTTCATCAATTTTCGCGTGGTCGCCTGCTCCGCTTCCCGACGCTCGGAGAGGGCACACGAGGCGCGCACGAGGGCCCCAACGCGCCCCGAGGCGGCGCCAAACCGACCCAACAGGCGCCCAAGATGGTCCAAGAGAGTTTAAGTCGGCTCTCCAAATGAGGGCCGTAAAGAAAGCCCGCAGGGCTCCAAAGCGGCCCAGCACGCCTACTAAAGTTTTCATGCTGCCCACGGTGCATTCAAGACGTCCCAAGAAGGCTTCAAACTGCATTCCAAGAGAGTTGCAATAAGGACAAATCGCTGATTTTCTGCCGTTCTCCATGCTTTGCAATTGGTCGTCTGCTCCGCTTCTCGGGCCGAACGAAGGGGGGGGTCAGGGAAAGGGGGTTTACGAAGTATGCTGCATGCAGCTGGTTTCAGCCCCACCGAGGGGCCCATTCCTCGATACATGGGCGCCGGGAGGCGCCGGGAAAATCAGCCACGTGAGCTGATTCTCAAACCCCCCCTTTGCTATCCCCCCCTTTCGCCCGGCCCGAGCTTCCCGACGCGCGGGGACGGCCCCAGAGGCATCCACGAGAGAGCCCCTGCACACCGCAAGAAGGCTCACTCGACCCTCGACACTCCACAGGATTTCTGCACGCGGCCGAAGAGCCCCACAAGGCTTCCCAAGTGAGCCTCGACACCCGACAGGGCCCTCTAGAGGCATCCACGATTGCCCCCACACGGCCGCAACCATCAGGTTTCTGGGGAGTCGTTTGGGAACGTGATTCTCGCCGCCCGCCATCGGAGCAGGAGGTTTTGCAGCTTTCAAATGAGCCCCAAAACACCGAAATTGACTCACAGAGGCTTCGACGAGGCTCCAACACGAGCGCGCGTTCAGGTTCCCAGAGAGCCTGCTGGAAACCTGATTGTCGTCGCCCGTTATCGCATGCATGCATGCATACATACCTACGTACATATATGCATACATACATGCATGCATGCATGCATGCATGCATACATACATACATACATACATGCGCACGTATAAGCAATTACGCACACATTCATTCACTCATACATACATAAGTACATGCATGCATGCATGTATGCGTACATTCATGCATACATGCACACATGCATACATGCACAGGTGCATACATGCATGCATCCATACATACATACATGCATGTATACAAACAGACAGAGAGACAGAGACACAGACAGAGACAGAGACAGAGACAGAGACACACAGACAGACAGACATACGCACGTACGTATTTTAGTGTATACCCTCCTCTCCCCTCGGGGCTCCGTCAAGGTTGCTACCATCGGGTGCAAGTCCCAGGGACCACCCTCCCAGGAGCCCAAGAGAGCCCCAAGATGGCCTGAAGACGGCACAAGACGCCCCCGAGACATCCCAAGAGTATTCTAATGCTGTCCAAGCTGGCCCCCCTCACGGGTCTGGAAGCCCCCAAGAGCATTGAAGGTCGCCCCAAGAGGCTTCCGAGAGTCCCCCAAGAGCTCCGGGGAAGCCCTCGAGAGGTTAAAACCATTGAAAAATTATCCCGGCAAAGCAACCTAACAGCGATGTGTAGAAGCATATCTGAAAGCATTCCCCTTAAGATTCAGATGAAAATCCAGTTGTCGAATTCTGCTGTTCTCGCAGTCGTAGTCGCATTCGCGATGACAGTCGCAGCGGCAACGGCAGTCGCAGTCACAGCCTCAGCCTCAGCCTGCCTCCTCCTCCTCCTCCTCTTTCTCCTGCTCCTCCTCCTCCTCCTCCTCCTCCTCTTCCTCCTGCTCGTCCTCGTTCTCGTCCTCCTCGTCTTGCTCGTCCTCCTCCTCCTGGTGCTCTCTCCTCCTCCTCCTCCTCCTCCTCCTCCTCCTCCTCCTCCTCCTGGTGGTCCTCGTTCTCCTCCTCCTGGTGCTCTCCCCCCCCCTCCTCCTCCTCGTCCTCCTCCTCCTCCTCCTCGTCCTCCTCCTCCTCTCCTCCTCCTCCTCCTCCTCCTCCTCCTCCTCCTCCTGGTAGTCCTCCCCCTCCCCTCCTCCTCCTCCTCCTCCTCTTCCTGGTCGTCCTCGTTCTCGTCCTCCTCGTCTTGCTCGTCCTCCTCCTCCTGGTGTCTCCTCCTCCTCCTCCTCCTCCTCCTCCTCCTCCTCCTCCTCCTCCTGGTGGTCCTCGTTCTCCTCCTCCTGGTACTCTCCCCCCCCCTCCTCCTCCTCCTCCTCGTCCTCGTCCTCCTCCTCCTCCTCCTCCTCTCCTCCTCCTCCTCCTCCTCCTCCTCCTCCTCCTCCTCCTCCTCCTCCTGGTACTCCTCCCCCTCCCCTCCTCCTCCTCCTCCTCCTCCTCTTCCTGGTCGTCCTCCTCCTCCTGGTCGTCCTCCTCCTCCTGCTCGTCCTCCTCCTCCTCCTGCTCGTCCTTCTTCTCCTGCTCCTCCTGCTCCTCGTCCTGCTCCTGCTCGTCCTCGTCCTCCTGGTCTTGCTCGTCCTCCTCCTCGTCGTGCTCTTGCCCCTGCTGAAAATGTGGCCCCGGGAATGGAGTTCTGGGAAGTCGAAGAGCACGAAGTGGCCTACAGTTGGCTCCGGGCATTCAAAATGTGGCCCGGGAATGGAGTTCTGGGAACTCGAAGAGCACGAAGTGGCCTACAGTTGGCTCCGGGCATTCAAAATGTGGCCCGGGAATGGAGTTCTGGGAACTCGAAGAGCACGAAGTGGCCTACAGTTGGCTCCGGGCATTCAAAATGTGGCCCGGGAATGGAGTTCTGGGAACTCGAAGAGCACGAAGTGGCCTACAGTTGGCTCCGGGCATCCAAAATGTGGCCCGGGAATGGAGTTCTGGGAATCGAAGAGCACGAAGTGGCCTACAGTTGGATCCGGCCCCCAGAATGTGGCCCGGGAATGAGTTCTGGGATGTCGAAGAGCACGAAGTGGCCTACAGTTGCATCCGGCCCCCCAGAATGTGGCCTGGGAATGGAGTTCTGGGAAGGCGAAGAGCACGAAGTGTGTGACTGTTGGTGAAAAACGAGCCCGGCTCACTGCCGCCCGGCAACTCCCAACACCTGCCCGGACCCCCCTGTGGAGTGATCTGCTGCTCTCTTTTGATCCCACTAGAAACCTATCAGTCTTCGCTGTTAGGTAACTCTGAGGATATCAATGATTTTCTGTTTTCCCGCATTTCCGCCTCCGACAAGCCTCCGAGGCTTGCGCATGTTCCCCAAGAGAGTTCCAAGAGGCTCCCAAGAGGCGTCCCAAGCGGCGCGAAACGACCCCGAGAGGCCACAAAAAGGTCCCCATGACGCCCGAAGGGGCACATCCGAGGCCCCAGAGACGCTCCGAGCAGGCCCCAACAAGCTCCCAGGAGCCGCCCCCAGAGGTGCCCAGCCTATCGTACGGTCACCTTCCGCGGCCGCTGGTTGTACTCGGGTGAGGAAGTGAGCGCGCCTTGCCGTCGTCGACGTCGTCCGTCGTCGCGGTCGGCCGGCCCCCTCCCCACCCATGCCCGGGTACATACCCCCGCTTAACGGATACTTTTGCAGTACCACGTCGGACTCTTAGGATCCAAGCCACTGAGATTGACAGCGCGTCATCACAAGAAGGAGAGCATATTTCGACGATTCTGTCGGAACCTGCTTTTCCTATGGTAAGTAATTGCACTGCCCGGCTCCTCGCCATGATCTTTCGTACTGGTCATGGGGTCTGCTGCTCGTTTCTCTCATGTTCGTCAACAGAGCAGGTTCTATGTACCTGGCGGCGGTGAGTCAGACCGTGCGTTGGCGGTCGGATTGGCGATTGCTTTTCGCCACGTGCGGAGTCGTGGAAGTTCAAGCTGGCAGCGTCGAGTTTGAAAGCGCGTTTGGGAGCACGTTGGCAAAAGGATTGGGTGGGTTTCGCTGCAAGCGTTCCACTGCTTGCGGCCATGGAGTACGATGCAGCATGCATTGGTTCGTTAGTTACCGACTTCCGTTATTTTCTGAGTTTACAGTTGTTCGGCCTCTTCTTGGAGGAGCGGACCTGAAGGTTTGGCCAGTGGCCTGTCCTTCTACACTGCACCGAAGGCATCGAACGAGGAGGACCCCGGAGGACGAAGGAGCAGGATGGCTGAGGAGGAGGAAAGGCATGGAAACCTAAGTAAAGGAGGAAAAATACATTTGATGGTGATGATGTTGATGTCGGAGATGAAAATTATGACGATGAGAAGAAGAAGTATGATGGTGATGGTGGTGATGATGAGGAGGAGGAGGAGGGGCAGGAGGAGGAGGACGGAGGAGGAGGAGAAGGAGGAGAAGGAGGAGGATGAGGAGCAGGATTAGGATCGGGAGGGGGAGGAGGAGGAGGAGGAGCAAGAAGAGGAGGAGGAAGGAGGAAGAGGTGGACGGCGGACGGAGGACGAAGGAGGAGGCAAACGAAAAGAGGAGGGACGAAAGGGGGGAGGGAGGGAGGCGGGGAGAGGAGGAGGCGCAGCAGGGAAGCCCCGGGGATGCGCGCCGAGCTCGCAGCCTCCCCAGGCGGAGGCCACAAGGACGCGCCGCGGCGCGAGGCCCCCGCAGGCGCCGCGCGCCGGCCTCGCGGGGGCTCTCCTCTGCAGGCGTCTGGCACGCGGGCCCGTCGGACCGAGGTCTGAGGCCAAGGTCGGTTCGGGGAGGGCGCCCTCGTGTTCTTCAAGCGTGTCGGATGTTCTCGTGTATCCTGGGGGAGAGAGCGTACCCTCGAATGTTCTCTCGTCTCGGGCCGGCGGAGGGTCTCGTGTTCTTGGAGAGTGTTATTCTGTCTCAGGTCCGACCGCAGGTGGCGTCGGAGGATCGCGCCGCATCGCCGAGGCGGCTTGATGTGAAGCAGGGCTCGGCATAAACGGTGCTTAGGCGATGTCGTGGGCCGTGTTCGATGCTTTCTGCATCAGAGGCGGAGCGAGGACAGAGCGAGGGAGAACAACAGCATAACAAAGACGCAAAGCACAGTTTAGGCCGATCCCTGATGTGGAGTCCAATCTTCTCCATGCCGATGGCGCCCATGCATCACCAGCGTCGCCGATGAATCGGCGCTGCATTGGCGATGCGGAGCAGAACCCCATTCGGGAGGCCTCCATCCTCCCGCCTTTGCGAGGCCCAAGGGCAGCGCTAGGAGAGAAAATGCTCAGGGGCGGAGTCTGCGAAAGCAATTGGGATCTTGCAAACGCTTTCAAGGCCCAGGGTGATGTCCATCGGCTGCGCCGCGCCCAGAGCTTCCCAGGGGTGCCCACACTGTTGGTAGGACTCCCAGATGGCATTTTTAGAAGAGGACAAGCTCCCGATACTGCTGAGCCGCCCCGAAGCTCCTGTCGGAACGCACCCCTGAAGAGGCCCCGACGCCCCAAGGTGCGCCTCCCTCCCGCCCCTGCGAGGCTCAGGGGCAACGAATGGGGGGAGCAGGCTCCGTGGTTTTGGGATGTCTGCGAAGGTTCCCATCGGAGCTGCCGGCTCGGGGGATGCCGAGCAACTGCGCCGCGCCGAGAGGCGCCCAGGCGTGCGCAAACGGCGGGGGGGAACGCTGAGGGGGGATGCATCGACCGCCAGTCGCCCACTCCTCGCCGAGAGGGGCAAGATAGCCCACCACTTGGCATCGCTCGGACGTGTGCGTTTTTCCTTCGGCGAGGACAATCGAGGAGCAGCCTTGAACATTTGGCGAAAAAAACACGCACGAAACCGAAGAAAGCACAGGGAATGCACGTCCGAGCGATGGCGAGACCACGCCCAGGAAGGTCTGGATTCGCAATCGGGGGCCCATCGCCAGTCCAGCGGCGATGTATGGCCGATGCCATGTCGATGTTGCCCCCCCCTGGGCCAGTCCGCCCCTGTCGTTCGCCTTCAAAGACCCAGGTGCCACGGTTGTTTTCAGGCCTCCCAGGTGGTATCCCGCAACCCACACCCCCAGGGTGGGCATGAGTCCGGCGAAGTCCGAAAGGGACATCACATCTCCCCCGCCTGGGGGGGGGCAAGTCGGCCAGTGGAGCCGAGGCCATGTCATTGGGAAGCGATATTCGCAAATGGAATCGGATCGCGCCACGCGCGACGGGCGCGATCTGAAGCCGGATGGTTTCAATCCCGACGTCGTCAGTGCATCGGCGACGCGTTGCGACTATCCGGACCCATCTACTCCGGCCTCATTCGGGAGGCCTCCATGGTATTCCTGGAAAGCGCACGTTGCTGCATGCACAGCCTTTTTTTGAGGCCTCCGAGGTACGTCGCCGCGGAGGGGAAGTGCTGCTGCTCCGCTGTTGTCTGCGCCCTGCCGCCTGTTCTGAAATGATTATGTAATTTTCTTTCTCGAAGCTGAATTCAAATCGGGAGGGAGGAAGAGTATCAATGGCACGCTGCCGTTGGTAGCCCTTCAGCGTGTTACTTAACGCAGCGCACCATTGCCATTGTTTTTGCTCCCAGATATAATCCATCGTCACACAATGCCCAAATAGCGGGGCATACAGACCTAGCCTTTTTGCCAGAGGACCGGTTCCAGGTATCTCGCAGTTGTAGTCGTGGGGCGTCGTATCCAGATCTCCAGCGCCGTGACCAACAATCAGGACGGAGTTTGTTTGTAAAGTTTTGCGCCGTGGAGATAATGTTCGAGCAATTTTCACGACCGTCGAATCACCCGATACACAGCCAACCCCTTCTCCACACAAGGCGAAGATTTCATATGAACGCTCCATACACAAGAACACATCGCCAGATATGGACGATCTGCGCTGCCCTCATTCTTCATCTCCGCCGTGCTTCCCAGGAGCCCACGGAACTGGCGATAGGTGCGCACCTCGTAACTCCCTAGGGAGCCGCGTGATCCCAAACCCCGCTGAATTCCCCAGGAAGCCACGAAAGTGGCGACGGCTGCGCGGTTCGAATCCACCCAGGGAGCAGCGAGGTCCCGTCTAGGTGCGCGTGGCCCCCGACCCCGCTGCACCTCCCAGGAGCCCACGAAAGTGGCGACAATTGCAGAGTCCGCAACCACCCACCCAGGGAGCAGCGAGGTCCCGTCTGGTTGCGCGTGGCCCCCGACCCCGCTGGACCTCCCAAGGACCCACGAAAGTTCCGACAATTCCAGAGTTCGCAGCCACCCAGGGAGCAGCGAGGTCCCGTCTGGGTGCGCGTGGCCCCCGACCATGCTGGACCTCCCAGGAGCCCACGAAAGTGGCGACACTTGCAGAGTTCGCAGCCACCCAGGGACCAGGACGGTCCCGCTTGGGCGCAGGAGCCCGCGAAAGTCAGAGTTCGGAGGCTCAGGCGGCCAAGCTGCGGCGCGAGGGCGTGGCCCACCCGCGCGCGAAGCCAGGCCTCAAGGGCGACATCGCTCCGCGCGCGCCCGCGCGGTTCGCCTGTTGGCGCGCGCCGAAGGCCATCTTGCCGTCGCGGCCTGCTGGCGCATCGCCTGGGGCGGTGGCAGACCCTGCGGAAGGGGGCCCAGACAGGGCTGCTGCCGTTCAGCGAGTGGCGCGCGGCCTGCGATTCGCGCGCGCGGCCGCGGCGGCGATCTGGAGCGACCACCAGCCGAGCTTTACGTCAATGCGGTGCCGGAAGCAGCGGGCGCTGCGGGTGCGCTTCGCCCGCCCCGCGCGTCGGCGCGGTCTTGCGCCGGCGCGGCGCAGGCGGCCGCGCGCGCGCGAGTTCGCTCTATGGGCGGCCGCGTTCGGCGTTGGATTTCGACGCGGCGGCGCGCCGCTCGCGGGCAGAGAGATCCAGGGCGGGGAGGCCGATATTCGAAGTCTGTGGGGCGCGCATTTCTTTGCGCTCGCCCATGGAGAGCTGTTCCGCGCCGGAGGCGCGCGCCGCGCAGACGCTGGGCGAGGGCGACGCGGCGGAGAGCCGGCCCCCGCAGACAGCGACGCCCCGTCAGGGGCGCCAGGCGAGGAGCGACCGCGGCAGCAAGGGAAGCCAGGCGAGCGGCCGCCGGGGCGAGAGACACCCGATCGCCCGTCTGCGGGGCCCGGAACAACCGCGGCATTTGGCACGCCGGCAACCAGGGCAGGCCCAAGAGCGAGCGGCCCAGCAAAGAAGACCAGAAAGGGCAAGCGCGGCAATCCGGCGGCCCCGAGGACGCCCGAGGAACGTCTCGAGCGCCCGCGATCGAGCTTGGAGTCGCGGAGGCGCGCGGGCCGTCCGAGATCGCACCGCGCGCCGGGCACCGCGCCGGCGCGCAGCGCGATGGCGGCGCCGGCGGCCCGGCGAGCGAGCGCATCGCATAGAGCGACGCGAGCGCCGGGGGGCGACGCGAGCCTCTGGGCCGCGCAGTCAGCGCGCAAAGGGAGGCGCGGGCAATTTTTGCGCCCACGCTGGACGAGGCACCCCTGGCGCGTGCTTGCGAGGACCGGTCGAAACTCGGGGCCCGCGCGCTGCGCGCCGGGATCTGCCCGCGCCCCGCCGGCGCGCCCCGTCGCGACATCTTCGCGCGGCCCGCGGCGCGCGGCCCCGGCGACGTCGAGCGCGCAAGGGGGCGGCGGGCCCGCGAGATCGAATGCTTTGGCCGATCCTTCGAAGACAGCGGCGGGGCGGAGGAGCGGCGCCGGCAGGCGCTGGAGTCAGGGCAATTTTGAATTCACAACGCGCGAAGTCCACGCCCCGCTGCCCCGCGCGCCCGCGGCGCGGTCGGAGCGCGGCGGCGATTGCGGGGGCGGGGCGCCGCTTTGTTGGGAGCGCGCCGATCGTCGGGCACTGTCGCCGCAGGGGAACGGCGCCCCCCCGCAGGGGAACGGCGTCTGCCCGGACGCGGCCGCGCCGCGCGCGGGCGCGGCGGCGCGCGAGAGGCACGCACCGCGCGCAGACATTGCGCGGACCCAGGGGGGCAAGCGCGATCCTCGAGAAGACGCGAGAGGGCGCCAAACCAGGGCGGGCATCTGAGCCGACACCGTTTTTGGCGTCGGCGACCGCCGCCGAGATTGCGAGGGCCACTTGAGACGACGCGCTCGCTCGCTGCCCGGATTCCCCGCGGCGCAAGGAGAGCCAGACGGAGGCGTCTAAATGAGAACCCACCGGCGCCGGAATTCGCGCCAGCATCGCGGAGGCGACGCCGCCGCGAGAGAAACCCGCCGCTGGCGGGGTCGATCGCGCGATCGCGGCGCGCCGCGCCTCCTGCGAGGCACGCGGCGCGCGCAGGCCCCGCGCGAGACTAAAGTGGACCCCCCGGATCCGCAAATTCTCGTCGCCCTTGGCGACGCGCTCGCAGCGCGGAGCGCCTTCTTGGCCGGACGCTGCTAGCGACAAGCTCGCGCGGGGCAGCGAGCATGTCACGGCAGTAGTAAGCTTCGTTGCCTCTGGCGCGAGCGCCAATCTCAACCCGTCGGAGGACGATGTTTGCAAGTGGGTTGCCGTGATCAGTCGCGCAGCATTCAAGTCAGAGGAACTCGATCTGGGCGCGGCGTCGAAGCTGGCCGGCGCGCGATCGCGGGCCAGCCAGTCTTTCGCCGAGCGATTGGGCAGGGCGTTTCTGCGCCCGCCGCTCGCGCAGCAGCGCTGCAGTTGCCCTCGCGCTGGAACTGCGCCGCGCATGGCGCTAGAGCGGCGGCGCGAAGCGCCAGTGCCCAGCGCCCGCGACGCGGCGGAGCGGGCAACGCGCCCTCTGGACGCGGCCCGTTCGTTTGCCGACGCGCGCATCGCCCCTCTGCGAGAGGCAGCCGCGCAATTCGCGCACGGCCGCGCGCGCTGCGCACGTTGGGCGCCCGACTCCGCGGCGCTGCGGCCCTTCGGGCAGCGCGGCGACTATCAGATTACGAGCCTGGAGTTGTTCGCCATTGCCGCGGCCACGTCGTTTTTCGAGCATCTATTGTCGCGCGCAGAACCGCGGGGCCGAGCGGGCGGCGGCGCGAGGCCCCGCGCGCCGCGTTGACCGCGTCCGTCTGGCGCTCGACTGCCGAGCACTCGGCGCCCACGCGGGTCCGTCGGGCGCCCTCGGCAGCGAACGTCGCGGATCCGCCGTCGCGGGTGGGCCGCGGAGGGTTGCGCCGCTCGGGCGCGCCCAAGTCCAATGTGGAACCATCGCTGGAAGTGGCGCGGCGGGCCTCGCTCGCAAGGGCGCGCTGAGCGCGCCGACCGCCGCGGCCGAGCGCCCGCGCGACACGCGCGGCGCGCGTTCCCGCGCGCGGCCACGCAGAGACGCGCGGCGAGATGTCGGACGCGACGGTTTCCGCCCCGTGGCCACGCGCGCGCGATTCGCGCCGGCGACCGATCGCCCTCGAGACCATGCTTGTCGCGCACCTGAAATCGCAGGATGCGCGTCACTGGGGGCACGCGGCAATAGCTGGCGCCGGTTTCAGTTGACCTCAGCTGCCGCCGCTCAGCGGCGACATCGCGACCGGGCAGCGCACCCAACGGGCGTTGACCGCCGCGCGTTGCGACCGCGCGCAGGGCCATCTGCGAAGCGAGAATACAGCAGGGCGCGCCAGCTATCGAGGGCCTCTCTTTCGGTCGGCGCAAGAGTCGCAACGAAGCGGAAGCGTCGCCGCCCTCGCGCCCGCCGGTCGCCCGAGCCTTGGCGGGGCAGACAGGGCGGCAGGATCGCCCGGAGCCGCGCCTTCCTCCCAGCTCTCCGCCCGTCGGCATCCACCAGAGTGGCCGCCGGCCCTGGGGGCGCGGCAGGGGCGACGGCGCCGGAGCAAATGGCGCGCCGCCGCGCCCCGGTGACCTGCAAGGGGGTCCTGCGGCGAGCTCGTGACTGTCGAGGCCGTCGTCGAGCGTGCTATGTCGCGCGCAAACCAATTGGCCGCGTCCATTGAAGGGCTTCGGCGAGCCGTCGACGGCGCGCCCGCCCGAGCGCAGGCGCTTCGCCGCGAGAGCGCGCCTGAACGCGGCGCTTGGCAGCCGCCCCCTGTCGGTTCAGTGCTGGGCATTCCGCAGTGCGACGCGTGTCCCGGGGCGGGGCTCTCCCTTGCCATTGGCGCAGAGGACCTCCAGATGACCAGTGCGTTGTTCCGCGTGAGCGGCACTTTCTCGCATTGTTGCGGGCCCTGGCACACCGCGTCCGAACCGTCGTCGGCGTCGAAGGCTGCCTTCGGCGAGCGCTCCATGAAGCGCGCGCGATTGGGCGTCGCGAAGAAGCGCCCGCGGCGCCCCCAAGAGTCAAGCGATGCGCACAGCACGCCCTCCGATCCAGAGTGGTCGGGGCGAGCCTCTCTGGCGCGGCGGCCGCGTCAGTCAGAAGGGACGTGGCGATGCTCATGATGTTTGGGGTATGCGCCTGTGCTGTGCCAAGCCAGCGAGGGCTCGCCCGCTGTCTTCGATGTTTCGGCATTCAGCGAGGAGCAGCGGGCATCGGGGCGCCTTTCAGCAGAGGCGCCAGGTTTGCGTTTGCAGCGGCGCACGAGATCGGAACGGCCAGTTACAATCTTCGCAAGTGCCGGTGCCACTCTGAGGGGTGCGAAAGCACCTCTCCAGCGCACGTCCTCGGTGCATTTTTCAAGATAGCGGGCGTAGGCACGCACGCCTTCGCCCACCCACTCATCCTTCCCGCTCCCGCCCACCGCCCACCGCACCCACGTCCCTGACGCGCCTCCCCCCTCATCCCCTTTCCCCGAGGGGCGCCCCGTCGTCTTGCGATAGCATTGCGGGACGGCCTGGCCCCTCGAAACCGCCCTTCCTCCCCCTCCCCGCCCCCTTGTTTCCCTTCCTGCGTTTTGTCCCCCGCCCCCCCTGGGCAGCCCCGGAGGCAAAGGCGGCCACGATCGTTCGCCCCCGCGCGGCAAGAGCGGCAAGGGCGGCAAGGCCGGCGACCGCTCGCCCCCGCGCGGCAAGGGCGGCGGCCACGAGCGGGGCCGCGCGCGCTCGAGGCAGGGCCGCGCGCGCGCGCCCGCTGGTGGGAGGAGGGACCCAGGCCTCCCGGATGGAGCTCGAGCAGGAAGGTCGGGGGCGGCCAAGGGGTGGTGAGGACCAGGGAAGGGTGGATATCATGGCGGGGGCCACGATATCTTCCCAGATTGTATGGCCGCTCTTCTTATTTCAATGCGTTCCCTAGCCCCCCCCCCTGGGCCGCGCAAGTGCCGCTGGCCATGATGTGCGCCCCCCCTCTTGGACGTTCCCCTCAAGGCCGCCCCCGATTGGAGCTCGAGCAGGAGAGGTCGAGCGTCGTGTCGAAAGGGAGGGGGAATTGGGAGGCGAAGAAGGGCAGGGATCGAGCCAAACAGCGTTGTGGCGATGTCGTGGACCGTTTCCGTTCTATTGTCGTTCCGCCGCAAAGGCGGAGCGAACACAGAACGAAGGAAACCGAAAACAAAACAAAAACAAGAAACGCTGTTCAGCTCGAGCCATGAAATAAGGTGCCCCTGTGTGGCCCCAGGGGCCAGAAAACTCCGTTTGGGCCCCCCCCCCTCCGTTTGTCGCCCCCCAACTACGCAACCCACGAAAGGGGATCGAAGGATCGCGCCGCATCGCAAGTACATTGATGATGCGGCACAATGTGAGGCCCGATTTTCTCCACGCCGACGTCGCGGATGCATCGCCGACGTGCCCACACTCGGACCCCATTTGGGAGGCCTCTAAGGTAGGAAGGGGCCCAGACTCCCTGGGGCTGTGAAAAAGTAGCGACGGACACTTTGTACGGTCGGACCGAGGTATAAGATCGAGGTCGGTTCGGGGAGGGTACTCTAATGCTCTTCGTTTCCGTTTGGTGTTGTTGTGCATCCTTGCGGAGGGCACCCTCGAATGCTCTCCAACTTGGCCGGCGGGGGTCTCAAGTTCTTGGATGATGTTCTTATGTGCCAGGTCCGATTGTACCAGGTACGACGACGACGACGACGACGACGACGACGACGACGACGACGACGACGACGACGACGACGACGACGACGACGACGACGACGACGACGACGACGGCGGCGGCGGCGGCGGCGGCGGCGGCGGCGGCGGCGGCGGCGGCGGCGGCGGCGGCGGCGGCGACGACGACGACGACGACGACGACGACGACGCCTCCGCGCGCACGCTCAGGTCGGAGCGCCGCCACAGGCGCCGCGTCCGGCCGCTGGGGGCCGAATGGCGGCGGCGGCGAGGAGGGGGGCCGCTGAGATCTTGGCGTCGCATTTGTTTGTCGAGTCTGGCGTCTTCGCGTCGTGCCAGGCCCTGGGACCCTCACGGACCGATACGGCTCGCAAAATTCCTCAGAAAGATGGGGTCGGGGTTTTGGGTCGTGAATTTTCACGATGTTGCGTTTTTGTTCGCATCTTCGGATCACAGGGAATGGGGAGATCATCCGGAGATATCTGAGGCATTATTGGGCCATGTTGAACGCTCTAACCCCTCGAGCCCCCCCCCATCCCCTTCGTCCTCACCCGGGGTAAGGGGGCAGGGGCAGGGTAAGGGAGGGGTAGTTCCCGCCCCAGAGGGAAAGGGAATTGGACCAGTAAGCTCGCTCTACCACCTACGCCCAGATGGGGGGACAGTCCGGGGAAGGGCGGGAGGTAATGAAGGTAGTGGGCGCAAGTGGGAGGAGAAGGAGGAGGAGGAGGAGAAGGAGAACGAGAGGGAGGAGAAGGAGGAGGGTCCAGGAAACGGAAACATGGATGAAGGCGCGTGAATTTGCGACTGGTCCCGCTTCCATGCAACATCGACTCGCTTCGTCACCAAATCAGGCGGCACTGGCTCCATGCCCCAGGGGGGCTTTCTCCAATTCGCGGATCCGGAATATGCGGTTGTGTGTGCCCGAGAGGAGGATTCGGAATCGGAATCGGAACAGTTGCGAAGCAGAATCGACATCCAATAACATACCAGTTCCGTCCAAAAGTTCCCCGAGCACCGAGACTGCCAAGAATCCGAATAAGGTGAATATGGTGTCTCCACTGCCAGAATGTCACGATACGGAAGAGAACCTTCACCCTCTTGTACAAATGTGACAGCCAAATGAACAATGGTGATCATGCTCCTCAGCTCCTCCCGCCTGCAGATGGGTACCCTGAAAGCGATGATTCCAATCCAGGAGCAATCTGCGAACCACCAATAACGCAGCAAAGCGAACTCTGATGATATACCCGTCGACTGACCCTGGAATGTGATTCGATCCAAAACGGCCCGCGAAGTCATCGACAGGACACCGAAGTGAACATCGCTGAAATTTCGAAGACTGCAACGAATCACACTCGCGCGCCACTGAGTTGAAAGGAAGAAACATTCTGCACAAGTCCTTGGAGGCAGGGGTAGGGTAGGTGGGGAGGGGTAGTGAGGGGTGAATAATCAATTCGCTCAATCACCTACGCCCAGAGTGCTGGTGGACTTGCCCAAGCGCAGTTTCACCGCAACGTGGTAGAAACAGCCAGGAGAGGCTACATCAAATTCGAAGGCATGTTAGGAATTGTGATCGATGCCATGATGCAGATTGCTCAGCAGCGCTTTGCTATGCGTTGGCTGCCTCACCGTGCATGCTACGTCATGATGCACGATGGTTGTCCGTACTTTGCCAGGTTGTGCATGCCGTATGCCATGCTGTGCCATCTTGTGTTGCGATGTTTGAGTCGTGAATCGCCCCAGCGACGTTCAGGAGCAGAGAAGCCAGCCCCCCAGCGACTCCGCACGTAAGTCCTCTAGAGGATGAGAGCCATGGGCGACTCCCGAGGTCCCACGGGTCTTGTCTTAA
This sequence comes from Prorocentrum cordatum, assembly GCA_963575745.1. NCBI lineage: Eukaryota > Dinophyceae > Prorocentrales > Prorocentraceae > Prorocentrum > Prorocentrum cordatum. The sequence continues at coordinate 798,960 of CAUYUJ010018170.1, read as the reverse complement.
ACACACGATGCAGCCGCGCCCTTCAGGCAAATGCTGGCCGGGGAGATACTTCTCGCCAGCACGCCGCACGTGTGCGCAGTTTGTCTTGATCAATCGCAGGTCTTGATCCATGCCATGATTAGCGAGACGTGTTCGAATGCGGTTCTCTGTCAGTTGTCGACATTGCAGCCCCCCGGCTGGAGGTCACCCGAGCGACAGCAGCCGCCACCTCCAGAACGGCATGAACCACCGCAGGGCTCGCCCATCGAGGCGGGGATTGACGACGAGGAGGGTGGACGGCATTGGTCGAACAGTAATTAAGTTTGAGCCTTCCCTCGCCTGATCCCCGGACTCAGAGCAGGGCGAATTGAGATAGTTTTCCTTCGGGGGGGCCCTCGTTGCCACGGCTGGACGCAGCTCGGAAATCTGTTGCGTTTGAACCCCGGGAGGGGTTTGGGGATTTTGAGTTGCCGTTGTCTCAATTCGCCCTGCTCCGACGGACGTCCATGGATGCCCATGGAGGCCCGCGGAGGCCTCCAGAAGCCCAAATAAGCCACAAGAAGAGCCAAGCGCGCACAAGGCCCTCTCTCGCCAATCCTCGAGGGCCAGGGGGAAGGAGCTGGCACGACAGGAGGACCAGGGGGCGAGGAGGGCAGAGGACGAGGAGGACGAGGAGGAGGGTAGAGCCCTGGCCTTGCCAAGGGGAGGCCTGGGATGCGATGTCCACACCCGCCCTCTCAGGATCGAGGATCTAGGATCTCTGGGCCGTTGGCTGTTGCCTCTCGGGCCTCTGGGGAGATGATCGTCGCCTTGGCTTTGCTTCTTCGCGAGGTCGTGGTCCAGACGCAGTCGTGGAGGGGTACAGGCCCGATTTTGCGGAGGAGGTCCTTTTCCCCCGCCCCTCTGGGAGATGGTCCTGGAGACTCTCCAGCAGAGCGGCGCTGGCTTCAAGCGACAGAGGAGCAGGATGCCGATGGGGAATGAGAGGCGGAGGGGAGAAGAGCAGGGAGGAAGGAGGAGCGAGTGCGATCGGGGGGTGGAGGGGTGGAGGGCTTTGTTGGCTGCTTGCCGCTGTTCTCGCTTTGCCGTGATGCCGTCAGCCTCAGGGAAGACGGGTCCCCCCCACTCATTCTTCTTCCGGTTTCCGTCCCCAGTTCTCTCTATTTCCTCTTTTCCTCTTCGCTCATCCCTCCCGCTCCTCCCGCTCCTCCCGCTTCGCCGTCCATCCCCTGTTTCACGGTCCCCGACCCTCTCCCCCTTCAACCTTGCCTCACTAGCGCTGTCCGTTTCCGCTCCACGCCCCGTCCCATCTCAGGCCGTCTCCCCCATCTCGCGTTCTCCCCTTCCCTCTGGACCGCCCGTCAGACACCCAGCAGTTCGGAGAACCGTCAGGCACGTCCGAGCCGTTCTACGCAAGGGCATGATAGAACATCCAGTGAGAATCCCCGAAGAGGTTCGGTTCGGACGGGGGGGTACCCTGATGTTCTTCGTGCTTGCTGGATGGTACTGTGCATGCCGTAGGGGGGGGTTACCTTCGAGTGATCTTGGGGCTTGGGATGGGCTGGCCTGCGGAGAGCGCCACGGTCTTGGAGGATGCTCGTCTGTCCTAGGTCCGATTGTAAGAGACTCTGCCTTCATCATCGATCTCCTCCTCCTCCTCATCCTAGTCTTGCCCCACCACCGCCACCCCTCCGACGACCTCTGGGGACGAAGAAGAAGAAGAAGGGCTGGGGTGGGAGCGCGATGGGGGAATGTTGGGGGGAATTCGGAAGGGGTAGGTTGTTGACAAAGACGAAGCGAACGAGGAGGGAGGAATGAAGGATGGGGAGAAGGGCGGAAGGATAAGGAGGTGGAAGGGGAAATGACGGGAGGGGGCAACGACGATTTTGAGAAGGAGGAGGAGAAGGAGGAGAAAAACAGGAGGAGGAGGAGGGAGAGGAGGGGGGAAGGAGGAGTATGAGAGAGAAGGAGGGTGCGACGACGACTAATTACCGAGGCCAATAATCTCTTGGGCGAGGCGACCTCCCCCCGCCCGGTGCACGCAGGCGATCGAGCGACTCTGCGAGAAGTTCCCAGATGGCACCGCTTGCGCGGGGCAGCGGGAGCGGGTCCAGGAGAAGGGGAAGAGGAGGGAGCAGGACGCGGCAACGACCAATTCTCGCAGTACCCATATCGTATGTCTCCGCCACCTCCTCTCCCTCTTTTTCCCCTTCCTATTCCTCCTCCACTTCCTCCTCCATTTCCTCCTCCTCCACTTCCTCCTCCTCCTCCTCTTCCTCCTCTCCTCCTCCGCTTTTCGATTCAGAGCCTCGCTGCGGCTGTCGTGCTTCGGTGCCGTCGGGAAGAAGAAGACGAAGAAGAAGAAGAAAACGACAGGAGCAGGAAGGCCCCGGGAAACGCAAACATGAATCAGGGCGCGTGGATTAACAGCGGGCTCCGCTCCCATGCAACATCAGCGAGCTCCGTCGCCAAATGAAGCGGCACTTCGGGGGGTACGTTCCTCGATCTGTGGATCTGGCGCCCACGCGCCAGACCCACGGATCCGTAATTCATGTCAGCGTGTGCCCGAAAGACCAGCGGGGGAGATGGGTTCGGGATGAGGGGAGAAGAGGGGACGAGGGGGAGGAGGGAGGACGAGGTGGATGCGGGAGGAAGAGGGGGACGAGGGAGGACGAGATGGGGGAGGAGGAGGGGGGAGGGAAGAGCCAGAGTAAACCCATAATTCATCACCGATGCTGCAATGCACCATCTCGTCCCAGGAGTCTTTGATAAGTCCTTACAAGCAGTGTTACAAGCATCCCTTTCATGTTCGAAAAGCACCCCCTTGAAAGACGAGCCCCACGAACATGCCTGTCCCGGTTCGTCCTCCCGTTCTCGTCGCACCCAGACTTCAACGTCTTACGTAGGTGTTTACGACGCTGTGGGGCGGGCCAGGTATCATAAGCACACTTGGAGCCAGATTTCATTGCCAGCGCATCTTCATTGTGGATCGCCCGCGCATGGCTACCATCTGTGGCTCGAGATGATGGAAGAGCCCCACCGGCGACACCGGTCTCAGTGCTACCCGGTGCTGCACCCGGGGGGTCGCCACGGCAAAACAGGCGAGGTGTGGACCCTGTCCACGGGGCACGGTGTTCGTTGCGGGGCCGCCGATCGATGGCCCCAGGGCCCGAGGGCAGCCGCGGAGGGCCCACACCTGCGAACAGGAGACCTGTCGTGAGCCGAGAACGAGAAAAACGGGCACAGGCATGAACTATCGGGGGCGGAAAAGAGGGGGGTGATGACTAGGAGGGGGTGGATATCATGGCGGGGGCCATGATATTTCCCCAGATCTCATGGCGCCTCTTCTTGTTTCATTACGTGCCTCGGCCCCCCCGCTGGGCCGCGCACGTGCCGCCGGTCATGATTTGCACCCCACACCCCTCTCTTGGCCGCTCCCGAAATTACAGTGGAAGCCCATGGCAAGAAACACCCTGCTTGCCTCCAGGGTGCTCTGGGTTTCTTGGGTTTCGATGGTTCTGCTCTGGAGCGCGTGGCGTCCCCACGCCAAAAGTCAACGGACGTCCTGGGGTCTCAGGGTTGGGTTTCATGTGGAAGGTTTCTTGTGGTCGAGCTCCTACGGTACGGGAGGTCCGCGCCAATTTCTTGGATAGGCGTTGGACCTCCCGCCCTGGCGCGCCGAGCGAGCCAGGGGCGGCGATGGAAGCGCCGCCGGTGGGGTCCAGCACCGATCCAAGAAGTCTGCGTTGGCCGTCGGCAGTGTGTGTGCTTGTGGTTGTGATCGTGCTCGTGCTCGTGCTCGTGCTTGTGCTTGTGCTTGTGCCTGTGCGTGCGTACGTGTGTATGTGTAAGAGTGTGCGTGTGTGTGTAAGTGTGTGTGTGTGTACGTGTGTGCACGTGTGTGTTTGTGTAAGTGTATAAATGTGTGTAAGTGTGTGTAAGTGTGTGTGTGTGTGTGAAAGTGTAAGTGTGTGTTTAAGTGTGTGAGTGTGTCAGTGAGTGAGTGTAAGTGTGTGTGTAATGCAGGATGGTGGTTACTTAAACATAGTGGGAACGATTAAAGAATAGTTTGTTTGATTTTTATTCGGTTTTTCAAAAGGAGGAGGACGTTTAAGCAATATGTCTATAACACGTCGGCCTCGAATATTGCGTCGAACACTCATGTCACGTCATCAAATTTCACGTTGAATAATAATTCTACGTCGACTTCAAATTTTATGTCAAATACAAATCTACGTCGGCTTCAAACTTTTACGTCAAATACTCGTTCCACGTCGGTTTCAGACATTATGTCTAAAGCTCAATTGATATCGGATTCAAATTTTCCGTCAAATACACAATCCACGTCGAGTTTAATTTTTACCATAAAGTACTTTCCCAGGACGGACGGCAGGGGGGGAGCAACTAAAAAAATAGTTTCCCAACCCGCGGCCGGTTTTTTCCTAATCATCCTCCGGGGCGCCGCCGACGCAACACGACCCCCGGTCATCTCTGAATCGTCATCTTACATAAAGTGTGTGCACGTGTGTGTAATTGTGTTTAAGTGTGTGTAAGTGTGTGTAAGTGTGTGTGTGCGTGTGTGTAAGTAGGTGTGTGTGTGAAAGTGTGTGAAAGTGTGTGAAAGTGTGTGCAAGTGCGTGTGTGTAAGTGTGTGTGTGTGTGCAAATATGTGTGTAAGTGTGTGTGGATGTGTGGGTGAGTATTTGTGTGTGTGGGTGGGTGTGTGAGTGGGTGTGTGGGTGTGTGTAGGTGCGTCTCTATAGGTGGGCGTGTGTGTAAGTGTGTGTAACTGTGCGTAAGCTTGTGTGTAAGTGTGCGTGTGTGTACGTGTGTGTATAAGAGTGTGTGCGTGTGTGTGTGTGTCAGTGTGTGCAAGTGCGTGTGCAAGTGTAAGTATGAGTAGGTATGTGTAAGTGTGTGTAGGTGTGTGTAAGTGTATGTGTGTAAGCGTAAGTGTGTGCAAATGTGTGTACGTGTGCGTGTGTGTGTGAATAGGTGTAATTGTGTGTGCACGTGTGCGTAAGTGTGTGTAAGTGTGTGCGTGTGTGGGTATAAGTGTGTGTGTACGTGTGTGGTAAGTGTGTGTGTGTGTGCGTGCGTAAGTGTGTGTGTGTGTGCGTGTGCTTGTGTGTAAGTGCGTGTGTGTGTGTGTGTTTGGTCTAAGTGTGGGTGTGTGTGGGTGTGTGTGTGTGGGTCTGTGTGGGTCTGTGTGGGTCTGTTTGGGTCTGTGTGGGTCTGTGTGGGTCTGTGTGGGTCTGTGTGGGTCTATGTGGGTCTTTGGGGTCTTTGGGGGTCTGTGGGGGTGTGTGGGTGTGTGGGTGTGTGGGTGTGTGGGTGTGGGGTGGGGGGGGTGCGGGTGCGGCGTGCGGTGTGCGTGTGTGGGTGTGTGAGTGTGTTGTGTGTGTGTGTCGTGTGTGTGCTGTGTGTGTTGTGTGTGTTGCGTGTGCTGTGTGTGTGTGTCTCTGTGTGTGTCTGTGTGTGTGTGCGTCTCTGTGTGTGTCTGTGTGCGTGTCTGTGTGAGTGCGTGGGTGTGCGTGGGTGTGCGTGGGTGTACGTGGGCATGCGTGGGCGTGCGTGGGCGTGCGTGGGCGTGCGTGGGCGTGCAAGGGTGTGCGTGGGCGTGCGTGGGCGTGCGCGTGCGTGCGCGTGCGTGCGCGTGCGTGCGCGTGCGTGCGCGTGCGTGCGCGTGCGTGCGCGTGCGTGCGCGTGCGTGCGCGTGCGTGCGCGTGCGTGCGCGTGCGTGCGCGTGCGTGCGTGCGCGTGCGTGCGCGCGTGCGCGTGCGTGCGCGTGCGTGCGCGTGCGCGCGTGCGCGTGCGCGCGTGCGCGTGCGTGCGCGGGCGCGGGCGTGCGCGCGTGTGTGCGTGCGCGTGCGCGTGCGCGTGCGCGTGCGCGTGCGTGCGCGTGCGCGTGCGCATGCGCGTGCGCGTGCGCGTGCGCGTGCGTGTGCGTGTGCGTGCGTGCGTGCGTGCGTGGTGTTGTGTGTGTGTGTGTGTGCGTGTGTGTCCTTGCGTGCGTGTGTGTACGTGCGTGCGTGCGTGCGTGCGTATGTGTGTGTGCGTGCGTGCGTATGTGTGTGTGTGTGTGCGTGCGTGCGTGTGTATGCGCGTGCGTGCGCGTGCGTGCGCGTGCGCGTGCGTGCGCGTGCGTGCGCGTGCGTGCGCGTGCGTGCGCGTGCGTGCGCGTGCGTGCGCGTGCGTGCGTGCGCGTGCGCGTGCGTGCGCGTGCGCGTGCGCGTGCGTGCGCGTGCGCGCGCGCGTGCGCGTGCGTGCGCGTGCGTGCGCGTGCGCGGGCGCGGGCGTGCGCGCGTGTGTGCGTGCGTGCGCGTGCGCGTGCGCGTGCGCGTGCGTGCGCGTGCGCGTGCGTGCGCGTGCGCGTGCGCGTGCGCGTGCGCGTGCGTGTGCGTGTGCGTGCGTGCGTGCGTGGTGTGTATGTGGTGTGTGTGCGTGTGTGTCCTTGCGTGCGTGTGTGTACGTGCGTGCGTGCGTGCGTGCGTATGTGTGTGTGTGTGAGTGTGTGTGCGTGCGTGCGTATGTGTGTGTGCGTGCGTGCGAGTGTGTGTGTGTGAGTGTGTGTGTGTGTCTGTCTGTGCATGCGGTCTTCTAGTGATGCTCTCCCGACGCCCTGCGGGTCTAAGTTCTCATCCTTGCCCTGCGCCTTCAGCCTTGGGCGGAAGGCGGGCGCACGGAGAACCCCTCCCCAATTGAGTGCAATGTCCTTCATTACCCGCATCTTTATCAGAGGTCCGACGTGAAAACATCACGAGGCCATGGAAACTTGGCTGTGCACTCGGCTCCACCTTAGTGCGCAATGTCTCGAGCCTGATCGATCTCTGAAGGCCCTGGGGCCCGAAAGCGGGGATGGAGAATACTGGTCGCGACTGTTCCAGGATCCCTGGATCTGAGGGTCGCCATGCAGTCAAGAAGCTGAAGGAGGGACCGCTTTGGGCTCAGGAGGTGCTCTGGTTTCTGGGCCGTTCAATGGATCGGGGATCTTCTTCGTGGCCAGCAAAAGCAAAGCCCCTCGCTATGACTGTCCTCTGTCTTGCGCTCCTCTCCGAAGGGCCATGCACGCGGCGATCCCGGGCGCAGGCGCAGCGCAGATGGATCACGCGGTCTCGTGCGACCTCCCCAAGGCGGCAGTAGGCCGCCAGCCGCTGAGCTCCCTCTCCGCCCCCCTCTCCTCGGCTCCACGGTTTGGATTGGCGGATTTGGTGGTTAATGCGGTTGCGGTTGCCGCTACCTGCTCGAGCAGTCACGGGCTACCCAAACAGATCCAAACAAACAACCTCCGTGTGATTTGATTACGTGGTGGTCGGCCGGCTTGCAGACGGGCCACGCAGGGTTCCCATTCTTATGACCACCATTTGGGATTACGAAATTGTCGTTCGCAGTTCTGGATGTGAGGCCGAAGAGAGACGACGGAGTCCTGCAACCAGCAAGTCTGTTTCGGTTTCGCTCGGTGTCCTGCATGACGCGCGTGCGGGCGAGGCGAAGCTGCGCGAGTTCCTGCACTAGCTAGGCCCAGACGCCAAAATGAGTCGGGTCCGGGCGCGGGGGATTGCCTGGAGCGTGCACGGAGTTGTCCGCGGTCGTCCCGTGGTTCGCCCGTGGTTTTGTCGCGTGGTTGTCTTGTGATTCGTGTGTCGTTGCCCCGCACGTGTCCTATGGTTGTCCCGAGTTTGCCCCGTGGTTTGCTCACGTGGTTGTCTTGTGATGTTTGCCTGGTCGTTGTCCCGCGCGTTTCTTTTGACTGTGTCGTGGTTGTCCCTGGCTGTCCTGTGTGTGCTTCGTGGTTGTCCCGTGGTTGTCCCGTGGCTGTCCATTGGTTGTCGTCTGGTTGTCTTGTGATTGTTTGGTGGTTACTCCATGGTTGTTGCTTGGTTGTCCCTTGGTCGTCGAGCGGTCGTCCAGCGGTTGTTCCTTGGTTGTGCTGTACATGTCTCGTAGTTGTCCCGTGGTTTCATTGCGTGTGTCCCGTTGTTTTCTTGTGGTTGTCCCGCTGTTGTATCTTGGTTGCCCCGTGGTTGTCCCCTTGTTGTCCCATGGTTGCCCTTTGGTTGCCCCGCGGTTGTCTCGTGGTCGTCTTGTGACCGCCTCTTCTATAGGCTTGAGACCCGTAGAGTGTCAGACCGATAGACACACTGATGATGAGATCGTCGTGCGTGTGTATACACATTGTATACATGTCTATTTGTGTATAGGTAGGGGGTGTGAGATCGAGGTGGCACGGAGACACCCCTCCAGAAACTCGGCGTCGGTTTCGTGTTCGCGTCGTGCGTGCGGGCGAGGCGAAGCTGCGTGCGCGGGCGAGAGGAGTGATCCAGCCGCTGCTAGGGCGAAGTCAGATCGAACAACTCTCCTCCGTTGCGGCTGGCGGTTGGTAGCCCGCGGTTGTCCCGTCGGTTGTCCCGCGGTTGTCCCTCCAGTTGTCCCCAGATTTGTTTTGGTAGTTGTCTTGTGGTTGTCCCGATCCCGATGTTTGTCCCGACGTGCGCCCCGATGGTCGTCCCGATGGTTGTCGCGATCTCTGACCCGATCGTTGTCTCGACAGTTGTCCCGATGGTTGTCCCGTTGGTTGTCGCGATGGCTTTCCTGATGGATGTCCCGATGGTTGCCCCGATGGTTGTCCTGATGGCTGTCTCGATGGCTGTCCCGATGGGCTTCGGTTACAAAATGCGCTCGGTGCCACCATGGTTGTCTAGATGTTGGCCCCGATGGTTGTCCCGACTGATTTCAATTACACATGCGCTCGGCATCTTCGGAGCTCCAGCTGGTCAGACCAGCGTGCAACAAACAACTGCGCTCGGCTCCTCCGGCGCCTGGAGCTTGTGGCCCAAATCGGAGATTGGGGGGGTGAGATCGAAGTGAAACGCAGACCCCCCCCAGGAAATCGGTGTCGGTTTCGTGTTCGTGTCGCGCGTGCTGGCGAGGCGAAGCTGCGTGCGCGACCGAAAGGAGTGATCTCGCTGTTGCTAGGGCGAAGTCAGAGCAAACGACTCTCCTAGTCCGATTGGCGGAGTTGGGGGTGGCTTTGTCCGGCGATTGCCCCGCGGTTGTCCCGCGGTTGTCCCGCGGTTGTCCCGATGGTTGTCCCGATAGTTTTCCCGATAATTGTCACGATGGTTGTCCCCATGGTTGTTCCGATGAATGTCCTCACGGTCGTCCCGATGGTCGTCCCGATGGTCGTCCCGATGGTTGCCCCGATCGGTGTCCCGAGTGTTGTTCCGACGGTTGTCCAAATGGTTGTCCCGTCGGTTGTCGCGATGGTTGTCCCGATGGTTGTCCCGTGGTTGTCCTGACACTTGACCCGATGGTTGCCCCGAGGGTTGTCCCGTGGTTGTCCCGTTGGTTGTCCCGTCGGTTGTCCCGATGGTCGTCCAGATGGTTTTTCGGATGGTTCTCCGACTGTCTCGATGGTTGTTCCGATGGTTATCCCGATGGTATCTTGTGTTGCATATCCCCATGGACCGATAAGTTCGGGGGGGTGGTAGATCCGAGTTTTTGGTTAGAAAGGAGAACGTACGTTGTACAATGTACGCTGAGAAATTGAAGCGGCGACGGGGTGGTGACGGCGGCAATATGCCGCCAGACCGACAGACAGGCACAGAGGACGACCGTCGTCGGTTCCACCCCCTGGATTTCTTTTATCGGAGGTTGGGGGGTGAGTCCGACGTGAAACGGAGACCCCCCCTACCGGGAAATCGATTTCGTCTTCGGGTTCGTGTCGTGCGTGCCGTGCGTGCGTGCGGGCGAGGCGAAGCTGCGTGGACGGGCGAGAGGAAATCCTCCTGTGGCTGGGCCGCGGCCGGACCAAATGTTTCTCCTCCGGCGGCCTGTGCCGCGCGGTGTCCCGCCGGTGTCCCGTGGTGTCCCGTGGTGTCCTGTGGTGTCCCGTTGAGTGAGATCGATACTGAGATCGATGCGGTGCCCCGAGGTGTCTTGTGGTGTCCCAAAAAGTGAGATCGATAGTGAGATCGATAGTGAGATCGACAGGTGTCCCGTGGTGTCCCGTGATGTCCTGTTGAGTGAGATCGATGTTGAGATCGATACTGAGATCGATGAATCGATGTGGTGCCCGAGGTGTCCCGTGGTGTCCCAAAAAGTGAGATCGATAGTCAGATCGATACTGAGATCGACAGGTGTTCCGTGGTGTCCCGCGGTGCCCCGTGGTGTCCCGTTGAGTGAGATCGATAGTGAGATCGATGTGGTGAAATCGAGGTGTTCCGTGGAGTCACGTGGTGTCCCGTTGAGTGAGATCGATAGTGAGATCGATAGTGAGACCGATACTGAGATCGAGAGGTGTTCCGCGGTGTCCCGTGGTGTCCCGTTGTTGCCCGTGGTGTCCCGTGATGTCCCGTTGAGTGAGGTCGATAGTGAGATCGATAGTGAGATCGACAAGTGTCCCGTGGTGTCCCGGGTTGCCCCGTGGTGTTCCGTTGAGTGAGATCGATCGTGAGATCGATTGAGTCAGATGTTGGCTCCCCTTTTCTCTCCCCCCCCCACAACTTCCTTATCACCCGAAGGGTGGTCGTACCGTTGTTGTCCCGTGATGTCCGTGTACCGCTGTTGTCCCGTGATTGTGTTGTGAGTATCCCGTGTTTGTCCCGCGGTTGTCCCGTGGTTCTCCCGCGAGCAGCCCGTGGTTGTCCCGTAGTTGTCCCGTCGTCGATCCGTGGTAGTCGTTTGATTGTTTCGCGGTTGTCCCGTGGATGTCCCGTTGTGGATAGATAGGTAGTGATGTTGATCTCTTACAGAATGTGCGATGGTAGACATAGTAATGGTGAGGCCGATAGTGTTGGTAGTGGCGTCGAATGATAATAGTGCGAGCCGGTAGATGAGGAGGTCCAGATCGCCATATCCAGAGATCGCGAATACGACCTAGTGCCATTCGCAAGCCGAAAGTTGCACCGATCCCCCAAGTTCATCACCCAAAGGAGTATGGTGAGGACAGCCATGCCCGCTGTGCATGCTGAGCACGGTTGTTCTGCACACTGGCCCAAAGAGGCTCACTGGGCAGGACCACGGGGCCCGCAGCGCCCAGTGGCAAGGCACCTGACAGCACTTACGGCAACGACGGCCACACCGACAACGTTGGTTTCGACGATAATGATGTCAAGCCGTGGGCGGAGTTCGTAGGAGAGCTACGCGCATCGCCAACGCTCGTCCCACAGGTGCACGCACAGACCTGCGACAGGGGTCCACAGGTCTTCAGCACAACATGACGGCTGGCCATCCGAATTGCGTGTTTACCTCCAGACCGATGGGCACGGCGCGCGGCCACGTGGACTCCCCCCCATTGCACACAACCAACGACCAGCCCAACAAGAGAAACAGCAACGGACAACAGAAGCGCTGGGACCACGAGACTTCGAGGCGCTGGGAAACAATCTGCATGGTGAGCCACGGCACAACTTTCTACGACGACTGGCTGAGATTGGCGGTTGGAACTTGAGCACCCGCAAGGACCCCGCCTTCAGCGGGACTGCGCGTTCGCCTCGCCTCGCTCATCGTTGCGACGCCCATTGGGCATCTCGCGGGGCTCACCTTGGGTATCGTAGGGTCTCGTGTGGGCGTCTTCGTTTTCGGAGGTATTTGGAAGACACCGTATTCACGAAAGCTTCCCGCGGGTCCCCTGGAGGGCTCCTTGGGTGCCTTTCGGGAAGGGGAGGGGGGATGATGGGGCAGGTGGAGGAGCTGTTCAGGGCCACCAAGTCGCGTAGGCTTAGGAGTCGAAAAGCGGTTGCGGGTTTGTTATGGTGCCCCCTCAGGGGTTACGGGCAGTCTTTGCCAACACCCGACGTTTTTTGGCTAAATTCGGCAGTGGATGAGGATGGCGCAGACCAAGTCCACGCTCTTCGTTGGATATCTGGAGGGAGGGACGGGGGTCGGACGGGGCTAGGACGAGGATAAATACGTTCCCGTTCTCGAACGCTCTTAGAGCATTCCGGAACGCTCTGAGAAGGCCGCGGCGCTCGAGACAGCCTCCAGAGCAGCCGAACTTGAGAGATTCCCGATTTATTATCACCCGATGTTATCTTCGTCCTGGTTTCGTCTTGGTGGCATTGCTCCCTGCCCGTGCGCCTGTAGGCCAGATCCTCGGCGAGGACGAGCGCTACAAGCTCCGCGTGGAGAGGCGAGTCGCCGTCTTTGCTCCTTCTTGGGAGTGTTTACCGTGAAAGCGAGGGGTCGGAAAACGTGTCGCGTCCACCGGGGCATGCATCCCGCTCGAGCAGCCTAGGTCGGGGGGATTTGTGGAGAGCAGTTGCAGAAGCAGGAGCAAGAAGGTGGGGAGTACGATGGGCGGGTGGGGCGGCAATGGATGGAGGGAAGACGGGGGGGGAATGATGAAGAGGGAGGAGTGAGAAATGAGCGGCAGGGAGGGGACAAGGGAGGATCGGAGGAGGACGCGAGGGAGGAGGAGGAGGAGGAGGAGGAGGAGAGGAATAGGAGCCTGTTTTTAAGGTCTGGGCGATAACGGCCGTGATCAGCCCTTTCCCTGCCCCCCCGAATCACGTCGCGCTATCTTGCCCACATTTGCAAAGAAATCCGAAGGATTCTTCGAGGATCTCTTAAGGATCCTTAGGGGGTTCCTAGGAATTCGTCGTCGTCGCTGTCGTCCGCGGCCAAGGGCTGAAAACAAGGGGGTGCCTCTGGAAGACGGACCCCGATCTCTGGGGGGAGGAGGAGGAGGAGGAGGAGGAGGAGGAGGAGGAGAGGAGGAGGAGGAGGAGGAGGAGGAGGAGGAGGGGGAGCGTGCATATTTTTGCACATTTCTTCGTCGGCTGTTTTGGGACATGCTGGGGAGCCGCAGGGCCTCCGAAGGTCTCTGGAGGTTTCTAGAGCCCCCCGGAGGCCAGCGGCGACGAGTCTCCGGTTGATTAGTCGGCCCCCGTTCCCCTCGCAAGCACGTTGTGCTGCTCTCATGCGTGCGCCGTCTTGTGGTCAATGTGGTACTCTGGCGCGCTGGCGTGCTCGCAGGCCTTGGCGGTGCATGCAGGGGCGCTTCGGTGCTCAGGGCAGCCCCCCGCCGTGATGTGTTCGGGGGGGGGCGGGGGTCGAACTCCCCCCTCCCCCGATCATGCCGACTGCGGCGAATAATGAAAAGACAGGCTTCAGGAGGGGGTACGGGGACAGGAGGGAGGCAGGGTGACAGACAGAAAGAGGGAAAAGACGGAGGAGGGGGGACGAGGCGTTGGTGAGGGGAAGCAGAGGGCGCTGAGAGAGGCAGGAGGAGAAACGGGGACGAAGGGATGGGACGGTGCACGAGAGGTCGGGGTCTGAAACGGGGATACACGCCTGTCCTTGAAAGTAGATGTTTGGTATTCCCAGATTCCAGTCCAGTCTAGTTTAGGCACCTTCCTACTTCGCTCCTTCAAGAGAAGAGTAGTCGCCCTTCTTCCTGCGCCCTCAGGGGGCGGGCGGGGGCCCACTCTGTTTCCAAGGCCTTCTCACGTCATGTTTCTACCTACTTCCTCCGACCGACGGATAATTGTATGAGGGAAGGCAGGTGTGGTGGGGTGGGGGGGGGGGGCGACTGCGTATTTGGACTGCGTGTGCGTTGCAGGGGCGGATCCTCGGGGCAGGTCCACCCCGTTGCGGGCGCCAGCCGCCCCGGAGGGCCTGCGGGCCAGCGCAGCGGCGCGGGCGGCGGGTAGCATCTCGACGGAGCGCCTAAAAGGACTGCCCCTTGGGGCCCGCCCGATGGGTGCACGCGCGTGGCACACACGGGGCACGCGGCCACGCACGCAGCTACGCACCCGGCGACGCACGCGGCGCATGGTGCACGCGCAAGGGCGGAGCAAGCCGGGGTGGAGTTGAGGGCGCTGACGAGACGATGAGGGGGGTCCTGTTTCACTTCACCTTCCCCAGGAGGACGGTTCGCCACCCTGATCAGTGCTTGTGTTTGAGACAGGAGGTCGAGGAAGAGGGGGAAAAGGGAAATTGGAGAAGGATGATGGCGAGGGGGAACGGAGGTGGACGGCAGAAAGAGGACAAGGGAGATGAGGAGGATGATGTTGAGGGGGACGGGGGAGGATGAAGAGGAAGGGAAATAAAGGCTATATCCGCTCGCGCTATACCCGACATGCTACCCCTCCCACGCATCCCTTCCCATTGCGCTGAATTGTTTACTGTATCCGCCGACTGGGGTGTCCTAGAGGACCTTGATGCCCCAAGTGGCCCGATCGTGTGATGCGCAACCAGAAGATGGTGGGCTTTGTCAACTGGCGGAGGTGGCGGATGAGCGGGAGGACGAGGACGGCGGAGGAGGATCAGCAGATGCGGGAGCAGGAGAAGAGCAGGCGGAGCAGGAGAACCAGGGGAAGGCGGTGGATGGGAAGGGAGCGGAAGGCAGCGACGAGGAAGGAGTCGCATCCAGAAATGTGGCCCACGCCGGGGCGATGGTGCCCTTCTGGACGAAGGGAGCAGAGCCCTCATGTTGAAGTTGTGGCCAACGCTGCTCGGGAGAGCCATCTTCAGTCGAGAACGTAAGACTCGAGTAAGCCGGAATCCGGGTTTGCCGACGTTTTTTGACGAGCGCGTCCTGGATTTTGACGGTCCAGCGTTCGTGGGATGTTTGCAGCGGGAGCTCGCGTCAAATTTCAGATCGTGTCTCGTCATTTTTTATGATGGCCCCGTCAGACCAACCCGAGTTCCCGTACCCGAGTCTTACGTCTCCCCGATTCAAGGACCGAGAACAATCTGGAAAAAAACGGGAAATGCCAATACCCGACGAAGGATAGGCGGCGGCAGCGATGGGCGGCATCAGGAGAGGTACTCACATTGAGTGACTGAAGAGGTGGTGGCAGAAGGAGCAGGAGGAGGGACGGGTGAGGAGGATGGAGGAAGGGGAACATAAGAAGCCCACAGAGAGGGTGGAACTCAGGCGGGGGGGGTTAAAGAGAGGACGGCAGAGCTGCAGTCAAATTCCACCCTCATGCTGAGTATTCTTTGAAGGGGTATGTACTTTTTCGTCGATGCCTCTTCGGCCCACCTTCCTCAGCCGGATGTTGCTGACCGCGCGAGTGTTGTATGGGCGCGAATGTCCGCCGGGTCTTGCCCGATGACCCGCGGAATGTCGGATCCCACACCTCTCTGGGCGGCTTGACAGGATCGCGCTGGCTGTCGCAGCCTCTGGCCGCAGAAGTCCATTCCTGGGCGCTAAAGCTGCGACCCGGGGAGCAATCGGTCCAGAGAGGCTACGAGGGAAGATATCGGGAGGCCTCGCGCGGCGCGCAATCGTTGTACTATCCAGTCCACACGTTCGCCCCGTCAGACATGGAGCGACGCTCGCGCGGCGACGCTCCGACGTAGGTCCGACGTACATCCGACGTGGAGGCGACGCGAAGGCGACGCGGGTCAGACTCGGACCCGACGCAAATCGTGTCTCAGGGGATTTTCCTCCCAAGAGAGGCCTCCAGGAGGATCCTAAGATTGCTCCTAAGATGAACAGGAGATCGAGGATCCCTTGGCTCCTAATATAGGATCCCTCGGCCCCTTGAACAAGAGGCCTCCTAATATAGGATCCCTTGGCCCCGCGAGGCCTCCAGGATGTTCCTCCCAAGGGAGGGATCGGAGAATTCGGGGCATCGGAGGTCCGAGCACCTTACGTAGGATTCCGCATCATGGGTGTGCCTCGCGATTGCCCCCCGATGGCGTGGGCGGTCCTCGGCGCGCGGAGCTGGGCATCGTCCGGAGTCGACGAAGAAAAAATACCATAAACATAAGCTTTTGGCGCTCCGCGCGGATTTCTTGGATCTGCGCCAGGCCCCCCCCCCGCGCCGCTCCTGGCGCGCTCCGCGCGCCAGGGAGGGGGGTCCAACGCAGATCCAAGAAATCCGCGCGGAGCGCCAAAAGTTCATGTGTATGGCGTTTGTTCTTCTTCTATGGAGGGCTTGTGCAGACGAGCACACATCAGCGTCAGCCCGCGGCCTCAAGGGCCATCGGGCCATGCACCCCTCAGGGCCTGGTGGCCACATTCCCGGAGGGCTCCCGTGGACGAGCATACGCTTGCGGCCGCGCAACCCTCGGGCGGGGCTCGGACGAAGATGAATGCGTTTCAAATAGGTATCGGTTAACCGATCCCCATCCCCATCCCCATCCCCTTCGAGACCCCCACCAAATTACCACCCCTGTTGGGGATACACGCCTCGAAACCCGAAGGGCACGGCCTATATCCCCATCTAGGGGGGTAAATCGGCCAGTGGGCCCAGGCCACGCCGCTGGGGATTGGGATCGGATAAACGATGCTCACTCGGAGCGTTCTGGAACGCACTCAGAGCGTTCCAGAAGGCTACGAGAAGGCTGCGGCGCCCGATACATCCTCCAGAGTCGCCGGATCTCAGAGATTCTCGATCTGTCCTCCCCCGAATTTATCCTCGTCCTGGTTTCGTCTTAAACCCGCTTCTGCGCCATCTTGCCACCGGAGGCGAAGCCCACCCCTGCCAGCCTGTTGGTCCAAGCGTCGAGGGGGGTACCGAACACCCCTGGGGCTCGCCTACAGCTGCAGACGTGCTTCGAGCGTCGAAGCCCAGCCGGCGTTTCAGAAATCTGCCTTGCAGGGGGAGCCAGGCGGGGCTAGGACATAGATTACGGGGCGTCGAGTAACCCTAGGAGGTCTTTAGTTTTGCATCCCCCCCTTGTTTCTCCCGGCGGGGGATAAACTCTGCCCCTCCTCTTCCTGCTCCTCTTATTCTTCCTCTTCCTCCCCCCTCCTCCTCTTCCTTCTCGTCGTTGTTGCGCGGCGGGTGCCGCGGAGAAACAATTATGTTCCACTATCGGTGGGACCCCAGCCTGATTAGCGTCTGCCGTTTCCCGGCCCGCTTGAGCACGCGTGCGGACTGCTTCTGCCGCGCTGCGCCGTAAAAGTGGGACCCCAGTCCGTCAATAGGGGCGTCGTGGGGATAATTGGATTCCGCTATTGCAGGGGGGTTCTAAAGATCTACCTCGTCTAATGGGGGTGCGGTAACTGCGGGGGGCGCGAAAGGTGCACCTTTTGTGCTCCAAGGGGGCCCCATAGGGGCCCAAAAGGCGCACGAAAGGTACTCGTTTCTTCGCCCCCCCCCAGTAGTCGAGCCCCCGTGAAGCAACGCCCAAGGCAAGTCGTTCGGAGCGTTCCAGAGCGGTGTCCGAGCGTGTCAGGACGCTCTGAGAAGGCCGGGGGGCGCTCCGGAACCGCCGGATCTCAGAAATCCCTGGTGTAGTGAGCATTGTCAGAGTTTGTCCCTGTCTTGGCTTCGTCTTAGTCGGACCTAGGGGTGAGATCGAGGTCGTTTCGGGGAGGGTACCCTGATGTTCTCCGTGTTCCTTGGATGTTCTTGTGCACCCCGGGGGAGGGCACCCTCGAACGTTCTTGAGTTGGGCCGGCGGAGGGTCTCATGTTCTTGAAGGATGTTTTTCCGTCCTGGGTCCGGCCGTATTCAGGAGGGGAAAAAACACACAGACACAATTAATCGTCGACTCCCAGGAAAATATGGGAAAATATGGGAATTGGGCGGGAAGACAAAAACCCAGAAAATATAGGAAAATATGGTGAATCTTTTTATTTGTGTGTATTTATTTGTGTGTCCTGGGGCCCCTTCACGTATGGGTTCACACGTGGCCGCCTGGCCGTCGAGGCTTGCGCCCTCGAGGCAGAGCCCGACGCTGGGCTCGGCTGGCCCCCGCCGCGGCGGCATCGGGGCTTGGTTCAACTGTTGGCGAGGCGTTCTGACCTGCAAAGGAGACCCACCAATGAATCCTCGAAGAGCCCTGGGTGGGTTTCACGAAGTGCTCTCAGAACACTTCTGGCGGAGGCCGTCCTGTCTTGCCACCACTGGGCTCCTGTTCGAAGAGCATTGCCCTCGTCCTTCGAGCACGTAAGAACAGTGCGTGGTTGGCCTGTAGGGATGCCGGGACGGTCGGTCTCTCCTCACCCGTTCCCGACGACCCGCGCGAAGCCGCCCCAAGGCTTCTAGGCACGGTCTCGGCCCCAGCCTCTCCGCGCTGAGGGCCCTCTTCAGGGGCACAGCGTCAGGAGGGGCAGGCTCGGGGGGTCAGAGAAAAGGTAATTACCCAGCCGTCGTTGAAAGTAGGTAGCGTTGGAGTGCCAGCAGTCTACATTAAGCGCCTTCCTACTTCAATGATCGAGTGGCTTCACCTTTTCCGTTCTCCTCAGGGGGCGGACGGAACCCCATCTTTTTGTCAACGTGTTCCTACTCCATGCTTCTACCTCCCTCTTCCGACCGATGGGTACCGATACCGGTACCCGTACCCGGTACCCTTGCCTGGTGTTTACCTTGTCGGGCCTCCGGGAGGCCCTCGTCGCCACCGCTGGCGTTGCTTCGAGATGCTGAGCAGAACGCACCGCAGGAGAGGTCTGGGGAGTAATTAGCGGTATCGGTATCTCTTGGTCTCACCAGGGGGGGAATAGGCTGAGGGAGAGTCTCGTCGGTTCTCGGCGGCTTTCATGCCTCAGTATGCGTTCCAGCAGCTGCGCCTCGCCGAGGGGAGACCAGGGTAGGGTTGCCCGCATCGCCCCGAACGGCCGCTGGAGAGCCAAGTTACGACCCGAGAACCAGGCGACAACGTAAGGGTGGAATAGGCTCAGGGGGGATGCGTCGATTCCCAATCGTCTGCTGATCGCCGATGATGGCCCATCCCGCCGAGGAATGTGCGGTGTCACTATCGTCCAAGGTCTGGATCAGTACACGAATGTATTTCGCTCCAGACAGAAGGGGTGTTTCCTCGACGGTGATGGGTAATGATACGCCGAGGCAACGGTAAAAAAGCTCGGTAGAGGGTCAGCGCCAGCGCCGTTGCGAGGGGGCAGCCAGGCAAGAGAGTCTAAGGGATGGTAGAGGGCTTTCAGGTTTCCTGCTTTGGGGAGGACTCATTCATTTTCCGACATTCATGTTCCGACATGCTCAGCACACGGTCTGCCCTTTAGGGGACCGCTCCGGGTACCAGAGCTGGCACGCAGACTCCCATTCCATTCCATTCCATTCCATTGACGAGCATGCCAACGTGCACAACTCGTCTTGCCTAAGCGTCCGCCTGGGTGCACGGCTTGGGACTGGGATCTGCCTTCTCCTCCTCCTCCTCCTCCTCCTCCTCCTCTCTCCTCCTCTCCTCCTCCTCCTCCTCCTCCTCCTCCTCCTCGCTCCTCCTCCTGGGATGTACATCAAAGGTTACCTTATGACTATTTGGGGTTGTCGTCCCCACCTCCCAGCGCCTGACGGTTGCTCCTTCGGGGCCGTTCGTCGGCCATGAGAGGTTGTTTCTTCTTTCCGGAAACAGATAACGGTAGGTTTGCGTCGTGTCGACCAGCGGCGACCCCGCCAGCGGCGTTCAAGGTTGAACGCCGCCGGCGACCCAGAATCGATCGGTGTTGAACGATCGGACGTTGCGGCAGCGGCCGATCGTTCAAGGTTGAACGATCCCTGCGGTGTCAAAAACCAACGCTGGGGTCGGCACGACACGAACCTGCCGTACGGGACATTTGCATGGTTTGGCGCGTACGTCTTTTCCTTGATTTGGCAAGCAGCTCCTGAATTTAAAATCGCATCTGCGCTGGTATATCTGTGGTTGAAAACTGGCATGATCTGGCATAGTCCCGCCGAATCTGGCTTGAGCCAATGTGATTCGGTTTCATCCCCTGCTGAACAGGACCAAATCTGGCTCAATGCCCCCTCAATCAGGCGTAATAGCTTGTAATCGCCCTTTACAAAGACCTCCCAGGATTTGTTGCCTAACCTTTTGGACGCCCGCGCCAGGGCCGCCGCCTCGTCGATTTGGCGCGCGAGTCTGCCGTACCCTGTCTCTCTGCTCCCTGCGATTGGGCCGCCTGGTTTGCAGGGAGACGGGCACCATCATCTCGGTGGACACCAGCCCGGGGCCCGACCACCTGACCATCATGGTGGGCCGAGGGAGGGTGCCGCCTTGGATGGACACCCAGGCTGCCTCCAGCCCAGCCATCCGACATGATTTTTTCAATACGGGCGTTTCTCGTTGATTTCGGCCTTTTGAGCCCGTCTTCGGGCCCTGGGGCCATGAAGAATGCATCCGGGGCGAAAGGTTGGCCCTGGGGAAAGGGTTGGGGGCCTCTGGGGGCGCGCATTGAAAAAACATACCTTCAGAGATCTGGGTGCAGCACAAATTGCATACGAGCGAGCACTTGAGAGTCGTTGTTGGCGCCCCCCCAGGCCTCCAGCGTGTCAAAGTCTAGGACGGAGGTTTGTTTGCCGTTCTGGCGTCCTGCCGCCTTCAGGCTCCAGGAGCCGTATCAAACAAGAATCAGGCAAGATGATCATGTGATCGTTTTTTTCATTGTTTTGCCGATCGGCGCGGGCCCTCGCACTCCCCCCACCCTCTCCCCCTCCATACAGCGGATCTTGGCTGTTTTTTGGCGCCTGTTTCGAGCAGGTGGAGCCTCCCCCACAGTACGCACTGTCGCAAACAGTCGTACTGAGCAGAGGTCCAGAGCCAAACCCCCCCCACCCCCCCGTCCTCCCAATGTCGAAACGCTGATTTTTTTTTTTAAAAAAAAAAAAAAAAAAAAAAAAAAAAAAAAAAAAAAAAAAAAAAAAAAAAAAAAAAAAAAAAAAAAAAAAAAAAAAAAAAAAAAAAAAAAAAAAAAAAAAAAAAAAAAAAAAAAAAAAAAAAAAAAAAAAAAAAAAAAAAAAAAAAAAAAAAAAAAAAAAAAAAAAAAAAACGCCCACCATCTGGCCCCCCTGGGGAGAGGTTCGAGAGGTTTGGGACCCCCGTCCCGTGTTGTCAAGGCCGTCTGCCCCCTCAGCGTCAAGTTGCGGCTTGGTAGGGCGGCCCGCGAGAGGAGGAGAAGGAGGAGGAGGAGGAGGAGAACGAGGAGGAGGAGGAGGAGGAGGAGGAGGAGTTCGGGAGGAGGGCCAGTCGAGACAACGGCGGCCCTCCTTGTCGTTGTTCGGCCTTTCGGGTCTCCTGGACGCTTCTCGTCGCCGCGACTGGATCCGCGTCGAAAAACTGGTCAGGATCGACCCCGGGAGGGGTCCGGGGACTGATTTTAAGCGGACTCGGACCCAGTGGGAGATCCGCCGTTGTGTCAGTCAAATCTCCTCCCAGAGTTGGCGGGACTGAAGGCGGGGGAGAGGAGGTAGGGAGCTATGGAGGCACGGGGAACGCATGGGATGTTGCCAAGTGTCTCTTCGCCAAGCCGTATCAAGCAGCGTGTATTGGTCCTCTTCCCACCCCTTCCAGTCTCTGGCTCTGCCGGACGTCTCTGCCCTCCTCGTGCTTCACCCGCCCGTCCTACTGGAGGGGCAGTGTGGTTGAGACGCCCTCTCTCGCCTGGTAGGGCCGCGGCGAGCTGAAGGGTGCATATCATCCACTTCAAATGTTGCAGAGGCTTACGATCCTGCTGAGACGCAGAGAGTTGAACAGAAGCGCGATGAGAAACTCAATAGAAGGAACGGTGTGCCCCGCCACCTGAGGAAGGCCCGAAGCGGGAGCTTGAGAGCCCGCGTCGGTGCCCTCAAGGCGGAGATTTGACCTGTCAAAATTCTAAGTCTCCGCCTGTTTGTGGCGTCTAGTGCCGTCTGCTACCAGCTTGTCGCTCTCCAGTTTGGCAAATCCCATGTAGAGCTGGTCTGGGCACCGTGGTCTTCCGTTCACGAGCAGTTAATGCCTGGTCTCAACAGGCCCCCCGAGTAGTCCCAGCTGGCCTCAACAGGCCCCCCGAGTAGACTTGAGCGGTCTCAGCACCTTGGCGCCGCTTCCGGCTGCGCCCCTTGGGCGCGCCGCGTCCCAAGGTTGAGGTGTAGAGACTTGCGGAGGCGGAGACTACCTGGGGGGTCTGATGAGGCCAGCCAGGACTACCTGGGGGTGGCCCTGTGCGCAACCCGAAGCCTGACCAGCAAGGGAGTAGCTGCAGGATAAAAGGGTGGCCACCGAGCGCAGATGTCCGAAACACACATGCTGCCTCGGGGCAATGGATCGTAAATCAAATGCCTCTCGGCGAATGCAGGCCATTTGCGAATACTTACTTTTGCGAGTTCAACGCGCTCGTCTAGAGTAGGGAGCAGCAACAGGAAGAAAGAATGGAGAGGAAGAGGAAAATTAACGGAGGAGAAGGAGGAGGGAGGAGGAGGAGGAGGAGGAGGAGGAGGAGGAGGTAGGTGAAAGACAAGGAGGAGGACGTGGAGGAGGGAGGACGAGGAGGAGGAGGAGGAGGAAGAGGAGGAGGAGGAGGAGAGCACGACTTTATCGGTAGGGGGCAGAGGGCGCGCCAGGAGAGGGGCGCCGGCCGGGGTGCGAAGGTCACGGGGCCGCTGCTCTGGGTCTACGTGGCCCACTGCATGGTCATGTCCCGATACCACGAACTGGAGCGCGCCGCCCCTCCCCAGAAGTTGGGAGCAACGATAGAGGGAGATGGGCACAGGAGGGAATGCATCGACACTCGAAGGTCGGGGGCAACGTTAGGGGGAGGGTTCGGGGGTGTGGTTCTCGGTCGTTTTCGGTTCGTGGTTCCAGGTTTTCGGTCGTTTTCGTCGGTTCGCGGTGGCTTTCCAGCCTCGGCATGCATTCCAGCAGCTGCGCCTCGCCGAGAGCGTTCCAGGGCTGCCCGCATCGTCCCGAACGGCCGCCTGAGGCATGAGTTATGGCCGGAAACCACGTAAAGATGAGCATAAAGGGGGGACGCATCGACCCCCAAGGGCCCATTCATCGCCGATAGGGGCCAGATGGCCCCAACCTGCCCAGCAACGTGCGGATTTGCCATCGGGGGCCTATCGCTGGTATATCGGCGATGTGTCGCCGATTTTTTAAGTCAATGTTTCCCCACCTGTGCCAGTTCCCCTGCGGGAGCGTTCCAGAAGCTGCGCCTCGCCGAGAGCGTGCCTGGGCCGCCCTTCTCTTCCCGACTAGCCGCTGGAGAGTGGCGGTATGACCCGAAAGCCAGACGCCATTGGGTTGCTACCCCGCCTTTTCTTGTCCCACCGCAGCAGAATGCGGAGCAGTTCCTCCTCTCACCCACTAGTTCACCCGAAAAGTATCTACCAATCTTGCGCCGAACTGCCGCAGGGATAAGCGGATCGATGAAGAACATGCCAGAGCAGTGGCGAAGACAGAATACCGGCAACATCATTATCATGACATTTTCTGAGTTCTCTTCCCAACACGCTTGGCGGCGCCGCCCCCAGCGCGCGCCGAGAGCAGGATCAGGAGTGGGGTGGGGTGCGGTGGGCCAGGACTGGCCCAATCTGAAATCCGAGAGGACCTCCGAAAGTTCTGCTTAAGTCGTTTTGGTTTTGGGAGTACGGGATCATAGATCATGGCGTGTTGGTACTATCGGGCCGGGCTAAATAGTAGGGAAAGGTGGAGTTTTTGAAGGTCTGTTTGGCGCTTTGTCACAACGACTGGGCACGCCGCGAGGTCCTGGCCAGGATGCACTCCAGGAGTAGAGGTCCGGGGGCCGAGTCAGAAGTTGGAGGGAGGGAGGAGGAGAAGGAGGAGGAGGAAGGGAGGAAGGGAGGATGGAGGGAGGAGAAGGGAGGAGGAGGAGGATGCTCCTGCTCCTCCTTGGACAGTCCATTGCGTTGGTGGGGGGCTGCTTTGGGGGGCTCGCCTCCGCTACTTTTCTCATCAAGTCAGGGGGCCCAAGTGTTGCGAAGATGGCCGACCTTCCGTCCGCAGGATCTGTTTGGCGTCGACAGGTAGGCCTCTAGGCTGGTTGGCTTCTCCCGATTCGCAAGTTGACCCTTGTCGTTCAGATCTCATCCTCTCGTCGTTGCACCGTTCCCACCTCCTGCTTCCCCCTGCTTCGATGCATCATCTCCTTTATTCTTTTTTGGGTAAGCCAGAACAATATCCATCATCACGGTCTGTGCATCTCAAGTGTTCCTCTGCCTTATCAGAGTCTCCCCCTCCCTCTATCTCATTACATTCTCTTCCCCCCTCCAACTCCTTCATTTGGTTTATCAGTGTTATGTGTCATTGTCGTGTTAAGATGTTTCCCAACCATCCTGTGTTGGGTCCTCGTTTTGAAGAGACGGTCCCCGCGTTTTTTCTCCCGTTGCCCCCTCCCTCCTCCATCACCATCGTCATCACCCGTTTCGGCACACCCCTCAGTCGCTTCGTGGCCCCATGGGGAGCTCCACCGGCGGTCCCAGTGCCACCGCCCGCATGCGTCACGCACACCTAGTTCGGCACAACCCTCACACGTTTCATGGCCCCCTAGGGAGCCACCGAAGGCCCCAGTGCCTCCGCCCGCATGCGTCACGCACACCCATGTCGGCACACCCATCACACGTCTCGTGGCCCCATAGGGAGCTCCACCGAAGGCCCCAGTGCCAGCGCTCGCATGCGTCACGCACACATATTTCATATTTCGGCACACTCCTCACACGCTTCATGGCCCCATAGGGAGCTCCACCGAAGGCCCCAGTGCCACCGCCCGCATGCGTCACGCACACATATTTCGGCACACCCTTCACACGTTTCGTGGCCCCACAGGGTCCACCGAAGGCCCCAGTGCCACCGCCTGCATGCGTCACGCACACCCATTGAGGCACACCCCTCACGCGGTTCATGGCCCCATAGGGAGCGCCACCAAAGGCACCAGTGCCACCGCCTGCGTGCGTCACGCACACCAATTTCGGCACACCTCTCGATTTGCGTTGGTACGCTGGCGGGTCACTGAAATGTAGGCCTGTGTGGAAGTTCCGTCGCACTGGATGCGCGCTCGTGGTCGTGTCCGAGTGCGGGGACTTAGAGGCGCACGGTTGCGCTGCGTCTCCACCCTGGATTAGCACAGCGGCGGTAGCGGAGCTCTGGACTGTCATGCTCGTGCTGACCATCACCGTCAGCCCGCCAATCAATCGCACCGCTTGCCAATCACTCCTTACGGCGGCAGCTGCAGGGACGGCGTAGGCCACACTGCCCACCAGGATGCTTGCGCAGGCGTGGTCTCGGGTGTCCTTCGTCGACGGTGACATTTCGGAAATTGGTCACAGGCGGGAGACTTACCTGGATGCCGGCTCATGGCAACCAGACCGTCTTAGGCACGGCCATGAGGTCTGACAGGCACGTGGTAACGGCCGTTGATTGGAGAGCCAATCGCTTGGCAGATGTCCTCGACAAAGCTGCTGCAGGATGCCTGCAGCCGTGCGATCCAGCTTCGGCACTCTTTGCCATCGCAGAGAAGCTCGTCGCGCACGAAGCCGTGGCGTTGGGGGGCGTCACTTACGCTGCGAACCACCACGAACGCCTTGTGCGCGGCCTGGGGTCGCCATGAAGCGGGCCATGGTGCGCGATTCCGCTGCCGCGCAGCAGCCGCGGGCCAGGCCTCGCGCTGCTGCCGCCCCAGCGCCGTCGGCGCCATTGGCGCCGCCAGCGCTGCCGCAGGCGCTGGCGGAGCGCGCGCTTGCCGGCCTGCGCGCGGCTGGCGCTCCTGAGGCCCCGCCCTGCACTGTGCTTGGGGCCGAGGCCAAGGATCGCGCCGCCGCGGTGCGCGCAGCGGCCGCTGGCCGCGCCGCGGCGGGCGCCGCGGCCACGCAGGCCATCTGCGCGGCGCCGGCCGCTTCCCTACGGCCGTCGTCGGCGCCGCCGGTTGCCGAGCAACTGGCCGCGCTCTGGGCGAAGGTACTTGCTTGAGTAGGGCCCCAGGAGCCTGCATAGCGCTGCTATGGTGGCGTTTCCTCCCCCTCCTCCTCCCACTAATTTGGTGCACGGCGCTTCCGCGGGCGCGCGCTCCGTTGCCTTGCTGCCCTGGGAGTCGCGCGAGGGGGGAACCGTCTTGTCCCTCTTCGTCATCGCCTTCCTCTCACACCCTTCCTCTCTGATCTCGCATCGGCCTATCCCTCCTCAGCTCCTTCTCTCCCTTCCTCTTCCCAGGGTCTGCTCTCCTCCTCCCCCTCCCCCCATCATCCCTTCCTTCTCGCCTTCGTTCCTCCCTGGTTGCCTCTGGCCCTGGAGGTCCCAGGAGGACTCTGGAGGCCTGGGCCCAAAGGGCACCCACAGGTCTAAGTCTCCTCCTCCGCCTCCTTTGTAACTCTGGTCGCGTGCCAGTGGCGCTACCTCTCGGCGCTCCCTTCTCTGCGGACGGCCAGCTGACAACAGCCAGCATCATCATCACCACCATCATCACCATCATCATCACCACCATCATCATCAGCAACATCGTCATCGTCATCGTCATCGTCGTCATCAACAGCATCATCATCAGCAGCAGCCCCATCATCAGCAGCATCAGCATCATGATCATCATCAGCAGCATCATCAGCATCACCATCATTATCGACAAAGGCATCACCATCGCCATCATCACCAGAAGCGTCATCATCATTACCATCACCATCGGCACTAGCATCGTCGTTGCCATAATCATCATCAGCAGCATCAACAGAATCAGCATCGGCAGCACCAGCAACATCATCGTCGTCAGCAGCATCAGCATCATCAGCATCACCATCATCATCAGCATCACCATCATCATCATCATCATCAGCATCATCATCATCATCAGCAGCAGCAGCACTATCATCATGATCATCATCATCATCATCATCAGCAGCAGCAGCAGCAGCAGCATCGTCATCAGCAGCATCCCCACCATCAGACAGCAGGGGTTATTGCTGGGCAGCCTGTCCATCTAGACTTCTCTTCGCTTTTCGCTGTTCCTCCTTTTCCTCCTCTTTTTCCTCAGCATGCTGGTTCCTTGCACTCCTGTTATGTGGCACTTTGCTCGGAACCGTGGCGTTCCGCTGCGTCTGCGACACTGGTGCCATGTTCCGCGCTGGCTATCAGGCACGGGGACTGTGCAGTCGGTTGAGAGGCGGGGCCATGTGGTCGGTGAGCCCTATGGGGCCATCGTGCCCGCTCGCCCTGGGGCACCAACCAAGTTGCACGTGCCAGTCGATTTGTTTCGCGGTGACAAGGTGAACCGACCGTCCCCCACGAACTACGACATCCCGTCTGGGCGGCGGGTCACGGGGCGACGAGGCGTTTGCCTTATCCATTGCCCGTTTCGTGTGCTCCCAACATGCGGGTGCGCGGTTTCTTCCCGTCTGGTAGGCCAGGACTGTTCGACTGTCTCGGGAGAGCACCGCTTCAGTTCCTGTTACCCATGGGTCCATGATTATTTCTCCGAATGTCGACGCTGTACCTCCATTCCCTCCCCCTGATGTCGAGGATTATACGCCCTCCCTGCCGCTTGCCGCGTTTGTTCGACTCGTCGTTGCGCCCCCCTTCTTCGCCCCGGTGCCCCTGTTTCGGGCTCTCCCCTGGCTTTGTGGGTTCGGGTCTCTGGAGGCAGCGTTGGAGCCTGGAATACGAGACGGCGCGGTGGTCGGCATGAAGACTATGTTTTCTTAGGGGCGCCGCTCCTCCTCCTCCTCCTCCTCCTCCTCCTCCTCCTCCTCCTGCTGTTCCTCCTGTTCCTCTTCCTCCTCCTCCTCCTCCTCCTCCTCCTCCTCCTCCTCCTCCTGTTCCTCCTCCTCCTCCTCCTCCTCCTCCTCCTCCTCCTCCTCCATTCCTGTTCCTTATAACTAACTTCTCCCTGTCGCACCCCCCGCGGCCAGTTTTTAGGGCGGGCAGGGCGATTCGCCTGTGACTTCCACACCATGTATGACTCTGAAGCTTAAAACATGAGCAACCAGCTTCACACACATGGAGGGCAGGTGGTTTTCAAAATGTGGCTCTCGCATCAGTGCGGTGCACATTCGTTTTTCAAATTTGCAAGAGCTTCACGGATTGAAGATTGAGGGCGAGTGGTTTTCAAAATGTGGCGTTCGCCACAGCGCCGCGCACATTCGTTCTCAAAATTTACAAGAGTTTCATTGATTGAGGGCGGGTCGTTTTCAAAATGTGGCTCTCGCCGTAGCGCGGTGCACATTCGTTTGATAAAATTGCAAGAACTTCACGGAGTGAGGGCGGCTCCTTTTTCAAAATGTTTCCATAACCTTAGCGCTGCGCACATTCGCTTACACAATTTTCAAGACTTCCACGGGTTCCCATTATCAACGTACCAGAAATGGTGTTTTGGAAGGATTCCGGATTATACGGGCGCAACAGTTACGTTGAATCTCTTTGTTGAAGTCCTACGAATGGCGTTCTGGCACGATTCATGATCGTCAAGACGCAACAGTCAGGTTGATCCGTAGCGTTGGAATCCCGAGAACAATGTGTTGGCATGCTTCAGGATCTTCAAACGGGTGCCTTCCAACGAGGCAACTACGACCATGGAAATGAACCGTTGTAGGGGCCTTTGAAGAGGGAGCTTGGAGGGAGGGTGTACTCCAACATCGTTGATGACTCTTGGGTTTGCAATGGTCCTCCTCCTCCTCCTCCTCCCATCCCCTGATGTCCCCTTCCCTGAGATCCTCCCTGACACTGATCTCCTTCATTTTCACTCCTGGCCTCCTTCCTTCCCTTCGACATTCTCGCCTCCCCGGTGGCACCAGAAGCGATGCCGCCTCCCCCTGGCCCGCGAGGAGCAGGAGAAGGAGAATCGCAGGCGCTGTGGGGGCGCTGGGATGTGGAGGAGGGGAGGAGGCCAGAGGAGGATGGAAGGAGCGGGGTTGGGAAGGGGAGGGAGGTGGAGGAGGAAAGGAGGAAAGGAGGGGCGGGAGGGAGGGAGGAAGAGGGATGAGGGGGGGGGACGTGGAGGGCCGAGGCCGCCAGGCTCGCCTGAGTTCTGACTCGCTTAGCCGTGTCTCTTTCTCTTTCGTTCGCGGGTGTGTCATTGTTTAGCGGTGACCCTTTCATAACGCTGACGGGCGCGCAAGCGGGGAAGGGAACTCCTCCTCCCCTGCGCACAGGGCCTCTCACGCGCGCCCTGTGTTGGCGCGCGGTGAAGCCGAGATCGGGTGAGGAGTCTTGCCAGAGGGCCGCGTCCTCCCCTTTACGCAGGAGTCCCCCCCTCTCTATCTGCGTCTGCCTTCCCCGCTGTCGCGTGCCCCTGTCCATTAGGAGGCTGGGGCGTTCGAGTCAGGTGGGCACGTCGGCACGGTCGGACCGAGGTATATTCGGGGAGGGCGCCCTCGTGTTTTTCGTGTTTGTTGGACGTGCTTGTGCATTCTGAGGAGGGTACCCTCGGATGTTCTTTGTGTTTTGGCCGGCGGAGGGTCTCATGTGTTTGAAGGATGTGTTTCTGTCTTAGATCCGACTGTACTGCGGACTTCCTGCCCTCCCCCTCCAACCCCGCGCCCCTCTTCGAGAGGGCGCGCCTCTCCCTGGGTCGACGTTGCTGGGCTGCTGTCGAACGCCCTGTGGGTCCCGCAGCTCCCTGCTAACGAGACTGTGGCCGCAGCCTCAATAGGCCACCTCGCTGGTAGGACCTCCATCCTCAGTCCATCCTCCTCCCTCCCTCCTCGCTCCATCCCTCCTTCCCTCCCTCCCCCCTCCCTGCCTCCTGAGCCTGGCGGGGCTGGGATGGGAAAAGCAGGGTGGGCTGGGTTAGGGCCGGGCTGGGTGCGCAGATCGACCTGGGCGCGTGGCCCGCAGGATGCTGTGGACTCGTCCCTCCCTCGCTTCAGTGTTTTTCCTTTTCCGATTTTGGGTGACAACTTCTCCCTCCGTCATCCGAGGTCTCGTAGCTGCGCGCGGCCTTGTCCCCTCGTCGTACTATCCTCCTCGTGCTGCCCCCATGCTCGCCTCTCCCCTCTCCCTTCCCGCCCTTCTCCTTGTCTGCGCCAGAGTGGTGGTATTGGGGAACCTCCGCAACTATGCTCTGGAAGCGCCCAGATATCCGTGGAGGGGCATTGCGGAGATCGCCGTCGGTTGCCGGCTCCGGCTCCATTGCCCATTCATTGCCGAAGTTGGCCCGAGGTTTCAAAATGCTTGCCCAGTCAGTTGGGGGTGTTTCCATCCACCCATCCATCCATCGATCTATCCGTCCATCCTGCTCCCTCCATACCTTCCTGCTCCAGCCCTCCCTTCCTCCCCTCCTTTCCCTTCCTCACTGTTCCTCCCTCCCTCCCGTTTCCCTTCTCATCCCACTCCTCTTGGAAAGGATGGGGGGGATGGAGTTGGAAGGCGCGCAGGGGCAGGAACAGGCTGAGGAGGACGGGGGAGGGGAAGGTGGGAAGGGAGAAAGTCGTCCACCCCCCTCCCCCCCCCTCCCCTTGAGGCGAGGCGACGAAGCCTCCGACAACACCATCTCCCGCGTGGAGGAGCCGCCGCTGCCGCTTGTGCCAGCCCAGGCCATGTTGACGCCCGCCAGCCCTATCAGGAACCCCTAGACATTGAGGCTCCCTCGTCTTCCTCCACGAAGAGGATGGAGGGAGGGAGGGAGGGAGGGAGGGAGAAGGGAGGAGGGATGTGGTGGTGGGGATGCGTCTTGGAAGGATTATGACGCTGTGGGGGGCTTTCTCTTATTGTGCCGATTTTCAGTCAGGTGGGAGGTCGGATGTGTGTGTGTGTGAGTGTGTTAGCGGTTCCTGCGAGGTTGGCCTCGCACCTCCGCGCAGTGCGAGAAGCCAGTCGCAGCCACCGCCCACGTCCCACGAGTGGGTCTTAGCACGTTCTCCCCGGTCGTTAGAGGCACCTCCTGCCTGAGGCGCACAGTTTGCCCAGCTTTGGTGGCCGTTGGTGACGCCCTCGCGCCTCGCGGCGGCCAGGCAGCCACCACAGACCACAGTCGCGTCAATCCTCCTGCTTCCTTCTCCTGCTCCCCTGCGGTTCTCTTCGCGGTCCTGCTTGTCCCGGTGCTGGTCCTCCTACTCGGGATGTTATTTGTTTGAAGACAGATGTTCTTGGGAGACAGCCCCGTCAACGGGCTAGCAGCGGCCCAGCAACGTCGAAATCTTTCTCGGCCGCCGCGTGCTCTCAAGAGTTTGCGGTGGTCGTGCGGGGAGCGTCCGCGGCAGGGGCATGCATCAGGTTCGAGCCGCGTGGACGCGGCGGCGACCCTGGCGCAGGAATGAAAGGTTGAGCGCCAGCAGCCCGGAATCGACCGACATCGAACGTTCCTTCGTGCTCCGAACGCCGCGATCGTTCCAGGCAGCGCGGTGTCCGAGACCACCGCGCGAGTCGCGGCGACACGAGCCCGCCGTTCCTCTGCGGGAGCGTTCCTGCACCAGGGCCCGCGCGCGGGCGCGCCGTGCCGCACGGTGTGGCCTCGCTGCTGCGGCCTTCCTGCCCTCGCCGCTGGCCGAGGAGGCCGGCGGTGCCGCGGAGAGGCTCGCCGCGGGGCCGCGCGCCTCTGCGGAGGGGGCGTTTTCCCGGCACCGCTCTAGAGGTCAGCCGAGAGGGGGCGCGGAGGAGGGCTGCGCTTCGCGCACCGCGTCTTTGGGCCGGAGGGGCGGCGGCGCGAGGGCGCGAAGAACACCGGGCGTCGCGCATGTGACGGGCGCGATGCGCAAGTTTCGGGGGCGGCAAAGAGGGGGGGGGGATGACTAGGGGGGGGGGGGAATCTCATGCATGGGCCATGATATTTCCACAGATTTCATGGCGCCTCTTCTTATTTCATGACGTCCCTGCCCCCCCCCCTGGGCCGCGCACATGCCGCCAGCCATGATGATTTGCATTCCCCCCTCTTGGACGCCCCCCTCTTGGCCGCCCCCGAGAGTTCATCGCGGCTTGAAGTTCCTTAAGGCAGCGGCATAGGCGCACAACAGCAACATCTGCAGCATCGATGCCAGCGGCGTGACCTTAGCCACCGAGCAAGAAGTTGTGAACGTTTCTCTGGGTTACTCATTTGAGCGAAGGCGGTAACATCGCCTTCGCTTGCCCTTGCAACAAGCGCTTCTCCATGGCGAAATTTCTGGAAGAGAGTGCCATTGCCAAGGCCGCCTACGGTCTACAACCTCAAGGACACGAGAATGGCTGCCCGCTGAGCGTAACCCCAGAAAACGGAAATTGATGAATTGCCAGGTCGGAGACTTCGCCGAGGTTCTGATTGTGATTGTTGATCCTCACGTGTCGGATTTGACCCAAAGAGTCGTCGGGGGATCCTCCAGTGCCCAAGGCAGGCATGCTTGGCAGAACGAGGGCGTCGAGCACCGATCCGAGAAATCCGCGCGGGCCTCCGAGGTTTTATGTTTGTGTCGTTGTGTGTTTCCCTGCCTCTTGCGGTAGCCCTCCTCCTCCTCCTGGGCCCAGCCATGCCCAGACAGGGTTCGCAGCGACAGGCGTGGTCGATGAGGTCTCGCGTCAAGGATTCGCTGGCACAGACAGCGCGAGGATAGGCGGACAAGGGGCGGCGCGCCGTGGGGCGCAGGGGCTCAGCGAGAGCCGTGCTGGCCAATCGCGGCGGAGGGGAGCGGGGCGCCAGTCGGGTTCAGGACAGCTGCGAACAGTTCGCTCCAGACTTTTCGCAGAGTTCGCGGAATATCGGAAGCCTAGAGGTTGGCACCAGCACCAATATCGGCGGTGTGTGTGTGTGTGTCTGCACCGAGGGAAGCTGATCTCGAGCTCGATGATGGTGGTAAGGATCGGGCCTTCTGGGTGACCGAAAGATGACCACCAACACCGAAATCTTGGATCATCTTCCCCAACCCTTGTGCTGGCGTTGATGCCCATTTCCAAGCCTCCGAGAACATCCTCGGACGGGCATAGCGTTCCTTACAATGCCACCGGCCCGTTGGTTCCCAGAGGCTCCCTATTCGTTCGCACCCGACTTCTGTCTATCCTGCCTTCGCTTTGAGGAGGTGGGAGGGGTGGGGGCAGCAGGATTCGGGTCGGACGAAAGGGGAGCATTGGGAAAAGGGGGGCATTACAGAACCTGCTGCATGTCGCCGTTTTCGGCCCCGCCGCAAGGCGTTTTCTTCGATGCACGGGCGCCTCACGCCGGAAGGCGCCGAAGGGCCAGCACGCGTGAGCCGATTCGCTGATCCCCCTCTACTGCTACACCCCCCCTTCCCTTGCGTCCGACCCGAGTGGGAGACTCCAGGACCCCAGGTCGGCCTCGAGCGCGCGCGCCTCCGAACCGGGCGCGAGGTCCAGGCAGGTAGCGCCAGCAGCCACCGACACGACGAACGTACGACGAGCGGAGACGGCAAGAACGAGGACGGCGGACGAACGAGCGCAGCCACGGCGGACGGCGGCGACAGCGGCGACGCGGCAGCGGGAGCAGCAGGAGCCCGCGGCGGCGTGCGGGGGACGGGGGGGGGGGCCCTTGCCGCGAGGAGCTCCAGGCGCAGCTGCTGGCGCTCCAGGGCCAGCTGGCCGAGGCGCCGCGGCCCGCTGCTGGGAGCTGGCGCGCGTGCTGCAGCAGGGCTCGGGGGGGGAAAGCGCCAGGGGGGGAGGGGCTCAGGGGGGATCGATGCTTCGAGGCGTGTCGGTCGTTTTTGTCGGGCTGGGCGGTTTTCCAGCCTCGGGATGCGTTCCAGCAGCTGCGCCTCGCCGAGAGGCGTCCAGGGGGTGGCCAGATCGTCCCGACCGGCCGCTGGAGAGCTGAGTTCTTACCCGAAAGCCAGGAGGCAGTGTTAGCGGGGGATAGACTAAGGGGGAGATGCATCGACTCCGAATCGCCCCAAGAACGTGCGGTGCCGCTGTGGATGAGAAGGCGCTGCTTGCTGCCCCCCACCGCGCCTGCGCTGCAGCGTAGCAGAGAGCAAGTTGATTATGGCCACGAGTTGAAGGTGATGAAGCACCTCTTCGGGATCAACCTTCTGAGTACTCTCCATTGGGTACCCTCGGTCGTGGTGCCATCTGGATTTGCGACGACAGATGCGAAGATCTATATATTAAGTTTGACAGGTTTATGGGTTCGGGTATGATTATTGTTTCCAATCAGCATTTGTATGATGAGAGTGCGTGGTGTCGTATTTTCTTAGTGGATGGTAGTCTCTTGAATATGTACCATGGGCTTCCTGTGAGTTGTTCCGTGAAACTTGCAGTGTCATATGTTTGGTCATTCTGTCACAGTGGTTGGAATCGATTGCAACATATCCGTCATGGGAATGGGCCCAAGAAGGTGACAATCAAGAGCGCGTTGGCTAAATTGACGCCAGCGAAGCAGCAGTCGAGACTGTGTGCAGCCTTGGAGCTCGCCAAGGAGAATACCCCTCAAAGTGTCTATGACCATCTACGGAAGTATTCTACAGAGCGCATGGCGAAGATCGCTGCGCTGCCTGTCGGGGACATACATTCAGCAGTCACGGCCTGGTTGGAGGAGCAGCCTATGATGAAAAAGACTTCAGTTGCGAAGTCAGGCAGCGAAGTCAGGCAGCGACATTTCATCCCAAGCCAGCCAAGTCAAATAAAAAGACGACGAACAAGAAGACAGAAAGATGTCGAGAAGACGGGGTGGCAGCACTTGTCCAAGCCCGACCCAGATGATTGGGATATTCCTGTCACGCGAGGGCGGTCCACCTTGGAGCTTATGAAGCTCGACGGTGTCTGGCAGAGGCCCGACCCTGAGGATCCCATTCGGCTCTCTTCTGGCGCAAGTTCCTGCGCAGATCCCGAAGGAGCTGTACTTGCGATGCGCCCCGCGTGGACTCTCCACGTTGATCACGATGATGAATGTACCGTTGGTGGATCCTGATGGTACCAGACATATCAACCAGCTGTACATGTGCGTGGCAGTACAGTGGGCGCGAGCAGAGGGTTATCCAGCCGAAGCAAGAGCCCACTACGATCACATCCCCGCAGGATGAGCTAATGAACGCCGCGGCTTTGGAAGCACATGCGCCCGAGAAGCTGTTCTAACATTTCCATAAGTTGCACCGCCAAGCAGCCGTTGCACGCGACAAGCGCACTGAACAGACAGGCCCACGCAGGTACGAATCTCCACCACCGTGGAGGGTCCGCGACATGGAGATGTCACGAGTCATCCGTGCTAAGTTGCCGATTGCCCAAGGAGGACTTGATGTTGATGTGCGATGTTGGGGGGGACGAGTAGTCAATGAAGATGCACCAGGTCAAAGTGTCGTCGAGACGTGCTGAACCATTGCGTGCTGAGTCTGGGCCAGACGGAGTTCTTGTTCAAAGGTCCGCGGCGGGAAGCCTCTCCAACGCTGCTCTGGACCGTGGGAAGGACGAGGAGGATTTCGTGTCATTCTCGAAGGGGACGGACATCAAGGATGCCCTTCAGCTTGTCAGTCCTCTCGAGGGTGGGCGAGGTCCAGGGCGCCGACAGAATGGAGCATGACCGCTCAGAGTTGCAAAACCACACGCACCAGCTGCCTGGCAAGCTCTCCAGAGTAGAGCGCCGCCTGCTCCGACTCTGCACGAGATCGCGCCTTTGCCGA
This sequence comes from Prorocentrum cordatum, assembly GCA_963575745.1. Lineage (NCBI taxonomy): Eukaryota > Dinophyceae > Prorocentrales > Prorocentraceae > Prorocentrum > Prorocentrum cordatum. Next base: position 763,837 of record CAUYUJ010018170.1, on the reverse strand, counting down.
AGATGATCGAGGGCAAGCAGCTGGTCCAGGACTTGAAGACGCAAGTGGGGTGGGAAGCAGAGTTCGTGAGTTGACGCACGAAGGCAAATGCAGTAATAAATCTACACCGGCTCTCTGCGCGCGTGCTGCTGGCTCTCCCGTTGCTACAGACATTGTCATGGACGGCGTGCAGGCCGCGATCAACGCTGTCAAATCGAAGCCAGATACGACTACTGCCGACGCCTGCATCTGGGTCGGCACGGTCACGAAGCACGAGAAACCATAGCCTGAGAGACCGACGCCGCCACCGGCATCAAGGGTCACAGCACCCACGGCACAACTCACACGACCTGGGCGGGCAGCATCAATTACCCAGCCAGCACCAGCATCAGCGAAGCCGCAGCCATCACCTCAGCCTCCTCAGGGAGCGGGGGGAGGTGTCTCATCCGACTTCCAGAAGTTCCTCGCGGATGCGATTGGCACGGCAGCGGCGCTTCAGAATCAGATCATATTTCAGCAGCTCCAGCTGCAGGGGCAGGGGCTTGCGAAGTGTTTCCAGATATTGAAGCAAGTCCCAGGTGACTCTCTTACTCAGGTGGAGCAGGCTGATGATGATGAGTTGCAGCGTTTGGCCAAGAGGTTGATGGAATCTGCGAATATGCAAGCTGATGAGGGTCAGGGCAAATGACGACGGCTCACCGCATGCGCACTAAGCAGGCGCCTGCTCTGACTCCGACGCCCTCAGTTTTGGTCAAACTACGATCAGCCAATGTTACAGGTTGGAATTCTGCGTCGGGCAGGTCGCCAGGTCTCGACGCGGGCAGTCTCGCCCTGCAGGAGGCGCTGCTCAATATCAAGGAGCAGTTGAACTGTGCCAAAGTACGCGCTGCTCACATGTGCGCGCCCTGCTGCGGGCATCCTGCGCGCGCCCAGCATTGTCATGGAGGCAAGTGGCGCAGGAATGCCCAGGATGGTGTTCATATGTTGACTAAATCTTCTCCTCCTAGAGTTGAGGGGGGCCGCGAGTTTGGCGCTGCCAGAGAGCCCCATACCACTTCGCGCTGGCGCGCCGGATGGCCATGGCAGGGGCGACTCCGACACACATCATATCCATGTTCATTGAGCCAGGTCAAAAGTCTTTGATCAGAGCACGGAATGCACGATTTGTTCAGTTTGTTTCTGAAGATGCTGAAGTGCTCGGAGATCAACCCAACTTCAGTTGCGTAGACTCCGACGCGATAATATCACAGTCGTCGGCGCTGGCATGTGTTGGAGCAACGTGTGGATCTGAACCCACCGATGGGCTGGACCCCAAGTGGTAAATTTTTCTGGCGGGCAGCACGTTTGTCGACCCGACCTCCTCATAGCTAGCGCCCCAGCACGAGACGCAATTCACTCTTTCCGCCTACGACGTGATCTGGGTGTGGAATCTCGTTTGGGACTTGAGCTGGCGATCAATGCCGCCATGCTCGAGGATACCAGGCAAAGGCGACGACTTCCCGCGGCGCACCCCACGGGCGCGATCAAGAAGACCCCACCTGAAGATGTCGAAGGCCTCGGCCAGATCAGCGCTGACAAATACTACGATGACTTCGAACTTGCTCTTATCGACGAACGCGCCGACGACGCCTGGGCCCTCGCGGGTAGAACGGGGAAAGACTGCGTCGAGCAGCGCCTGCAGCACACCGACATCAAGTTCGATCACCGCTACCGCGGGAGGAGCCCGATGCCGACATTGGACCAGCACACCACAGCTCCCACTTTCAAGCACGACAGGCGCCGAGAAGGCCCGACCACCCAGAAGCTCCGCCAGTTCGAGAACATGTCGGGCAGGCTGGTGAAGTTGGGCAAACAGCTTCAACGATAGCATCTCCCCACCTCGGGTGGACATCCACCACGTCTTCCCTTGCGGCAGCCGTTAGTTCCCAACCCGTTATGGGGCGAGCTTCGGCCGCAGTTCAAGAGTGTATTACAGCTACCACAGCACGCGCTCACATCTACACCGTCACCGCTGGAGCCGACCAATGGCTGGCGACAGCAGCTGGAGGCGCGGCACGAGGCCATTGCGAAAGAAAGAAGGCAAACTCGCATCGAGGAATGGCGTCGCCGTCTACGTTACGCGCTACGAGACGAAGGCCGCCGTGACATGTGCAATTGGATTTAGCAACGAGAGCATCAAGTTCCCCATGCTGCCCGGGCATATCAAAAGGACGCGATCATCGCGCAAAGGACTGGCACGATATATTGGGTCGACCACTTCTGGAGAACCATCTTCAACAAAGAGAAGCTGCACTAGTGGTGGAGCTCCCAGGGGCGTTTCCGCAAGTACACTACCAAGCACCAGCGTGGCATCTCTGACATAACGGGCGAGCGTCTTATGACGCAGTTTCGAAAGAGGGGCAAGACGCGTGCAGTTGTTGCCGACGGCTGGCGGTTTGTTGAGTTGCGCTATTTGCCCATGTGCATGCGCAGTGTGCCCGCACTTCTTCTCAAGGCTGCGGAGGGTCAGCGGTTGGGGCGGCCTGGCGCGATGACCTCAGGCATTACCAGTTGTCTTCCGAAATGGGATCCTGCAGCCGACCACGCAGCAGAAGTTGAACCAGATGAAGTTTGGCTGGCCACAGTCGATCAGACACGGCCCACTACCAACTTGAACCCGCTCTATATTGCACTTTCAGGAGACCGATTCCGGCAGATGCCAGACTAGAGAGAGGAGCGGCCGCACCAAGGTGCAGCTGGAGCGCGACAGGGATATTATTATCCAGCTATCGCCTGGGAGCTGAACCTCCAGATTGAGCACGCCCATGTGACAGGTTCCTCCACGTCAGACTGCACGGCAGACAAGCAAAAAAAGTTGTTCGATCTACTTGGGCGCGAGATTGGTGACAGCTTGATGCTTGCCTTGGGTTGTCCACCAGGTGGTCCACGCGCTCTACAGGCCTTCTACGCTGCGCGAACCACGAGATGGAAGGTTGCGCGCCCACGACGACGCAACGGACGCGCGCAGGGCGACAGTTGGCCCCTACAACAGGCGCCGGTAATCATGTGCATCTGGTCTCGCGCCGTTGAAGCTGAAGACCCAGCCGGACTCAGCAGCTGATTGATGACGGCAATTTTCGGGCAGATGGGCCACAGCATGCTCTATGCACGGCCAGAGCCACACAGACTTCGCTCGTTTTTTACATATATATATATATATATAATATATATATATATATATATATATATATAGCGACGCGGGGACCTACCGCAAGCAGACTTTCCACTGCGCTACTACTGCGAAGGCGGAGAAATAATCATCTTCGGCTATGCGAACTTTGGAGTTGGGATTCTGCTTCGCACGCCATTATATTGTTGTTGGCGGTGAAGTTGTCACCTTTGGCGTCTGCCCCCCACGACAGCGACGACTACGATATGCTTCTGCGCACAGCTGCACAAACGAACGGGAGCAGCACCAGTTGGTTGGCTTACGAGAGAAGCAAAGGCCCATGGTTTCTGCATCGCTACCGCGACTAGCACCAGGCCTGGAGTTTCGGTGACTTCCTCTCCGACATCAGGACAATTTCCGCACTGCTATCATGAGTTCTTTGTTGTATAAGGGGCCGACCTACAGATCGCCAGCCGTCGCCCTCGCGCTCCTCACAAAAGGCCGCAACTTGGACCCAGCACAGAGTGCCACACAGCAGCCACGCGCCATTGCACGGAGGCTGCTCACAAGCCCATATGTTCCACGTCTTCTCCCACGGGCTCGCCAGATCTGGGATCTCATGCACCAGCAAGCAAGACGCGGACATGACGCACGGAATACCAAGGCGAACGACGGTGGACCATTTGCACGTATCAAGGAGACGGTTGACGACCCGGGCTGGACCTTGCTTGAGTTCGATTGTTTCAAAGGTGCCGGTGGTCACTTAATTCATGTCACAAGACACCCAGATGGATGGCGGCATCATGTCTTCCGCGAGGATCTGCGACGCAGGACCTGACGCACTGATGGTGCACTTGGAAAAAGGAAGGATATGCAGGGCACCAAGAGGGGCATTAACTACCATGTCTCCACTGCAACGCTTCGCCAAACTGACATGCATCTTCTTCCCGGTGACGACGGCGCAGCAGAGGAGCCGAAACAACAGGCCCCGCTGGCATTGAATGCTGCCGATGTTGCAGCCCCGAAGTTGACGCGCACCCAGTTCCCGCACTTGCGAGCGTTCCTTCAGGGCGCAACGATCACAGGCCACAGGCCCCGCCATATCACGGGCAACGATACTCATCGGTGCTGCGTGTTCTGCGGAGCCGAAGACGAAGACAAAGGCCACATCCTGTATGACTGCGCCCACTGGGATAAGTTTCGCAAGCCACCCTTGGAACAATATGACAAGTCTGCGATCCTGGGACAACCTCTTTGTCTACGACAGTGTGTCATTCTCCCAGATCGCGACGAATATAGCAGTTTTGCAGCGGAGCTATTACCCGGTGATCCTGACCTCCCTGCTCCACCCCACCATGCGGATGGTGTTTTCGAAGTGGGTGCAGGAGAGAAGGACACCATATTATCTCAAGGTGGTTTCTTGGTTGTCGCAGGCGACGGAACATGCCCAGGCCAAGCGTCCGACATGCGTCTTCGACGTTCTGAATATGCTTTCCACTGCTGACATGGCCACGCACGCAACGCGGAGATCGCTCCACGGAGTGTCTCACAAGGCGCCCAGCGCGCCGAGGTGGCAGGTCTACGATATTATGCGGCTTGGGCCTGGCGTCGTTCACCAGCAGACTGCTCCCCTACGAGGCCAGCAGATACAGCCGAAACAACACCGCGACTTATGGGCAGCCCATGCAACTGGAGCCGAGGCCAAGGACAGAGACTTTCAGAGCACAAGGGATCAAGGCTCACAGACAGCGTTGCGATGCACACAGTGCAGATCTACAGCTCTGGGAGCGCAGCCGACAGGCACGTGGGCGCCGTTCGCGCTGCCCGCATTCATGCTGCCCCTCAGGCGATTCGTCAGCAGCACCATCAGGACCAGAAGCCGTGCTACAGCATTCAGATGAACGCGGTCATGATATTAGGTCGCCTGGCCAATGATTTGCGAGAGCCAGGCCGCGCCGAACATGATGAACGTTGCGCTCACATTCGGGCTTTCCTTGGTGCAGAAGGCGAAGGTGGGGGGCCACCTCGAGTGCGATGAACATGATGAGAATGACCCTCGGACGCATCTTGGCATGGACGACGCAGATGCACCGCCACCTGCGGCACCGACGCCGCAAGGTCCATGTCTGGGCACAAGTGGAGTCAGAACGCAAATCCTGGCGCACCAACAGGGCTGCCAGGTCCGGTCGCCACGGGCGGCGCCAGGGCGCAAAGACCTGCCGCTCCAACAGGGCTACCAGGCTCACCGTCGCCACGCGTGCCCGACATGGACCTTGCCACCGCGCGCCCACTGCCACCACCTACGACAGTGCTCTTCTCGGAGCCCATGCGCAGGTATCGCGGCAAGCCAGCGCCGCCACCGCGACGAGCACCAGCGTCCACGACCTCGAGAGCGACCGTTAGTCGCCTCCTCGTCTTCCACCTGCACGACTTCCCCCGCTGGCGTTGGCTTCCCTGCCGCCCCCCATACCCGCGAAGCCCATGCTCGGGCCCCTTCCCCTCCGCCCGCCTGGCCCCCCGCCCGCCCCATGCACTTGCGGCCCCCCTGGCGGCCGCCCTGGCCTCGTGCCCAACGCCGCCTGGCGCGCGCCCAGCTGGGGCAGTCGGCCCGCGCCCGGCCTCCCAAGGCGCCCCTGTCCTTGGGTTGCTCGTGGCCCTCCACCCCCTGGCGCCGGGCCCCCCCCCTCGCCCCCGCCGCAGGCGGCCGCCCAGGGCCTCCTCGGCACCCCCCCCGTCTCTTGCCGCGAGACTTCCGGGGCGCCCAGCGCGTCTCACCGCCGCGCCTGCTCCCCGCGGCGCCCGCCCAGCGGCCGCGCGCCGCGCAGGGCGCCGCTCGGGCCTCTCCTTTGCCGCGCGGCTGTCGCGGGCCCCCCTCTCGGGCCCCCGCCCGCCCTCTACCGGCCCCCCGCCCTGGCCTTCCATCAGGAGAGCATGATGTATTGATATTGATAGTTTCCCGCATTTTCAGGCCCACCTGTTCTTCCGCGCGGGCTCCAGAAACGAATGGTCGCGCGCGTTCCGTCGCACAGGTCCTTTGCGCGATGCGCGCGGTGCATTTCTCGCGAATTGGAGCGCTCTCTGAGATTCCAAGCTGCATTACGTTTTGCTCTTGGGGCGTCCGCGAGTCGCAGCTGCCGCGGCGCGATCTTCGAGGCAACCCCTTTGAGCGCTGTTCGCGGGCTCATGGCGCTGCGCGCGCTGGGCCCACTCGCGCGCGGCGCCGCGCTCGAATCAGCCGGCCGCGCCCGACGGACCGCCCAGAAATTATGCATTTCTGAATTGTGGAAGTTGCTTTGTGTGTTTTGTGTATATATACACATGTGTGTATATATATATGCATACACGCACGCATGTATAAAACGAATTATCTTTACACAAAAAAAACTGGCCTGTGTGGCGCAAGCGGCCCCAGAAATTGCCGAAAAGGAGCCCGGACTTTTCAGTGTATATGTGTATATATATATTGTTATGCATATAAGTTCTTACATAAAACTGATGAGGAGTGGAATGCGCCCGCCGCGCATGACATCTGGAGATCTGGAGAATGCTGAAATCGGGAACGTTTTAAATTTGATTCCGGATTTGTTATCATCGACCCCGGAAGTTGCCCGGATTGTTTTAATCGATCTGGAGATTTTTCAAAAAGTAGGCCAGGTATGTTCAAACACGTTCCCGCTTGTTTCCCAAATCTACCCCGGAGAATTTGTTTTGAGTCGCGCGTGATTTACCTTGCCAAGCGTTTGGAAGTCCGCCGAGGCGCGCGGCGGCGGGCGACGGGAGAATGCGCCTCCGTGCCCCCCGCGCTCGGCAACGAAAAGGAGGATCAGCAAGTGCCAAATACGGGCGACCACTCGACTGCGAATGGGTGACCGACCGTCGGCGCCAAGCAATGTAGACAATACCCGACGCAAAGCGAACCCCGCGCGGCGGCTATTAGAAATCCCGGAATCCCCGGAACATATCAATGACACGCTGTGTCAACATATTTTTCTCGTCCTATTCCAGCCTTTGCGCGCGCGGCCGCAAGGAAACCCCCTCGGCCTAGGGCGCCGGTGTCGCGGCCTCCCCTTCCGTAGGGGTCTCTCCCCGGCGGTTTTCTGTCGGCTTTCCCCAACTGATTCACCAATCTCGCGACCGTTAGTCGCTCTTCGTCCGCCACTGCCGCGTCTCGGTCTCTTCTCCCCCTCCGCCTGCCTCCGTCCTCCCCGCGGCCCTTTTGTGGCCGTCCTGGCCCTGTGCCCAATGCCGCTCGGCGCGCGCCCAGCTGGGGCTGTCGGCGCACGCCTAGTTTCCCAGTTCGCCCCTGCCACTGGGTCCATGGTGGCCCTTCGCTCCTCGGTGCTGGGCCACTCCCCTGCTCCTTCGGCGTTCCGCCCCGTTCTGGCTCGGGGGCTCCGGGGCGTCTGGGCTCACCTCCGCGGCTTGCCCCCCTCGGCGCCGTGCCCAGCGGCCATTGCCTTGTTCAAGGTGCAGCCCGGCCTCCCCCATGACGGCCGGCGCGGACCGTCACTATCTTATCTGTCGCCCACTTGTCCCCGGCTGCCTATCAGTCTGTCTGCCGGCCTTTTTTCCTGGGCTCACGGCCTCCCTCCCCGCACGGGGTCGACGGACTCCCCGTCCTCCCCCACCGCACAGGCTCATCCCTGTCGGTCCGCAGGCTGGACCCCCAAGCCTTCCTGGTGGCAAGCGGCCCCAGAAATTGCCGAAAAGGAGCCCGGACTTTTCAGTGTATATATATAAATATATATGTTGTTATGTATATAAGTTCTTACATAAAACTGATGAGGAGTGGAATGCGCCCGCCGCGCATGACATCTGGAGAATGCTGAAATCGGGAACGTTTTAAATTGGATTCCGGATTTGTTATCATCGACCCCGGAAGTTGCCCGGATTGTTTTAATCGATCTGGAGATTTTTCAAAAAGTAGGCCAGGTATGTTCAAACACGTTCCCGCTTGTTTCCCAAATCTACCCCGGAGAATTTGTTTTGAGTCGCGCGTGATTTACCTTGCCAAGCGTTTGGAAGTCCGCCGAGGCGCGCGGCGGCGGGCGACGGGAGAATGCGCCTCCGTGCCCCCCGCGCTCGGCAACGAAAAGGAGGATCAGCAAGTGCCAAATACGGGCGACCACTCGACTGCGAATGGGTGACCGACCGCCGGCGCCAAGCAAAGTAGACAATACCCGACGCAAACGCGGCGGTTAGCAGAAATCCCGGAATCCCCGGAACATATCAATAACACGTTGTGTCAACATATTTTTCTCGTCCTATTCCAGCCTTTGCGCGCGCGGCCGCAAGGAAACCCCCTCGGCCTAGGGCGCCGGTGTCCTGGCCTCCCCTTCCGTGGGGGTCTCTCCCCGGCGGTTTTCTGTCGGCTTTCCCCAACCCCCTCCGCCTGCCTCCGTCCTCCCCGCGGCCCTTTTGTGGCCGTCCTGGCCCTGTGCCCAATGCCGCTCGGCGCTCGCCCAGCTGGGGCTGTCGGCGCACGCCTAGTTTCCCAGTTCGCCCTTGCCACTGGGTCCATGGTGGCCCTTCGCTCCTCGGTGCTGGGCCACTCCCCTGCCCCTTCGGCGTTCCGCCCCGTTCTGGCTCGGGGGCTCCGGGGCGTCTGGGCTCACCTCCGCGGCTTGCCCCCCTCGGCGCCGTGCCCAGCGGCCATTGCCTTGTTCAAGGTGCAGCCCGGCCTCCCCCATGACGGCCGGCGCGGACCATCACTATCTTATTTGTCGCCCACTTGTCCCCGGCTGCCTATCAGTCTGTCTGCCGGCCCTTTTTCCTGGGCTCACGGCCTCCCTCCCCGCACGGGGTCGACGGACTCCTGGTCCTCCCCCACCGCACAGGCTCATCCCTGTCGGTCCGCAGGCTGGACCCCTAAGCCTTCCTGGTGGCGCGTGCTGCCCGCGCCCACCCTGACGGCAACTTCCGACACCTGTCCCGACGGTGTCTGGCGATCCGGACTTGCTCCGTTGAGCGCCCGCAAGGCGTTGGTCGACATCCACCGAGGCGCGCGACATCGCTGTCACTCGCATCCGCGGTGCCATGGCTTGGCCCTGGGCTCGCTGTTCGTCCTGCTGGTGATCCTTGGCGTGTGCGTGGTGTCGGTCAATTTGAATTCCATCATTTGGGTGCTGCGCCTCGCCTGGAAGGTCTTCCTGGCGCGCGCCCTCCTTTGAGCGGCAGCGAGGCTCGCTTCCTGTTTGTCCCTCTCCTTGTTTTATGTTGTCTCTGTTTCGCCCGTCCTTCTCCCTGTGCGCGAATTTAGGCCGTTGCCCGTGTGCCACGCTCCTGGACGCTGCCCGACCTCTTTCGCCGCGGTCGCGACAAAAAAAAGTCCCCACCAGCCCATCCAGAAACGATGCCCAGGGGAGTTGAGGTGATCAGGGAAGCGGGGGAGCATGCAGAAACACAAGGGGCGGGCAAAGCCGTCCGGTGCTCCAAATGGGGAGAATGGTGGAGGAGAAGGAGGAGGAGGGCGATGAGGAGGAAGGAGGAATAGGCAGTGGACGAGGAGTTGCAGGTGGTTGAGGAGGAGAAGCATTTTGGCGACCCCAATGGTTTTTGTTGAGGGTCGCGGGTGCTTCGGCGATCCTCTTGAGGCCTCTTGGGGGCCTCATGGGAGCCTGTTGGAGTCCTCTTGGCCGCCCCTTGGGGCTGCTTGGTCGCCTCTTGGGGCTGTATGGGGCTCTTGGGAGCTTAAGGGGCACTCTTGGGGCCATCTTGGAGGACATCAATCAAAACAGAGGGGGTGTTCGATTTGGGCACCCCCACTCGGGAGCCCCAAAGTCGCCTCTTGGGGCTCTCTTGGACGTGTTGGGGCTATGTTGGGCCCCTCATGGGGCCCTCCTCGGCCCTCTCCGGAGCCATCTTGAGGCGTCGGAAAGCCATCGGAAGCGATAAGGCGAGAACGCAAAAACACATTGATGATCCTTTTTGGTGTCGGAAGGATGTTGGCCTCTTCGGGCCCTCCTTGGGGAGCTCTTTGGCAACTTGGAACCGTCTTGGAGCGGTCTTGGGGCCGCTTGGAGCACCTTGGGAGCCATCTTGCTGCATCTTTGGATGGCTTGAGCCATCTTGGAGCTCATCTTTGGCTCCCCGAGGCGCTCTTGGAGCCATCTTGGGCCATCTTGGACGCTCCACCCTCTCGTGGGACCCCCCGTCCCAGGTCCAGGAGAGGGGGTAGGGGAAAGGGTCAAGCTACCCACCCGCACGCAAGCCGTATAGTTCACTCCCACCCGCCCTCTAAACACAGAAGTAATCGATCCCACTCAGTCGATCTCACTATCGATCTCTCTATCGATCTCACAAGCGATGTCGTTATCGGTCTCATGATCGATCTCAACATCGATCTCACTATCGATCTCTCTATCGATCTCACAAGCGATGTCGTTATCGGTCTCACGATCGATGGGACCATCGATCCCGCTAGCGATCTCACTCGATCGATCTCACTATCGATCTCACTCGATCGATTTCACTGTCGATCTCACTCTGGATCTCGTTATCGATCCCACTAACGATCTCCCTGTCGATATCACTCGATCTCACAATCGATATCACTATTCATCTCACGATCGATCTCACTATCGATCTCACAATCGATCTCACGATCGGTCTCACTATCGATCTCACTATCGATCTCACAATCGATTTCGTCATCGGTCTCACTATCGTTTTCGCACCAGCGGGACACCAGGACACCGGCGGGACACCGCGCGCCACCGTTTGCTAGAGGGAGAATCATTTGGTCCGGCCGGGGCCCAGCCACAAGCGCGACACCGGCGGGACACCGCGCGCCACCGCTTGCCGGAGGGAGAATCATTTGGTCCGGCCGCGCCTCAGCCACAGGAGACTTTCCTCTCGCCCGCCCACGCAGCTTCGCCTCACCCGCACGCACGGCACGCACGAACACGAAACCGAAACCGATTTCCCGGTGGGAGGCTCTCCGTTCCACTTCGATCTCACCCCCCAAGCTCCGATTAATAAGGAACAGTGATAAACCCCCGAAGGGGAAGAGGGAGCGTTGGAAGAGGAGGCGCGCTAAACCACCTACGCCCTAAAAGGCAGGTGTGATTTGGGCCAGCCCCTCTGTAACCCATGAGCGGAGCGTCCCTCAACGTCCAAATCTGCGCTACCGGCATCGACCCGTTTGTTCGTGTCAGCGCGATGCAACAAGGGGTTGACGATCGTATCCAAGCCCAGGGCGGTGTTGGTGTCCATAAGTCGCCTCCCCAGGGGGACGGGCTCAGTGAGGGATGGATGCATCGACCCTCAATCGCCCATTCATCGCCGAGAGGGGCCCAAATAGCCCCCCCCGCCCAGTACCGTGCAGATTCGCTGTCGGGGGCCCATCGCCGTTTATCGGCGATGTATCGCCGATCCCAGCTCGATGTCTCCCCCCCTGAGCCATTACCCCCCTTTCGTATCCTCTTGTTCCCCTCATGGCACATCGGGGGCCTCCAAGCGATGGCGCGCGCGCGGCAGGTGACGCGATCCAAGGGCTCCGCGAAGGGGAGCGGCAGGCGCTGAGGGCCTGCTCAGCTGGCCCGGGCGCGGATGCATCCGCGGCCCCCGGACGGGGTATGAACGCGGATTTGATCGCCGCAATGAAAAGTCTCCGCGCCGACGCACGGGGCTCGTGGGCAGGACCCCATGGCCGCACGCAAGAATCGTCGAACCCTCACAGCAGTTCTGGCCGCTGCCCTCCTGAGAAGCTTTGATCGCCGTTTCCAGAGCCCTGCGCCTTCTGAGAAGGCCTGCCCCTTCTCGCTTCCCCTTTTGGCGTGCCGCCGAGCTCAGTCGGGGACCCGGGATGCCGGATTCACCGCTGCCGACGCGCACGTTGGTTGGGTGCTCAAAGATGTGGTTTTCACTTCAGGGATGGGGCCCTGAGGATAGGAACTGACCCCCTGGTGAATTTACGTGTTTGGGGGATTCCATCTTTCAGAGCCCCGTCCTGAGCCGCTGATATGGAGCAGGGCTACACGCCAGACACTCGAGTGTAGCGGGGCGCAGTCCAGCAGCGCCAGCGAAGTCGATGTTGCCGGTGACACGAGCAGACGATAGTTCGTTGGATTTTTGTGCATCACCCCCTACCCCGCGCTGTCATTTTCCATGCCGTGCACCCCTCGGCAAGCAAGAGAGGGCGGCGGATCGAAGACGCTTACGGCGAACGACCGCCCCCCCCAGTCCATCGAGAAACGCCCATGCGGCCAAACGTCGGGCCAAAGTCTGGCCAAGCTATTGGACCATGGGTTCCCACGGCCGGTGTGGAACCCTGGAGGAACACTTGCGGGAGAAAGAAGAAGGAGGATGAAAGGGACGGGAAGGAGGACCTAGACAGGGGAGGGGGTGGAGGAGGAGGAGGAGGAGGAGGAGGATGAGGACTGGCTGTGATTGTGTGACTGTGTGCAGTCCGCGTGTCCGTGACTGTGTGCAGTCGCCAGGGGATTTGGCCCTTGAACCTGAACCGATGGGCGTCCTTCGGCCCGTTCTTGGACGTGGCCACCGCGGGGGTCTCTGGGGGCCTCGGACTGGATCGGCCGACTGGCGGCCAGTGCACTGGCCCTTCCTCACGCGTCCCTCTTGCACTTGCTCTCTTTCGCTAGGATAGGCGGGGAACTCGAACGTCTTTAGATTCGGGCCGACCGATCGAGGCGGAGGAAAAGGAGGTCTCTTAAGGCCGTCTTGTGGCTTCCTCGGGGCTGCCTGGGACCTCTCTTGGTGGGCTCGGAAGAGCCTCTTGGGGGTTTCCCTCTGGCATCTTGGGGGCCCCTTGGGGACCTTGGGGGCTGGGGGCCTCGAACGGCCTCTGCCCTTCGGAGGCCGTCTTGGGGCCTTGTCTGGGCAGTCGTGGGTCCTTTTTTGGGCGCTTTACGGCCGTCTCGGAGGTATCTGGGGCCGTCTCCGGTGCCTCATGTACACGGTCAATCTTGGGGGCGGTATATAGGCGCCTGTTTGGGTCGAGATATTCGTTTTGCTCATGATGGTAATTTCCCGATCCAAGCTGGTACCTCCCCGGCCCAAGGGGGGGAGGGCGCCGCCCTGGGGTTCCCGAATACAAGTGGGCGCGCGCTTTGACTCTTTTAACCGCGCGTCCGCTTGGATCGGAATGCTCGTGCTGGGGATTCCCCGATCTAAGGCACTCCCCCTCCGCCCCCCCCCAGCCCAGAGAGAGCGCCGCCCTGGAGTCCCCGAGCGTTTCGATCCAAACGGGCGCTCACTTTGACCCCCTTCAACGAGCGCCCGCTTACTTCGAAATACTCGTGTCAGGGCGCGTGGACGCTTCGCGTACCCCACCAGCCTTTCTCTTTCCAACCTCGACCGACGTTTCGCTGTCCACGGCCACCCTGGTGCCCACGCTGTCGTCTGAGGTACGGTATTACGTTTTCTCTCTAGGAGTTGTCCCTGGCCGTCGTTGACTTTCCGACGTTTGGCGCCTCCGACGGATTTGCAGCTTTGCACGCTGGCAGTTCCCCTCAGTGTCAGTCCCCTCAGCCACCCACCTGAGGCCTCGGCCGCGCTTTGTCGTCGCTTCGCGCGTTGCTCTGCTTGAGTTCCCTTTGCCTAATTAGTCTCTGCGTAGCCCGATTTGACCTGACTCGCCGCCGGTGCGCTCGCCCGCGGCCGCTGACTAAAAAGTATCCCCACCAACCCATCCAGCAACAGATCGCCAGGCGAGTTGCCTTGATCAGCCAAGTGTAGAAGCACGCACTGCAACTTTGGAAGTGTTTTCTCAGAGATCTCTTGAAGCCGTCTTGGGTCTCTCTTGGGGTCCTCGCGGAGCCAATTGCGACGGTTTTGGGACCCTCTTGGGGCTCCCATGTGGGAATTCACTGGCTTCCACATGGAAGAAAAATATCATGAGTTGCCCCGGGCTGTCATTCGGACAGTGGTTGGTTTCCAATAAGAGTTGTACGTAATTGTTAAGAAGCCGATAGTTCGCAAGCCAGCGGCGGTCGAAAAGTTTCGGAAAATTATCACAGGCTTCATGTGAGAACATTAGATATCCGGAAATTCGTTTTTCAATGAGAAAGTGCAACTGTTTCGTGAAAGACGTACTCGTACCATCAAGTTTCGATACAGAGTTGTACTGGAGTGTGTAAGCACAACGCATAGCATACACATTGGAATTGTATCACATGGAAACGGCACCTCTAGTGTGAGATTTGCAATGACCCGGCAAGAACTCGCGATTTGCATCTAGGAAATGTCGCCCCACATGCTGTTCGCATGGGTAGCGAACGGGAAATGGCTAGGCATCCCAAGAGTATAGCATATACATACGCATTAGTTGACAAGTTTACGGTTCGAACGGGATTCGGGCACGTGTTCTTTGCATGCGCGCGACCGAAAGATTGTTTGGTTGGCGTTTTGGGCGCGCAACGATTTGGACATACGAGATTTACGATTTGGACATACGATTTGGAAAACGTTCGAGATGGCCTATTGCAAGTTTCTGCATATCGTCTGATATTAGCAAGTGTGTGCGATACTGGCCGTAATAATAGTACTCGTCGCCGTGTGCGTAGTAGTCGGAGTAGTAGTCGCAGTCATAGTTACGGTGCTAGCAATCGTATTCGTAGTAGATCTAGTATACTAGTAATGGTGGTAGTGGCGGTAGTAGTAGTAGTAGTAGTACTAGTACTAGTACTAGTACTAGTACTAGTACTAGTACTAGTACTAGTACTAGTACTAGTACTAGTACTAGTCGTCGTCGTCGTCGTCGTCGTCGTCGTCGTCGTCGTCGTCGTAGTCGTAGTCTAGTCGAGTCGTAGTCCGTAGTCGTAAGTCTATCGTATCTAAGCGTAGTCGTCAAAAATAGTAGTATGAACCCAAGATTAAAAATAAACAATAAGTATAAAAAAAACCACATCGTAAATAATATAGGTATAGTATTTTTAATTTGTCAGTATAGTATATAAGTAGAAGAGAAGTAGAAAAGTAGAAAATACAGTAGCATAACTAGTAATACTAGTAGTAGTAGTAAGTAAGTAGTAGTTTATAGTAGTAGTACATAAACTAGTAAATAGTAGTTTGCAGTAGTTGAAGTAAGCATGAATAGATAGTAATAGTAAAAAGAACAATAAAGTAAATGGTTAGTAGTAGTAACTAATACAATCATAGTAAGTAGTAGTAGTAGAGAAAGTAGTCAAAAATAACATAATAGTATAGTTTAGCAGTAGTAGTAGTAGTCAAAAAAGTAATAGAATATATTAGTTGAAAGTTTGTAGTAGTCAGTAAGTATAGTTAGTCAAAGGTAAGTAGTTAGAACGCTAAAATAATATAGGTATAGTAAGGTATATAGTGAAGTAGTAGTAGTAGGTAGTAGTAAAGTAGTAGTAATATCGTAGTATAAAATCCAAGAAAAAAAAAACCAAGAACTAACTAAATAAAGATTAATAGGTCGAATATGATTTAGTATTAGGTAGTAGATAGGTAAGTAGTCGTATAGTAGGTAGTAAGTAGTAATCTTATAGTAAGTAAGTATAGTAGTACGTAGTACTCTAAAAGTTACGTAAGATAAAGAATTGTAGAGTACAATACATGTGTATAAGTCAGTACGAGTACCAGTACAAATAGGAGCACACAATATTAGGGGCGACATGGGAAACGGTTTAGTTTTCAGGTTTTCGTTTTGCTCTCAGGTTTTGGTTTCAACTTCAGGTTCCCGTTTCGAGGCTCCAGGTTTCCGTTTCGAAGCTTCTGTTTCGGTTTCGGTTCTTTCTCTCTGTCTTTCCCCCTCTCTTTCTCCTCGTTCTTTCTCTTTCCTTTCTAGTTCTCTCTCCACTTCTCTCTCTCTTTCCCCCTCCCCCTCTCTCCTTCTCTCTCTCTCTCTCTCCCCTCCCTCTCTCTCTCTCTCTCTCTCTCTGTCTTTCTTTTTCTCTCCATCTCTCTCTCTCTCTCTCTCTCTCTCCACTCCCCCCCTCTCCCTCTCTCACTCTCTCTTTCCCCCATCCCCCTCTCCTCCCCCCCTCTCTCTCTCTATCTCTATATATCCCCCTCTCCCACCCTCGCCTCTTTCTCTCTCTCCCCCTCTGCTCTCTTTCTCTCTTCTTTCTCTCCCCCTCCCCTCACTCCCTCTCCTCTCTCCTCTCCCCCTCTCACCTCTCTCCCTCTCTCTCTCCCCCTCCCCTTTTTTTTGTTGTTTCTCTCTCTCTCTCTCTCTTTCTCTCTCTCTCTCTCTCTCTCTCTCTTTCTCTCCCCCTCACTCCCTCTCTCCCTTTCTCTCTCCCCTTCTCCCTCTCGTCGCCCCGCACCAGCGATCATCTGCCGCCCCTGGGTAGCCCACGGGAAGCGGATTTTGTGTCATTTTTGCCGCATCCAGCTTCTTGTCGACTTGTCTTTGGGATGCAAAGGGAAGTGTTGCATGTGCAACGTTTTCGCCTTTGTCGTAGGTCTGTATTGTCCTATCCACCATGACGAAGCGCCACGCACATGTACATGGCCCCCATCAACCGTGGAGAGCATTGAAGTTTAATTTTGCCTGGGATTCCTTTTGTTGCGTTAAATGGGGTTCAAAAGAACTCTAGAAGATTGTTTTCCGGAAGGGGAGTTTTCAGGTTCCAACACGAAAGATAACGCGCGGATATATCTTCCGGATTTTTTTTGCGATCCTTCAGGTTTCCCGAACCCTCCCAAAGCCTTCCTTGGTTCATCCGAGAGACTCTTAGAAATTTTTTGATGAATTTTCGTTGGAGTCTCGGTTGGGCTTCTCCGTGGAATTGCAGTTGCCAGCCTCTCTGAATTTTTTTTTTGCACCTTCTACTGCGCGTTATGCCACCCACTTCCGCGCGCACGGGAGCTATTGTTTCATCTTATTTCTCATATCCCCGTCGTGTTTGCCAGTTTAACGCGGGTTACGCTGAGGTCTAAATGACAATGTGATCGACATGAGAGAATACAAATTGTTTTTTGTACTTTTCGAGTCTGATTTTCGTAGCCGAACACGCGGGGAACCATGTCGCTGGACCGCCCTGGTTTTTCTTTCATCTTCATTGATTTCATTTGGGCCTACCAGATTCAAAACGGGCATACGAAACCAAAACCAATGTCAAAGAAACCAAGCCCTGAAACGGCGAAACCACAATTAATCAGTAAAACCGAAATCTCAAAACGAAACCGAAACTTGAAAACGAAACCAAGGCCCATGCTGCCCTAATATTAAAATACTAGTAGTAGTAGTAGTAGTAGTAGTAATAGTAGTAGTGTAGTATTTGTAGTTGTAGTTGTAGGGTAGTAGGGTCGCAGGTCGTAGGTCGTAGAAGTAGTAGTAGTAGTAGTAGTAGTAGTAGTGGTGGTAGTAGTAGTAGTAGTATTACTACTACTACTACTACTACTACTACTATTATTAGTAAAAGGTAGTAGGTAAAAAAGTAGTAAGTAATAATAATAATAGTAGTAGTAATAGTAGTAGTAGTAGTGGTAGTAGTGGTAGTAGTAGTAGGTAGTAGTAGTAGTTAATAGTAGCCGTCACCGTAGAAACAGAAATGTATAAAAAAAAGTTGCAGCGCACTTCCTAGGTTTGTGTTATCCACGGGATTTTCGCTTGGCCATCAAGTCACTTTAGACAAACACCAATCGGTCATTGCGGACGGCACACCCTGGTTTCCTTTGTTGGTCTGGACGATGTTGGCCCCGTCAAATCAGCAAGATTAAACGGTTTTCAAGTGTTACGGCGCTCGGATACACTAGGCGCAAGCTGAGTGGAGTGTTGTGAGGCATGTGGCGGCAGCAATTCCATGGATCGACGATCCAAAAACAGTTGTGGTGGACACGCATCGCGAGTTGGGAAGGCTACGTATGCGCTTATGTCAGCGCTGCCGCGGAATTGTGCG
This sequence comes from Prorocentrum cordatum, assembly GCA_963575745.1. Lineage (NCBI taxonomy): Eukaryota > Dinophyceae > Prorocentrales > Prorocentraceae > Prorocentrum > Prorocentrum cordatum. Next base: position 745,879 of record CAUYUJ010018170.1, on the reverse strand, counting down.
GCTGCCACCATACATACGACACTGGTGTGCATGGGGGAAAAAACACAATCTTGAATTATACCGGGCGTTGGGCCATTCCCCTTGGCATGGGGTTGGGCACTCATGGGCTATTAGACTGCAATTGCACCCTCTTGACGGCCGTGTTGATGGAGAGTGCTTGACTGTACCACCTAATGGAGCGAGGCTTACATATCTAACAAACGCAAATCGAAATGCTTCGAGGTTTCCGCGCTGGCGGCCGCGAAATTTTGCGCAAGAGGGCGAAGCTGGGTGTTCCCCAGGTGGATCCATTTTTGGTGCCTTCCCCACTAGCAGAAGGGAAACGGATCCGATTTCCAAAGAATGAATGCTTCCGTATCTGAACAACGGTTTCCGTATCCACCCACGCTGGTTTCCGTATCCACCCAAACCAGTTTCCATATCGGTTTCCGTATCCAACCACATTGGTTGTTGGATATATGTTATGAAAATTACGAGGCACGAGTAATTGCAGAATTTGGAATTCCCTTGCGTTGCAACCGCGTGGGCGGGGGGCTTTGCGTGTCATGCCGCCGGCTCTTCCTCTTACCTGCCCCTCGCTCCATCGCGGTCTTGCCAGGGGGGGCGTGCGTGTGATGGCGCTGTTCCCTCCGAGGGACGAGGCCATGGCGTGGACAAGCATCAACGAGCTGGTTTCGTGGGCCGGCCTCAGCATCAACGCCTTCAAGGCGATCGAGGAAGTCATGGGCCATTTGGGGAACAACATCCGCAACGTCGCACCTCTTCTGGCGGACACGATCGTTTCAGCAGGCTGGAGCGCCAGACTCAACAGCGCTACGCTCTTGCCGATCCAGGTGGCGCAGTGGGGGCTGGCGTGGCGCGCGGGGCGCCGCATTGCCCTCGCAGCCGCAGGCGGCCCGGCAGCGTGGGAGGACTACATCGATGTGGACCCGTTCGGGCCGCCGCCGCCGGCCTCGGTGGCGCCGCCAGCTGCCCCTGCGGGTGCTGCAACCAAGGGTCGTGTCGTAAAAATGGCGGAGGTGTTGGACCAAGGTGACGCCTCGGAGATCTCTCTCACGGACGATGTCGTGCACACCAGGAGGTGCCAGAACTACAGCGCCCTCACGGGCGGCGAGCGGCCGGTACTGGAGGACCGGCCGTCGCTCGATCGTCTACATGGCGGACGACAAGCTTCGGTGCGACCACATCGAACGTCTTCGCCGCAAGGTGCGCTCGGACATCGCCGCGGGGAAGCCCGCTCCGCGGGAGTGGGGCCTGGCCGGGCCGTGGGCTGCCCTCTTCTATATGGCGGCCGACAAGGAGTGTTGGAACGACCACAGCACGAACCCACCCACGGGGTGGGCGGCAAACTGTGGCAAAGGCGCCCCGCTGGACCCGGACGAGAAGCTCGCCGTGCGAATCCTTCTGGGTGGCGCCAACGCCGTCGCGCCCACTGGGCGGGGTCGCTGCGCCGCCCAGGCAGATGGGCGTGCCGGACGGCCCGCCTCGCCGCCAGCCCGCCGGGAGCGCTCCCGCAGCCGCAGGGCGCGTCCTCGAAGGGTTTCGGCGCCTGCCGCCACGCCGCGCCGGGCTCGAGATGCCCCGCTGGGAGGCGGCACGTCTGCCACGCGTGCGGCTCCCTGAACCGTGCGGCTCCCTGAACCGCGCGGGGCACGAGAAAAAGTGCCAGGGCGGCGGCGGCAAAGGCAAAGGTGGCGGAGGCGCAGGCGAGGGCGGCTCCGGCGGTCGCAGCGGCCGCAGGGGCAAGCCCCTTGAGGGGGTATAGACCCCAACGGCGGCCTCGCGGGGGCGGTGGATGCACCGCGCGCAAGCCCCCGTGAGGTCGGAATACCTAATTACTGCGCCCAGCCCAACCACTGCTTCCGAGCCACTGGGCCGCCTGCCACAACAAGGATACGCTTTTCCGGCCAGGGGTAGCGGGCAACCGGGGGCACCTGCAGCGGCGCCCGGCCCACCCCGAGAAGCGCGGCCAGCCGAACCATGGTCGTTGTTTCTGGCAATTTGGAGTGTTTTTTAACACAATTGGGAATATTTGCGGTGGCAAGCGTTTTTGCGTTGCAGATAAGCGACAGATGTCTTCAGAGAGGCGTCGCTTGTCAGGTCTCTCAGAAGGCTGCCCCCTCTCACCTTTCCTTTTCATCGTGATCATGGCGATGGTTATTTAAGATGCCGCACGCCACGCAGATGCCTGAGTACGACAGGCTTTGTGAGAAGAGTCGCTGGCTATATTGTTCTATGCTGACAACAACTTGTTGGCGGGCCGCAATCCAGCCCAGTCGCAAACACAATTGGAAGAAATGGCGAATACTGGGGCACGAACTGGTATACAATCGCATTGGGCTACATTCCAACTTATGCCACTCCGCTGCGACATCGAACTCCTGACACCCTCTGGCACACCGACCGTTGCTGAATATTCGATTGTCTATCTGGGACCTACGCTTTCGAACTGGTCAGATTAGCGGAGAATTGTGAAAAGACCAAATGCTGCATGGGGCAAATGTTGCCGACACAGCCGTGCTTGGAAGCATACAGCCGTTAGCACAGCTAGGAATCTCAAAATTTGCCAGGCCCTTGTGACTAATAAAGTCATGTACTCATTGAATTCAGCATGGCTCAACGAAACCGAACGTAGAAGGTTAGACGGCTTTCAAGCGAAATGCATGCGTTGCATTCTGCACATACTTCATGCGTACAGATCGATAATTTCTAACCAGGACGTGCTGTTGAGAGCTGGGCACCACCATTACGCGACACATCTCAGACTTTCTGCGCCGCTTTACTTTGCAACCCAACAGTGTGCGACCAACCACCGACGCATGCGCCAGAGCTATAGATAGGCAAGCCCCGACAGGAGTGGGCGAAATATTTGCACAACGCTATCGTTCCGTATTTTTCCACTGGAAACGCTGAAGTGAAATGCGTTTGCGGGCCAACTGCCTGGCACAAATGTGTAATTCATTTTGTGTCCTTGCCTCCTCCTCCCCTTACTCTGCCTTTCTGTCATCCTCGTCCCGCTCCCCACACAAAAGCAAACGATCTGAATTCATCACCGCGCTGGCACGCCGCCGTTCCCGCAAAGCGGAGAGATCAGGCGCATTGTCTGGCCTTCTTGCCACGCGCTCTGGCGTATGGCTCGGACTTCGCCTTCACCTTGAACGACAAGACGGACGACGACGCGCGTGTGTGGACTTCGTCTTGATGATGTTTGATAAACGAGCCTGCGTACAGATACTTGATGAGGATGAGTGGGGGGTCGACCCCGGTCTGGTTAGGATCGCATGACTTCATATTCAAATAAAACAAGTGGGCAGAATTGAGCGTACATTGCACGTTCCCAATATGCAGTAAATCTGGGGGGAGGCGATACATCATTAGTCCCAGAACAACATTTTTCTTATTACAACATGGTGTTTCAAAAAAAGTTGTGTGCGCGCGCTCTTTCGAATCCCTTTTTCTAGGTTAGCATGTTCATCAAATACAACTCAACGGGCCTAACGCGCACGCGTGACGAAATCATTCGAACCCCCTTGCGCGCGTGTTGGGGGCGCGGGGGTGGGGGGCTCAATCCGTGCCAGATAGCATCATGCGGGCCACCCGCACCTGTCGGCCGCGCGCGCATGCCGAAATCCTTCCACAACCTGCTGACCGACATGCGAATGCTATCACAATTGTCGGCGTGATCAGCATAGGCGCCGTCATCGGCCTCGCCGTCGTCATCGTCACCAACGTCACCACAATCGGTACAATCATCTTAATGTCTGCCAGTGCCGACGTCGCCAGGGTAACGCGCGTGCCCGAATCACCGCCGACTCACATTGAATTGCTCGCGCGTCACATCGGCGCGGTTGGCGTCGCCATTGTACATGGCGTGGGAGGTCTGGGTTCTAATGTCGGGCTGTCGTTACCAATTGCCGCCTAAAAGGGTTGCTGCTGACGTAACGGTTCTCGCCGCCGTTGCAATGCGGTCGGAGGTCGGGTTATTGAAGCCGGGATGGCAATACCCAACACTATTGGTAAACCCCAATGCTTGCAAAATAACTTCCGCTTCTTCCCGAGTAAGCCCCGGATTCGTAACTTCGCCGATCTGGACACCCCGCCACGGGAGATATCCATATGGTAAGAAATGGTCTTAAACTGGCATCCGACATGATCCTGCCAATATTCCCGCAACCGGGGTCCAGCGTTCGATGCCTCCCCGATTTGGCAGCCACCGTACAGGGACAGCCCATACGGGAGATGGCAGCGCACATCGTCAACACCACGTGCACACACGCGCCAACATTGGTTTAGCACACATCGCGTACTCCGCCGAACGAACCATCTTGAGGGTGCAAGAGTAGGCTCAAGCATAGGTTGTAGTTACAATGCGCTTCGCAATTCCCCTTGAAGCCACAGAGGAATATACCCGGTTGGTCACACCACCAACCATCTTATGCAACCCATGGGAGGCGCCACGTGTAATCAGTACATGCTAGTGGCCGTGGAGAGTCTGCACATACTGGTGGCTGCAATCCCGTACCGTTTGTAACATTGGCAAGACTGCGCACGCTGGCGGCTGCGAGTGGTCTGCACCAGGTTGTTGGGTAAAGTAGAGGAGGGCATCAGGGAGAGGAGATTGGACACAAATGTATTGGGGATGGCTGGGTGGGTTAGGGGCTGCATATGGCCCACGAAGGGCGCATGGTACACGTACGATTAGACCATGACCAACATTCCAAAGAGATGGTATTTCTGCAAGCCCGGCCCGTATCTTTGGAACCTTCTGGGCCCCAATGTTAACACACCTGCACGTTCTCGGAGCACCAGGGGCCTGGAGGAGACTCTCTGGAATGAGCGTGGGGATGGGGCCTGTACCGCGGCGCGGGAACCCACAGAACGTATCGAACGATGCAATAATTGGTACTCGCTGGATTGTCGTACTTTCCCGTGCCGTACAGAAAACTTGTTGCAACACCAAGCATATCCGCCACCGTGCCTCTGGGCACGGACTGGGCGTGTCCTCAGGTCCTTTGCCCACTCCCCTGAGCCTCAGTCCTCACTCAGGAGGACCCTGGAGCCCAAATTGCCAAGTCTCTCGGGCCTTCCCGCGTGCCCCCCTGGGGTTGGCGCGTCTTGTTGCGTGACTTCTTCGGCCCAAGAGGGCTCGAAGATGGCTCCAGAGAGTCCCAAGACGCTCCCAAGACGGTCCAAGAGGGCCCCGAGTCGCCGAACTATCGCCCCAGGACGCCCAAGAGGCTCCAAGACTTCCAAACATGCCTCCAATAGGCCTCCCAAGAGGGCCCCCAGAGGCCAACATCATGCATTGTCAGTAGATTGTTGAAGGAGTTTGGCGTTCTCGACTTCTCGGCTCCCCGACGCTCCCAGACGGCCCTAGAGGCCCCAAAGATGACCCAAGATCCCTCCAAGACGGCCCCAGGAGGGTCCGAAGACGGCCCAAGAGGCGCCCAAGACGGCCCAAGAGAGCCCCAAGAGGGCCCCAAAAGGGGTCTCAGAGAGGGAACGCGAACCGAAAATCCAAGCCTTCCGCCCCAAGCGGCCCCCAACAGGCCCCAATATGCGCCCAGGAGACCCCAAGATGCCCCCAAGAGGGCCAAAAGAGCAAGAGGCCCCCCAAAGGCCCTCAAAGATGCGTCCTCACTGTCTCCGCGAGGCTTCTGAGGAGCCTCCCACGGGATCCCACCGAACATCCAATAGGCTTCATACCCACAACCCAGGCACGGTGGCGGGATGGCCCGAAGGCCATTCTATCCGCCGCCTCCTGTTGATTCATCACAGGGGTGCCTGGCGTGCTAGATCCTTTCGGTTTTGGTTTTGGTTCTTTTTCCCAAAGAACTCCTCCTGGGGCTTCGGCGCGTCCCGTCGGCCACCCGAAAGAATTGCCCAGGATCTTCCAGAGGTGGTTGCCGATGGTTTTCCTGCCCCAAATGGCTCCACGATGACCCAAGATGGCCTCCAAGATGGCCACGTCGGCCCAAGATGGCCTGCAAGGCGGCTAAGATGGCCTCCAAGTCCGCCACAGATGGTCCAAGATGGCCTCCAAGACGGCCCAAGAGGGTCCAATATACCTCCAAGTTCACCCAAGAAGCCTCCAAGACGGCCCAAGAGGTCTCCAAGAGGTCCTCCAGGAGGGCCCGAAGATGCCAAAAACATTGGTTGTCCTTCGGTTCTTGGAGGAGTTTGGCATTTGCCTCTTCTCGGCATTCCGACGGCTCAAGACGGCCCAAGAGGCCGCCAAGATCGCCCCAAGATCGCCCACGAGGCCTCCAAGAAGGCCCCATGACGGCCCAAGAGGCCTCCAAGACGGCCCCAAGAGGCCCCCAAGACGGCCCAAGAGACCTCCAAGACGCCCAAGATGGCCTCTAAGACGGCCCTGGAGCATCCCAAGAGGGCCCCAAGTCGGCCCAGAGGCCACCCAAACGGCTTCCGACGGCTTCCGACGGGCCAGGAGCCCACCCAGATGGCCGAAGTTGGAGGCCTCCAAGAGCGCCTCCAGGAAGGCCAGACAAGACAAACCATACTAGTTTCCTGGTTCTTGAAGGACTGTGACATTTACTTCTTTTCGGCCTTCCGACGGCCCGAAACGGCCCAAGAGCTCCCAAAGATCGCCCAAGATCGCACAAGAAGCCTCCAAGATGGCCCCAGAACGGCCCAAGCAAGAGGCCCCCAAGACGGCCCCAAGAGGCCCCCAAGATGGCCCAGGACGCTTTTACGACGCCCAAGATGGCCTCCACGACGGCCCTGGAGCATTCTAAGAGGGCCCCAAGTCGGCGCAGAGAGGCCCCCCAAACGGCTTCCGACGGCGTCGGACGGGCCAGGGGCCCACCAAGACGGCCGAAGATGGCACAAAGATGGCCCAAAACGGCCCAAGAGGCCTCCAAGAGGGCCCCCAGGAAGGCCCGAAAAGGCCAAAATCATAGATTTCCCGTGATTCCCATAATTTCCCAAATCAAGGATTGTGGCATTTGCTTCTTGTTCGGCCTTCCGACGGCCCGAGACGGCCCAAGTGCCCCCAAAGATCGCCCAAGAGGCCCAATACGGCCCCAAGATGCCCCCAAGACCGCCCAAGAGGCCTCCAAGATGCTCAAGATGGCTTCCAAGACTGCCCAAGAGCCCTCCAAGACGTCCTCCAAGAAGGCCCGAAAGGGTCAAAATGGTCTCCAGGCGGCAAACATTTCCTTCAAGATGCCCACGTATTCCCCGAAGGCTTTCCAAACCGATTGGGGGAACACATGGTCCGATAGCTTGGCAAGTCTGGCCTCAAGAGACCGTGGTTTCCGGAGTCGGAGGGAGAAGAGTAGGAGTTAGACAGATGGTAGTTGGGAGCGCGCGAGCGGGACCTGGATTGCAAATACCTGCAGACGCCAATCCCGTCGAGTGCTCGACTTGGAACTTGACTCAACCCCACAGTAGCCCAAAGCATCCGAAAATGAACGGGAGCCAACGTTTCGCAAGGCCAGCTTGGGCCGTAACCAACGTCCGTCGACCAAGAATCTGTCGCTGAATGCCCAGCTCATCAGAGTCAACGAGGAGGGGGGAGGGCTGGAAACAGTAAACATAATGAATGCTATTATGTTCCGCCTTCCCCTCCTTCCTCCTTCGTTGCTCTTTATCCTGCTCGCCGTGGTGGGTACACCGGAACACCGACGTAGGGCGGAGTTGTAGTCGGTGCCGCTGTCGGGGTCTCCGTGGATACTGCTATTGGTGTTGAAGTCGGTGCCAATGTGGGCGAACGCGTCGACGAAACCGTCGGTGACGCCGTCAGGGCGGCCGTTGGCATTGCAGTTGGAGCTGCCGTGGGAGCTGCAATCAATGCCGATGTCGGGGTCGCCATAGATACTGCCGTTCGTCCTGGAGTTCGTGCCAATGTGGGCGAAAACGTCGGCGAGGCCGTCGTCACTACCGTCAGAGAAGCAACCGGTACTGCAATTCATGTTGCCGTGGGAGCTGCATTCGGTGCTGCTGTCGGGATCGCCGTGGGCGCTCCCGTTGGTGTTACAGTTGGCGCGGGTGTGGGTGAGGCTGGTGGCAAGGCCGTCGGCGACGCTGTCGGGAAAACCGTCGGCACTGCGATCGAAATTGCCGTGGGGGCTGCCATCGGTGAGGCCGTCAAGGTCGCCGTGGGCGCTGCCGTTGGTGCTGCAGTCAGCGCCAGTGTGGGCGAACACGTCGGCGAGGCCGTCGGTGATGTCGTCACGGAGACTGCTTGTGCTGCAGTTGGAGCTGCCATGGGAGCTGCAATTGGTGCAGCTGTCAAGATCGCAATGGGCATTGCCGCTGGTGCTGCAGTCGGCGCCCGTGTGGGTGAAACCGTTTGCGAAGGCGGCGGCGACGCCGTCGGGGAGGCTGTCGGTGCTGCAATCGGAACTGCCGTGGCGACGGCGAGGTCGCCGTGTGCGCTGCTGTTGGTGCTGCAATCAGTGCCAGTGCGGGCGAAAACGTTGGGGAGGTCGTCGGGGAAACAATCGCTGCTGCAATTGGAGCTGCCGTAGGACTTGCAATCGGTGTCGCCGTCGGGGTCATCGTGGGCACACCACGATGGAATCGGCAACCCACCGCGACGGAATCTGCAACCATCACGACGGAGTCGGTAACTTACGACGATACCCAGGCAGCTGCGGAACCACCTCGGCGACAATCTACAACGAAGCTGGGTGGAATGACCGCCCCAATTAGATTATTCTAGCGGCTAGCGGCTGGCCGTCCGATCCGGCAGTACTACAGCTGGAGCTGGGAACTTGCGAACACGGTTGGCCCTCTGCCCACACTCCGCTCAGCTCGCCCAATGACCCGCCAAGGCAAACTGTCGTGAGTCCCCGAGCCGCATACCGCCGAGACCCAGGGTACTTTCGTGTGTGCCATCCACGCTTCGTCAGGCACGGTACAAGTATGCAGGGCAAGATGTGTTCCCACAGCAGGTCTCGAATTGGCAAGCGAAGCTCGGGATGTATCCATCAAGCGGGTGCCGTGGGTGTCCGCTGCATCTCGCGCTTGGGCTGGCGCCACAGCTGTGCGCAGCAGATGGCTCGACCTCGGCACACCAGAAAAGTAGTGCAGCAGAAACTGCGCAGACAGCAAGCAGGGGAGCTCGGACGATCTTCAAATGGTTTGCCTTGCCCTCGGCCTGCGCATGTCCGAACGCGGCAGAATATGCGTCAGTGCTGGACGGCGCACCCAGAATGCTGATGCCTTGTTCGTGCTCGGGTTCGTTATGGGCCCAAGCTTTGGGGGGCCCGTCGTGTAGGCCTGCTCGGAGGCAATCGTTTGGATTTCTGCACGGCGCGGCCAATTTTCAAATCAGCGACGCCGACGTGACATAATGTTGCCCGTGTGCATATCGTCGTATATCGAAGCAACATCTTGGGTGACAAGATGACTATGTGTATATACATATGTGTATATAAAGATATGTCGATTTACCATTCAGATGCACGGTATCTGCTGCCCCTCATGGGAGACAGGCCCGAACATCTTGTAGTGTAGATCCGTCCTCCCCACTCCTCAGATTCATCCTCATCCATCCTCCTACCCCTCCTCCTGCTTCTTCTTCTCATCCTCCTCCTCCTTCTCCTCCTCCTTCCCTTCCTCCTCCTGCCATTCCTCCCCCCTCCCGTTACTTACGCGATCGCTGCTTCAACAGCACCCCCTGCTTATAGTTTTACGCGAACTCCATCATGTGATGATGTGAGAAGGAAGATGTAGTGTCTCATGTGTGCCCCCCCCGCCTCCTCCACCTTCGATTGATCACCGAACTCTTTGTCGTCATCGCTTCTTGCAGATACACCCCTACAAGTGAGACCACGTCTATGAGCTTGTTAATCGCGTGGACCTCACTCGGAACATCGATCGTTGCCTGCGCGCCCAATTCTTCGGGTCGCGCACATTCAACCTTCTCCAGTGCGTGTAACAGGTGCATTGCGTATATACCTCTTCCTATGGGTGTGCTCCTGTCTCGAAATTAGTCTTGGCTCCCATCACCAACTCAACCTCAATGCTGTCCCTCCCTTCATCCGTCCCTCTTTTGACTCGCCCCCCCGCCGAACGAGCCAAGTCCGCCAGTACGCAGTGGAGTTCAATCGTCTGCAATGATGACCTCCCTCTGCCAGGCATTACTCTACCAAGCGCTCGCTGGAGGCATGATACCAACATCTCCATGCACGCAACACAGTCCACACTACACACTCGCAACACCAATTCATACGAAAGAAGAGCATTTGCGAGCAAGGTTGAGCATGTATGCAAGCCCTGGGTGCTTCGACACAACGTGTGTACAAGAAACCATGCGCAAGCTTCGCGCGCGCTGAGGTTCTGGCCCAGGCAAAGCCAGCGCAATATCAATAAACGGATGGGCACGCACACCATCCCACCTCGATCAACACATAGGAACACCTGCGCAATCGCGGGCATGCATATCCCAATAACGCCCAACAAATCCTCCACATGGACCGTGTACAACAAGGAGCTCTACCTAGGGCCCCAGAGATATGATTCGCATATCTTCCCCTCGCCCATCTCGGCAACCCCCTCACAGGGATCGCGCACCACATGGAGCTCCACCTACGGGCCCAGAAACAATATTCACATAACGGCACACACCTCACACAGATCGTGTCCCGCAGATAACAGCACATACTGCATCGGAGGGAAGCTTTGTATAGCGAGATTCGCATCCCGCCCCCTCGCCCCCCGCAAATTTCGGCACACCTCTCACACGGGTCGTGCCTCACAGGGAGCTCCACCTACAGCCACAAAGACAAGGTTCGCATAACGCCCACCCGCTCATTCTGGCACATCCCTCCTGCGGATCGTGCCCTCGGGGAACACCAACCACAGCCCCAGAAACAATTTCGGACATCACCCCCCCGTTCATGTCGGCACACACCGCTCACGCGAATCGCGCCCTGGAAGGAGTTCCACCGATGGCACCGATGGGCAAATTCGCACGGCGTCCCTCCGCCCATCTCGGCACAAGCCTCGCGTGGGTCGTGCCCCACAGAGAGCTCCGCCTGCGGCCTAAGTGGGCATGCATGCGCGGGGGCGCCCGGATTATTCGGTACCCCCTTCACGCGGATCGCGCACCACAAGGAATTCAGGGCACTGTGCCACAACAACCCCCCATCCGCACGGTCCCGCGGCGTGCAGTATATGAAGAGAGAGCCGCGAAGAGGAGGAGAGGGAGGCAAAAAGGAAGAGGAGGAGTCATCTTGGAAGCCTCTTGGGGCAATATGGGGGCCTCGTGGCAGCTTCCTGGGAGCCTCATGGAGGCCTCTTGGAAGCTTCCTTGGGCCTCTGGTAGCTCCTTGGGAAGCTCTTTGGCAGTCTGAAGACATTTCTGGGACGACGTCGGAAGCAATATTGGGGGCCTCTCTGGGCCGACTGGGGGCCCTCTTGGGAAAGGTCATCCTGGGCGTCTTAAGAAATATCCTGGGCCCTCTTGCGGGCCTCTTGGGCCGACAGGGGGCAATCTCGGAGGTCTCTTGGGCGGCGATGTTGGGACCATCTTGGTGGCCTCTGGGTCGGGTGCCCGATAGGGGGGGAATCTGGGAGGGTGTGCTGTGCTGGGGCCCAAGCCCCCGTTGACCCGGCATATGATATACATGTATGGCATCCGTGATCCGCCACCGTGCCTTCGCCACGTCGGTGTGCATTCGAATGCTTGTCTATTGTCTGTTGTCTCGTGCGCTTCCCTGAATGGGTCGTTGGGTCGTTGTTTTGAAGAGACAGCGCTCCGCGTCACCTCATTTCACCTAGCCTCCCACCTCCCTCTTCCTTCTTCCCAATGCCTCTGCCCCCCTCCGCATGTCCGTTTCAGTACACCACTCACACGCTTCGTAGCCCCATAGCGAGCTCCAACTAAGGCCCTTGGGGGGGGCACATGCGGTCCCCAGCCATGTCGGCATACCTCTCACTTTTCGTAGTCCCGTAGCGAGCTGAGCTCCAGCGAAGGCGGCCCCAAGGGGGGGTCACCGCATGCGGTCCCCCAGCACATTTCGGCGCACCTCTCACACGCTTCGCGGGCCCATAGCGAGCTCGAACAGGCCCAGGGTGGGAAGGCACATGCGGTCCCCCAGCTCATTTCGGCGCGCCCCTTACGCGCTCCAACTAAGGTCCAGTGGCACAGCTCGCACCCCTGGGATTATTTCGGGGCCCCCATCGCAAGCTTCGTGGCCCCATAGCGAGCTCCAGTTCAGGCCCATGGGGCAGCGCCCGCATGCGTCCCCATGCCCATTCCGGCACATCCTTCACATGTTTCGTGGCCCCATCGGGAATTCCGCCGAGGGCCCAAATGGCAGCACCCGCATGGCGCCGCCGCCCAATGTGGGCACACCCCTCCCACGTCTTGTTGCCCCATAGCGAATTCCAACTAAGGCCGCAGGGCGGGTGGGGGGGCACATGCGGGCCCCCAGCCATGTCGGCATATCGGCATATCCCTCACGAGTTTCGTGCACCCCCCCACACCGAGTTCCAACAAAGGCGGCCCCCGGGAATGCGTACCGTATGCGGTCCCCCAGCCCATGTCGGCGCACCCATCACACGCTTCGTGGCCCCATAGCGAGCTCAAACTAAGGCTCAGGGGGGGGGGGAGGGCATAGGCGGCCCCCCACCACCGGGGCCTTCGGTGACGCTCCCTGTAGGGCCACGAAGCGTGTGAGGGGTGTCGGAATGGTGCGGGAAGGCGCATGTGGACCCTGACGCTGGGGCCTTCGGTGGAGCTCTTTTTGGGGCCACGAAACGTGTGAGCGGTGTGCCGAAATGGGGCGGGGAGACGCATGAGGACATTGGCCTCCAATGGCGCTCCCTCTGGGGCCACGGAACGTGTGAGGAGCGTGCCGCAATGGGGCGGGGATGCGCATCTGGACCCTCCCGCTGAGGCCTTCGGTGGAGCTCCCTATGGGGCCACGAAGCTGGCGAGGGGTGTGCCGAAGAGGGGCATGGAGAGGCATGCGGACCCTCCAATTTGGGCCTTCGGTGGGGCTCCCGATGGGGCCATCAAACTTGTGAGGGGTGTACCGAACTGGCAGACTCATGCGGGGAGCAGAAATAAGAAGGGGGAGAAGAAGGGGGAGGAGAAGAAGGAGGAGGAGGAGGAGGAGGAGACGAAGACCCACCACCGCGACATGGTTGAGAACAACTGCGCCATCGTCCCCTCCCGTGACCTCTTTAGCCGCGAGCCCCATGCCTCTTCGCCTCTCCCGGATGAGGCGCCGCTTCTCGGCGTCCGCCTCCAAATCCTCGCGGCTCCGGGTGTCCGAGGGCACGGGATATGATGCTCCCACCTACTTTAGTCTTGACCGCCAGAAAGAATTTCGAACACCAAGACAGTGCCGAAGCTGGAGGGTCTTCGCGCGTCGGGCACTGAGAGGCGATACTCGTTCGACACCGTGTCCATACTTGTCTGGGTGCTTGCAATTACTTCTGGGAGGTGCTCCTTAAGTACGACGGGAGCAACATAAGGCACGGGGCGAAAACGAAGGCACTGGGACGGATGGGTCCAGGAGGGATCAACGAGGCCGACAGGGCGTCCGTGTCGGCAGAGGACGCACCTCCTGCACCACTGCGCCGAGGGGCCCCGCTCGGAGTGGGACGCCGTCCCCCCCCCATCCGTCTTCTTGTCTTCCTCCTCCTTCCCCTCCTGGAGGTCGGGGGGGAGGAAGACGACTAGGATACCAAGGATGATGATGGTGATGCTGGTGGTGATGATGATGATGATGATGAAGATGATGATGATGATGATGATGATGATGATGATGATGATGATGATGATGCTGATGATGATGATGATGATGAGGAGATGAGGAACGATGATGTGGAAGACCACGAGGATGACCCCTTCGTATGTTCCTGCTCCTCCTTCTTTCCCTCATCTTTCTGCAATGGTTCCTGCTGCAGCAGCGCCTGCTCCTACCTCTCGTGCTCCTCCTGTTGATGCTTTCGTTCCTCCTCCTCCTGTTCATCTGCCTCTCTCCACTGCCTCGTCATGCTACTGCACAGCTTGCCCTCCTTCTCCACCCATTGCTCCTCCTTCTCTTCCTCCTCCAACCCTCTATCACCCCGCCTGCCGCGCACCAGACGTGTCCGTAAGCCAGGACGGGCGTTTTGCTTGAGACTTCCTTCCAACTTACTATCCTGAAACTAAGCATACACCACGGGTTACAAACACGGAGTGCTGGCCCACTAGCCCGGAATCCACATTGTGCATCTTTTGCAGTGGTGGAGGGCGGCTCCTTTCAAACATGGGGATCTCGCTTGCCTTCAATTAAAGACCAACGCGTTGAGCTTACGCAGCGCTTACACGGACGAAGGGCAGATCCAACTCACACATCCTTGATAATTGCGATCATACTTCCTCTTTGCGTTTCTTCTAGCTGAACACATGGAACGGTGGATCCTTTGCAAAACAGGTTTCGCCTGAGTGGCAACCAAATGAACACTTGTCCTTAAGAGGTGGCACTTTCCGCAATAGTTATGTCTACTGCTTCAGAAAGAACAGGAGACTTGAGACAGGAGGGTGTGTGACAGCATCGTTGCTGCGTCCTGGGTTTACTCTGGTCGTGCCCTGGCGATGTAAAGTATAGCAGCTCTCCCAGGACCAGGTGGTGCCATCGCGAGGAGAAGGAGGATCGAATGAGCAGAAACAAATTCGGCCCAAACGCAGGAACATAATGAGGACAAGGATGCTGAATGAGAAGAAAGAGCTGGTGGAAACGGAAGAAGCCCAAACCAGCATCGTGATACAGAACTTGTCCTTTTACGCAAATTCGAACCCATCGTCGTCGAGTTTCGAAGGTATGTCTCGCAAGCCCCATCCACCTGCTAAGTGCCATTCCGCCCGGGAAACGTGAGTTCTCACATCCGTGCTGGGCCAGGGCCATGCCTGTCCACAACCAGCGGAAGAGCTGCGACTGCGAGGAACGACGATGAAGACCACGAAGACAAGCGACTACGATCAATGATAACGACGACGCCAGCGTAGACCTCGAAAGAGGATGACGGCGGAGGGGGGATGACGACCTAGATTGCGAGGCCGCTCAAGCATGAAACCTGTCAGCGATGAGTGGCTCGCAGCCCGAAGGGGGATGAAGAGCGAAGGGCAGGGAGGAGGGGGGCAAAGCAAAGCAAGGCGCGGCGCCTGAGTCCGACGGGGGGCGGGGCCTGAAAAGCTGGCGCGGGCGGGCCGGGGCCCCCAGTCGCAGATGTGGAACTTGTGGTCAATGCTGTGTGTGTGGCGTAGGAATGTTTGTTCTAATTTGCTCCATTGAATGCTGTCTTGTGCTAGTGTAAACCATCGCCCGCTGCCAGGTTCAAGAAACAAGTTTGCTGTCAGAATTATGTGTGATATCGTCTTCCCGCCGCTTCCTCCGACCCCTGTGTCTGCGGACTGCTTGCCTGTGGTCCTGGATGTCCGGCTCCCACGTCGCAGCAAGTCGGGCTCATCTTTTGCACGATTGATCTGCGACTCGCCCTGTCCACCGCCATCTTCTGCGAAAGTAAATCCACTCATCTATGCGCGTTCTTTTTGAAAGATCTGCTGCTGTGTGCGTAGCTCTGCGGAAGAATCTTCCCATGGTTCGAGGTCGGAGTCGTCGTCGCCACCATCGGTTTGCAACTCGTCGTCGGCGTCATTGTCGTCTCAGCTCGTCTTGCCATCGGTTCCATCGTCTACGTACGTTCCTGCATTGGTGCTGCTGGTGTCGTCGGTAGTGGTGCCGTTGTGAACTGCTCCACGTCGGTGGGTATGAGTCGCAGCATCCGGCGTTGAACGCGTGTCACGGTTTGAAGCATGTCCTTGGTCATCGTCCAAGATATGCGACCGTACACGTCAGTAGGCGTCTCTGTTCCGCTGAAAAGGCGAAGCTTGCGGTGTACTGGGTATCATGTATTGGTGAGCTCGTCACGGAGCTGGTTGGACCTGCGCCATCATGTCAGGATTATGTTGGTAAGCTCTGTGTGATGGTAGCCGCTTTCTTGCAACATGAGCTTGGGGCCGAAGTATTTGATGGTCTGGTCTGTGCTGAGAGTCTCAAGGTTGTCGCCGTCAACGCTGGTGTGTGTGTGTGTGTGATGGTCTGCCCTTGTCGTCTGGTAAGGCTGGTAATGATTTCGGTTGTCTGGGTGTAATGCAAGCCAGCACTTCCCGGCTTCTCTCCTTAGCTCATAAAGAATCACTTCGCTTGTCGTAAGAATTTGGTGCGAAGATAAGTACGTCGTCAACAAGCCCTGAGTCGGTGAGCCGCGTAGACCTGGCGCGTCCCAGTGTGATCCGAAAGTCTTTGCGTTCCCAGGAAGGCTCGGCCTGTCGGAAACATGTGCTCCAGCATCGCGCTGAAGAGGTGGGAGCTGAGCGGGTCACCTTGTTTGACCCCGCGTTGTTTGCTGAATTTACTGCTTTTGGCGTCGGTCTTAACCGTGGCGGTCTGGTCATCCTGGAAGTCCCGCAACAATGAAGTGCATGAGCCTGGAACGTTCTGCTGTCGAAGTGCGTTCGAAAAATCTTGGTGGTCGACGCAATAGAACGCCTTTCTAAAGTCGACTGCTGTCCGTGCAACAGCCTCCGTGGTGAAGAGATTGTCTTCTGTGCAAAACCCTTTACGGAATCCAGCTTGGTCAGGTGATTGCTCAGACTCGATGTTGCCCTCTAGTCAGTTGTATAATGGTCGAGACATCAATTTGTATAGTAGAGGGGTCATGGCTATTTGTCTGCAGTTTTGGGGTAGTTGGGTCGCCAGACTTGTTGATGGCACTGATTGTTGTGCGTTTCCATTGCTCAGGGGGTTCTTGCCAAATGTGATAATGTCGTTGAAGAGCGTCGATGGCGTATCCTCCGGCCTTGACTAACTAACTCCACGGTGATACC
The DNA here is from genome assembly GCA_963575745.1 of Prorocentrum cordatum. Taxonomy (NCBI): domain Eukaryota; class Dinophyceae; order Prorocentrales; family Prorocentraceae; genus Prorocentrum; species Prorocentrum cordatum. The sequence continues at coordinate 729,024 of CAUYUJ010018170.1, read as the reverse complement.
AGCAATCTCTTTACGCTTGCCTCTGTTGGGATGCATCACTGCGTGGTGAAATTCTTCTTTGGTGAAGTGTCGGATCTCATGGTGTGCATGACGTTGTGCATGCTCTTGCGCCCTGTGTGGCTGAGCGTCTGCAGGTACGTTGGTCTCTGAGCAGCGTCTGTGAAGCTGTTCGTAACAATCTGCAAATATGTCTGCGATGCCTTGGCGGTCCGTCTCACTGGCACCGTCTTTGGTGGCCATGCTCGGTATCATGTCTTTGCTTTTTTCCCGAATGTTATTCCAGATCGTTGTTTTAGGCTTCGGAAAACGTGTTGAGCTCGCTTGATAAGCCGGTGCTGTCGCATAATGCGGGTGCAGAGGGATTTTCTGGCTGCTGCGTCGGAGTGCGGTGTGTTCCGGCGCTGCTTGATGAAGGCTCGTAGGAGTCGTGTGGCTTATTTGTCTTCTTCTTCCTTGTCGTATGCCCGCTGATGTTGGTGTTGCTGTTATTCCCCCTGGAACTCCTTACATTCTGCTGTTATCGCGTGTTCGGTTTGTGTGCGTATGTGTCGCTTGGGTCGTGCGGTGGACCATCTCTGATCAAATGCTGTCGCAAGGGGTGCTGGAAATCCAGGTCGTCATGCCGGGGTGGATACTGGCGTGCCTACTTGCGTGTTCGTCTCTTCCGTCGTGGCGGTCGGTGTTTCGTGCTGTCCACAACACGTCGGAGGTGCACGGCTTGGTGATCAGATCCAGAGTCGGGAGATGACGATGCAAACACGTCGAGCACTAGGTGCCGAGCTCGTTGATCCACAAGGATGTAGTCGATCTGGGTTCACGTGTGCTTCGAGCCCGACTGTGTATACGTGAAAACGTCATGAGGGCGCTTGCGGAACATAGTGTTTGTGATGCTGAGTTTGCGCGTGCACGACGATGATCGTAGCTAAGCTCCACGTTGATATTACACCCGCATGGACCGTAATCGCCGATAGTTCGTTTCTCTACGCCGTGGATGCTATCGTCATCGTTGTTGTCGCTCCGTCGTCCCACTTGCGCGTTAAACTCGCCTGTGAATATGAACGTTCGATTCGGCGTGGATTCGGAAATCATATGACGCGCTGGTCTCCGTATCCACCGTGTGGAAAGTACGCCGTAGTGATCGGGAGATGGCAAAGCGGTAGGTCGATGTCGATGTAGGCGAGCCGCTGGCTCACAGCTGTGAATTTATGGATGCGTCGGGCGTGTCGTGAATGCACCGAGAAAGCGACGCCCTTTGTCGGATGTTCATGCCCAGCAGCTCGGGTCATACGACACATGTCTGATAGCCGCCGCCCGGCTTGCCGCCCTCAGATCATGTCGACTTTGCCAGTGCAGAGCCCAACGTTGGTGGCAGCGTGGGAGGCCTGCGACAACGAGCGAATCAGGCTATCCAGACGAGCCGGCTCGACCCACATCCTGGCGGCCGGCCAAGCGGTCACAGCCGCGGGCCGCCGCATAGGACGTGCTACAGAATAAATGCAATGTGTACGAATCACTTGAGACTCATTCAGGGAATTCCTCGCCGCATAAGAAAAATATGTCCACCAAGCTTGGTAGTCCACAACTCTCGCGTCGTAGTCCGCCATGTTTCGTCGAGTGCCAGAACGTCCCTGTGGATGTCAATAAACTCACAGATCAATACATCAATCGCCGCGTCAGTGGTGAGACTCCAGGCGTTTTTGTGGACTATCGCCACTGCTTTATCGATGCGGTTTGCCAGAAGTGGTAGTTTCCTCTGTCTGATCGTCAGCGTTTGCATGAACCGTCCTTGATGTAAGTGCTGTCGCATCGTGCTGCGTGGTTGTGGCCGGTCGCTGTCGTGGAGGGCGTTGAGGCTGAACACATCTTGGTAGGTCGCCCCTCGGCATTGCCGTATCGCCTCCGCCCTCCGCCAGTGCTGCGTTGAAGCTGCTGCTCCTGCTGAGAATGCGTATGCGCTTGACCAGAGCTAGAGCCGTAGGCTGCGTGCGCACATATGTGTATCGGGACGCGCTCCGGGGCCGAAGGTGCAGTGGCTGGAGGGTGAAGGCCAACGGGTGGAGATAGAAGTATGGAAAAGTCGGACACTGAAGGTTGGAGGAAGCCGCCCTTCCCCTCCTCCCCCCCCTCCTCCTCCTCCTCCTCGTCCTCCTCCTCCTCCTCCTCGCAGTGTTGCACTGGTGGACGCTGGAGGTCGATCGGTGGGGGTCGGGGTGGACAGTCGGGTGCTGAAGGCTGGAGGTCGCATCGCTGAGCTGGTGGACCGCTGGCTGGAGGTCGAAGTGGAGGCGGATGAGGATACAGTCGTCGGCCTGACCTAAGGAACGATACAGAAGGAACGAAGCCCCCCTTTTTCCCAAGGAATAACGAACACGGACAACGCATAAGGAACGATAAACAACGCATGCAAACCTCAGGAACGACCGAACCCCTTTTTAAGTAAGTGTTCCTTATTCAAGCCGCTCTTTGTAAGGTTGAGGAGGGTGAGAATATGAAGAGGAGGAGGGGGAGAGATGGACGAGAATGACTCGGGGCCCCGACGGAGGAGTCACTGATAAACCAGAACAATCGCGCACCCAAGAGAACTGCAGCCCTGAGTCGATACATTCTCCGATCTCCACTTCCTCTCACTGGATCTGGCAAAAACCTGGCTTCGGGGACGCCCGTTCGGGACCCCTGGAAAATCTCTCGACGAAACGCCACTCATGGAAACCACACCTGCTCCCAAAAACCTCCAAACACCAGTGCAAACGTCCAGACAACCTTCTGGACCTCATCCGACGGCTTGCACCGCATCGGCCCCCCCGGGGGACACCGACCGAGGACGTCGCCCGTCGCGCGAGCGGTGGGCGGGGGGGGGGCGGCCCGCCGCCTGGGGAGCGCACCCTGCGGCTCCGGCCTTCTGCCTGCGCTCCTCTGGCGGGCGAGGGAAGGGGGGAGGAGAGGCGGGAGGGCGAGGGGGGGAGAGAAGACAACGCGGAGCCGATCTGCTCGGCGTGGGGCTCCTTCGGCCATGCACGAGAGAGGATGCAGATATGGATGATGATGATGATGATGATGATGATGATGATGATGATGATGATGATGATGATGATGATGATCATGATGCTGCTGCTGCGGATGGCGGTGGTGATGATGATGCTGCTCAGTCTGATGGCGATGATGATGATGGAGTTGTGGTAGTGGTGCAGATGATGATGAGGACAATGTTGCTTATGGTGAAAATTGGTACTGACAATGCTGATGATGATGGTGGTGGTGGTGATGATGGTGCGAATGTTGATGACGATGCTGGTTTTTCTTTTCACCCCAAAGCCCTTCCTCTTCTATGTGTTAGGTGTCTTCTTTGTCTCAGCCTCCGCGCCTTCGGCTTCGAGCGCCGCAAAAGCTTCCGCCGCCGTCGCTACTATGCCGGTACTTCTGTCAAACTGTGCCACATCTGTGGTGCAGGATTAGCCACGCAAGCTGAGGAAGGCGAAAATATGTGCACAAGTTGTTGCTCAAGGTATCTCGCTTTCCATCCAAACATGTGGCACTCGAATCGAAATACGCCATACTTGTTGCATCCGTGCACGGCTTGTACGTGAACCGATTGATCACTTTATTTATGTATTGAGACCTGGAGGAAAAAAGACCACCCACGGATGCAAACTGTCCCGCTCTAGACTCGACACGGCTCGAAAATCTCAGAAGTCTACGTCGTCGCCGTCCTCTCCGCGACCCCTTGTGCGAGGCGGAGAGGCCAACACGGGATCATGAACATGAGCAGGCCAACGATCAGAAACACAAGACAGCCCCCTGAACATCCCCACCGCAAAGACAATTAAAAAACTTGCCAAGGTCGCGATTATCAGGCCGACAACCGCAAGAACCGTGCAAAGCATGAGTGCTAGCACCGCCCAGAGCCCCAGGGCTGGCGCGATCTTTAGAGCCATGGCAGGCTGACGGTCGAAAGGGCCGGGAACATCATGAGTACTAGCACCGCCACGAACGCCATCAGCAGGTCGACGATCAGGAACATCAGGGACTCCGTGAGCGCCCGCACAACCATGACTACCACGAGATTATCCATGGAAGTCATCAGCAGGCCAACGATCAGAAACACTAAGAGAGACTCTTGAGCATCCCCGTCGCAAGGACCACCAAGAGCCTGGCCAAGATGGCGATTACCAGGCCGACGATCGAAAGGGCCGGGAACATCATGAGTACTAGCACCGCCACGAACGCCGTCAGCAAGTCGACGATCAGGAACATCAGGGACTCCGTGAGCGCCCGCACAACCATGACTACCACGAGATTATCCAGGAAAGTCATCAGCAGGTCAACGATCAGAAACACTAAGAGAGACTCTTGAGCATCCCCGTCGCCAGGACCACCAAGAGCCTGGCCAAGATGGCGATTGTCAGGCCGACAGCCGAAACAAGTGGCACGTGTGCCATGGCTCTTGCACAAAAAGGAAGGGGGAGGAGGAGGATGTGGAGGAGGAGGGGGGGGGGGGAGAGGATGCCAGACATCGCAGAAGGAGTGAACAAAACAGGGCCGCAAGAGGGGCTCCAGAGGGCGAGCGCGAGGAGACTCCAAGGGCCGTCCCCCGCAAGATGGCTTCAAAGACCTTTGACGGGTTCCCTGGAAGCCTCCAATTGACGCCCGAGAAGCCTACAGAGGGTTCCAAGGGGAGGCCTCCAGGGTCCAAGGAGGGCTGGAAGAAATTACTGAGCGGACTCAACTGCTGGGGGCTCTGGGCGGCACTGGGCGGGCGCTAGAACCGCGGGGGGGCGCTGAGACGGCGCGGGGGAGGGGGCGGAGGGGGGGGGTGCGGTGCCGAAATAAAGTGGTCGGGGCGGAGGGGGCGCTGGGCGGGCGCTGGAGCCGCGGGGGGGCGCTGAGACGGCGCGGGGGAGGGGGCGGAGCGGGGGGGGGTGCGGTGCCGAAATAAAGTGGTCGGGGCGGAGGGGGCGCTGGGCGGGCGCTGGAGCCGCGGGGGGGCGCTGAGACGGCGCGGGGGAGGGGGCGGAGCGGGGCGGGTGCGGTGCCGAAATAAAGTGGTCGGGGCGGAGGGGGCACTGGGCGGGCGCTGGAGCCGCGGGGGGCGCTGAGACGGCGCGGGGGGGGGGGCGGAGCGGGGGGGGGGCGGTGCCGAAATAAATGGTCGGGCGGAGGGGGCACTGGGCGGGCGCTGGAGCCGCGCGGGGGCGCTGAGACGGCGCGGGGGGGGGGGGGCCGGGCGGAGGGGCGGAGCGGGGGAGGGGGTGCGGTGCCGAAATAAAGGGTCGGGGCGGAGGGGGCGCTGGGCGGGCTGGAGCCGCGGGGGGGCGATGAGACGGCGGGGGGGGGGGCGGAGCGGGGGGGGGTGCAGTGGTCGCGGAGGGCACTGGGCGGGCGCTGGAGCCGCGGGGGCGCTGAGACGGCGCGGGGGAGGGGGCGGAAAAGGGGGGGCTGCGGTGCCGAAATAAAGTGGTCGGGGCGGAGGGGGAGGGGGCACTGGGCGGGCGCTGGAGCCGCGGGGGGGCGCTGAGACGGCGCGGGGGAGGGGGCGGAGCGGGGGGGGGGGTGCGGTGCCGAAATAAAGTGGTCGGGGCGGAGGGGGCACTGGGCGGGCGCTGGAGCCGCGGGGGGGCGCTGAGACGGCGCGGGGGAGGGGGCGGAGGGGGGGGGGGTGCGTGCCGAAATAAAGTGGTCGGGGCGGAGGGGGCGCTGGGCGGGCGCTGGAGCCGCGGGGGCGCTGAGACGGCGCGGGGAGGGGGCGGGGGGGGGGGGGGGGCGGTGCCGAAATAAAGTGGTCGGGGCGGAGGGGGCACTGGGCGGGCGCTGGGAGCCGCGCGGGGGCGCTGAGACGGCGCGGGGGAGGGGGCGGAGCGGGGAGGGGGGGTGCGGTGCCGAAATAAAGTGGTCGTGGCGGAGGGGGCACTGGGCGGGCGCTGGAGCCGCGCGGGGGCGCTGAGACGGCGCGGGGGAGGGGGCGGAGCGGGGAGGGGGGGTGCGGTGCCGAAATAAAGTGGTCGGGGCGGAGGGGGCACTGGGCGGGCGCTGGAGCCGCGGGGGGGCGCTGAGACGGCGCGGGGGAGGGGGCGGAGCGGGGAGGGGGGTGCGGTGCCGAAATAAAGTGGTCGAGGCGGAGGGGGCACTGGGCGGGCGCTGGAGCCGCGGGGGGGCGCTGAGACGGCGCGGGGGAGGGGGCGGAGCGGGGGGGGGGTGCGGTGCCGAAATAAAGTGGTCGGGGCGGAGGGGGCACTGGGCGGGCGCTGGAGCCGCGGGAGGGCGCTGAGACGGAGGGGGCGCATGATGATGATGATGTGGATGATGATGATGATGATGATGATGATGATGATGATGATGATGATGATGATGATGATGATGATGATGATGATGATGATGATGATGATGATGATGATGATGATGATGATGATGATGATGATGATGATGATGATGATGATGATGATGATGATGATGATGATGATGATGATGATGATGATGATGGGGGGGGGGGGTGCGGTGCCGAAATAAAGTGGTCGGAGCTCTAGACACCCTGTGCAAGAGAATAATCGTGAACATCATGAGTGCCAGCACCGCCAGGAGCCCCAGGGGCGGCGCGATCTTGAGCCCCATAGGCAAGCCGACGATCGGGAGAGCCAGGACCACCATGAGCGACCACACCACCAGGAACTCCACTAGCGCGGCCAGGCCCGCCATGAGCAGGCCGACGATCGAGATCTTCAGAAACCCCACGAGCATCTGCAACAACAGGATGGTCCGCTCATCCACCTCTATGATGAACGGCATCTTCATGAACGCGTTGAGCGCCCGCCGGTTCACCACCAAGATGTGCGAGAGCACCGAGCGCCCGGACAGCATGGCCAGCACCTTCATGATGAGTGGCTCCAACAACATCATGACAATCGGCACCTCCAAGAAGGTCGGCCCCAACACCGACCGTATGAGGAACCGTCTTGAGCGTGACCGACACACGTGACTCCCCCAGACAAAAAAGTATGACCATGATCCACAGCCACCGCCTCGGGCACCGCCATAATAAGGATTGACCTAATACGAATGGGATGCTACTGCACATCTCTGGTACGCAGACAAGCAGAATAACGAAGTGCACCACGATCCGTCCAGGGTACGTGTTGAGCCTGCAACGGCACTGTCGTCCAAGCATAAGTTAGGCCAGGATCCATTCAAGCCTGGTTGAATACACCATAGCAGCGCCACCGCGAAGGAGCGGAAACAAGCAGCGCAGGCGCGCAAGTGCGCCTGTGACTCAGCAAATGCTCTAGCCAGACACGGCTATGTTGATGATGATGTTGATAATGATCATGTTGCTGATGGTAATGAGGGTGCTGATGATGATGACGAATCTGAATCTGAGTCTGAATATGATGATGATGATGATGATGATGATGATGATGAGGATGAGGATGATGATGGTGATGGTGATGTGGGTGATGATGTGGAAGAGGAGAAGGAGGCGGAAAACGAAGACGGCCCGTCGACTGGCGATCGGGGTTGCGCCGACTCCTTGCGCCGACCCCTGCGCTGGCTTCTGACGGGACGCCGTTCGTCACGCTCGGGGCTGCGCGGCGGCTGCGCCAATGGCGCGTGAGCCATGTGCTACGCCTGCCTCTCGATGCCGCCAGACGAGCCCGCCAAGGCCGCGCCCTTCGCCCACGCGCGGGGTCGCACTCTACGGGCGGCAGGCCCCCCTGCTGTCCCTGCCGACCTGCAGGCAATGAGCCTCGAGATTTCGCTGGAATTTCATCGACATTCTCGGCATGGGCTTGACGTTCTGCTGGCTCGTCGGTTGCTAAAATTTCACTATAAAAAAACCCCAATCAATGGATGGTTTGATGAACCGTGGGGTCGATACTAAAATCGATTAGGAAATCGACTGGGAACCCAGGACCCCTGGAACCCAGAACCCACCGAAATCGGCCCGGAACCAATAACCAAGAACCCGGGAACCCGGAACCGGGAACCCGGGAACCCAGCCGGCCACCAAAATCGGCGGACACTTTCGCCAAATCTTCCAATTTCCGCTAGAACTCATTCAGTGCAAGCACTGATTCGGGAATCGTGCCGGCACGCCTCGTATTGGTTTGTCTACCAATGCGCTGGAACTTGACCGTCATTGCACAGGCGTGTCCTGATGATGCCGCAACGGCTGCGCGTTGTGGTTCGTTTGCTCGATCAGCTGCACATCGACGAACGCGCTCATTAACGAGCTCTGGCCCTCTTCTGCGTCCCTCGAGGGCCGCGTCGCAAGACGGGCTCTCTGGCTAGGGCCCCCCCACGCCTCCCGCGCCCGTTTGTGTACGTCGCGGCGCTGGCGGACGCACAACGCGGCACTGTCGGGGCGGCAAGCAGGGACGCGGAATCGCGAATCAGGCACAACGGGCGCGGGGATGGTCGACCCCGCGCGAGCGTTCACATCGGTCGAATAGCCGCAGGGCCTAAGGTCTTGCTGTCGTGACACTTCTTGCCGTTGGTATACTTGGCCTGACCATCGGCTGCGAAGCAACGCCCGTCCAACCCGTACTTCGCCGAGGTGTCCTCGGCCTCGTCATGCATCTCCATTCGCTGGCACAGCGGCCTGCGCTCAAGAAGGCCTCGTGCTAGCCAACAACAATATCAATATGTCCTCAACGATGAGCCCGTCGAAACCGTGCGCGCTTACGCTCGCTCTTGATGTTCTGCAACCAGTCCGCCAGGTCAGTGCCACAATTGCGACCTCCGTGGCCAGCCAAGTGGTGCCGACGCCTTTTTCGAAGAAGCCCTTGCAAGTTACGTCGAATAAGGGTGTCAATAAGAAAAGGTACGCATTATGGCTGGAAGAGCGTTCCGCGAAACCGTCACAAACTTGTCCAGCTTAACAGGCGCACGGGATAACCCAGACATCGCAGAAATCAGCCACCTGTAGTTTTCGTGGCCTTTCGGCCAGCCTGCTGTGGGTCTTTCTCTAGTGACGCACGAGGAAGGAGCAGGAATATGCGAGGGATGGATGGATGTCGGACGGAAGGAACCCCGAATCACAGCGAATCAAGCATGAGGCATGGGCCCCACTTTGGCTCAACGCACATTGCAACCAAGCTCCGATCAACTATTGCACATCTTACATGTCTAGTCCTGGACATCTGTACTTCAACTCACTGTCATCTGTTCTTCTCTTTTTGGAAGAATGACGTGAGCACCGGAAAACTCTTGAAAGCGAGAAACAAATAGAACCCTGCAAGTATACACCCCGCGTCCGCCTCCAGGTCCGCTCCCGCATCCACCTCCTTCTCCTCATCCTCGCCGTCGTTTTCCTCTAGCACCTCCTCCTCCTCCTCCTCCTCCTCCTCCTCCCCTTCCCCCTCCCCCTCCTCCTCCTCCTCCTCCTCCTCCTCCTCATCATCATCATCAGCAGCATGATCATCATCATCATCATCATCATCATCATCATCATCATCATCACCACCGTCATCATCATCATTAGCATAACCATCATCAGCATCATCATGATCAGCATCGTCATCGTCACAGTCATCATCATCGTAAGCATCAACATCAGCATCAGTAGCATTACCAGCATCAAATCCCATCCTCCACATCTTACGTGCGTCATGTACATGCGTTACCGTTCTCTTTCAACTTTAACATTGTCTGTCGTTATAGAGCTGTCAACATACATACACACCATGTGCACATAAACATGTAATGTGATCTGCGTTATGCTTACAACCAAAGAGAGGAGAGAGAGAGAGAGAGAGAGACAGAGAGAGAAGGAGAGAGAGAGAGAGAGAGAGAGAGAGCGAGAGAAAGAGAGAGAGATAGAGCGAGAGAGAGAGAGATAGAAACATAGAGAGACAACACAACATATATGATCTATATATGGTAAGAGGAAGCGAGGGAGAGAGCGAGAGAGAGAGAGAGAGAGCTAGCGGGATATACAGCTGTGTGGAAAAGGCACAACTCGAGAGAAATAAAGAGAGAGAGAGAGAGAGAGAGAGAGAGCGAGAGAGAGAGAGAGAGCGAGATAGACAGAGAGAGAAACATAGAGACACAACATGATACATGCTATATATATATGGGAAGAGGAAGCGAGGGAGAGAGCGAGAGAGAGAGAGAGAGAGATAATGCTAGAGGGATATATAACTGTGTGGGAAAGGCACATAGAGAGAGAGAGAGAGAGAGAGAACGAGAGAGAGAGAGAGAGAAAGGGATATATAGAAAAAGAGAGAGAGAAAGAGAGAGAGAGAGAGAGAAAGACACATATATATATATACACACCTGTGATCATAACTCTCTCTGCTTCTTTGCTTATTCCTCGCTTCCCTCTGTTGTGTCTCTTCACCCTTTCCTCCTCCTCCTCCTCCTTCCTCCTCCTCCTCCTCCTGCTCCTGCTCCTGTTCCTCCTCCTCTTCTTCCCCCTTCCTTCTTTCTTTGTAACACTACAAAATTAACAAAACAGCGCTTGGCGCTGGCAGCGCAACGGAACACGATTTTTTTTGAAACCACGAACCACTGTGTATTTTTGTTTGTTTGCTTTCTGGGGGTTTGCAGGCCCCGGTGCTCGCCACGGCCTCCCTCGCAGCACTTCTAATATTGTGTAGTTTTGTGTTTTTCGGTTCTTTGGTATGTGAAACCATTTTTTTTTGCAAGCTCCAGCGGTCGCCGCGGCCACCCTCGCAGCACTTTCCTCTGAGCCTGCAAAACCTCCCAAAAAAGTGCTTCTTTGCATCCCCGACCCAAACAACCAAGCACACCAGAAACAAACCAGAAATACGCACTAGTTGGCGCCCTTCGCGCAAGGAGACACTTATACATATATATACATATATATACATATATATATATCCACATATATATATATATCCACATATATATAATGATTTGTACTGGCTTGGTTTGTGAAGCCACGAGACGCATTTTTTTGTTTGGGGGGGCGGGGCGGTTTCGGTTTTGCAGACCCCAGTGCTCGCCGCGGCCTCCCTCGCAGCGTTCCCTCTGGGCATGCACAACCAAAACAAACAAACAAACATACACAATGTTTCCTTGCATCCCCAACCAGAACAACCCAACTAATCAAACATGCACAGCGAGTTCTGTAACCGAGGGTGAGGACGCCCGGCCATTAAGGATTCCTGCGTTCAGATTCCAAATGCAGGATTCATTTATAAAGACTCCTTAGTAAAGACTCCTTAATGTAGATTCTTTCGTAAGGACTCCTTACTACAGATTCCTAGGGCTCTTTAGTTAAGATTTATTTCTAAGGGTTGCTTAGCAAATCCCTATCGAAGTTTTTCTTACATCGGACTTCTTACTAATATTCGTTACGTAGAGATTCTTTCTGAAATATTCCTCAGTCAATGTCCCCGAACAAATATTCTTTATGGGGGGATCCATCCTTAGGGCTTCTTAATTCAACTGCCTTTTAATTCCGCATGAAAGCTTCTGGACGAGAGATTCCTGATTGAATGGGGCTTTGGTTCAAGAGACCCGAACCAAGATTCCTGATGAAGATGCCTTGCGAAGGACTCCGCAAAACAGATCCTTACTTTGGATTCCTTGTTCAAAACTCCTGATGAAAAGGACTCCGTGTTAGAAAGGTTCCTTGTTAAGGATTTGTTACTTCAGATTCCTTACAAAGGGCCTCTGTCTAAATGTCCCTTCGTATGGAGTCCGCAACACACTTTCCTTACTAAGTGATCCTCAACCAAGACTCCATTTTCAGGATTCGTTATGATGGATTTCTCTAATGCAGATTCCTTATTAAGGATTCCTGCATGCAGCCTCCTGCGGGATTCTTCAATAAAAAGGTTTCCATTGAAAAAACGGTTCCTTATGAAGGATTCCTTTGTCATATTACCGTCGTGCATATTGTTTACGACAGGCTCCTCGGGACTATTCCTGAAAACTGATTCCGGAATTCTGTTGTTCTTTTTTTCGGCAGGAAACCTCGCCGACTCCCTCTCTCTGCTCTGGTATTGTTCACTTTGGCCTCGACCGCAGTGAATAGAATAATGGTAGATAGTCAGCAACACAAACAAATGCATCGCCAACAACGTTAAGCCGATGATGATTACGAGGTAGGTCGGCACATGCACCATCTCCGAGAACTCAATGACTGTAACCTTCTCAGTGGGGATTATCGCAGTTTTTACCACGCCTATAATGTTGTTCACGACTTCCGTCAGCACAATCATTAGATCAAGAAACACAAGAACATCAACATTCGCAAAGAGGAATATCGCAATCTTTACCGTACCTATCGCTGTTCACGAAGTAGTTCGTAGCTTTTGCCATGTACTGAGATACAACCTCAAAAGATCTGCATCAATCTGTGGCGCCTCACATGATGCATATTACCGCTTGCCACATATCGCGGCGCAAAACTGCTCTTGACGACGTTTTGGAGAAACCTGCTTGCAATGTGCGCACTCGAGTTCTTGATCAACTTTGTCTGCGCGGAATGGAGAGAGAACGTGGCATCAGCTACCAGGAATCGCAGTGCGCGTATTGTGTTCCTCCACGAGCTTGTTCCAATCCTCCAGCTTACGGCGTTGGCCAGTTGGATGGTGTCCTCGATAGTCATCGCGGCAACGCAACCTCCGAGCCCACGAAGTAATGGTGATTGTCTTGGTCTGCATACCACAGGTCGCACACTTCAAGAGGGGATGTTGTTTCTCGTTCGTGCCGTACAATGGGGCAAGAATGTGATGGCCTTGTTTACGCGCTCCTCGATTATGCAATATCCATGTTTCTGCCAACGGCTTCTGACGACCCTGCAAAACCTTGAAGGTCTCGTAGCTCTTGTTCCGTGTGCTCCACAGTTGCTCTGACCACACTCATCGCCGTGGAGTTCTGCTCGCGCTTGCGATAAACGACCAGATTCCCGAGCAACAAAGGTGGCACAAGCAACTAGATCAGTCGGCCTGACGTTGTCCCTGATGTTGGCTTCGAGTCTGGGTGGTGTCGAAAGTGGTGGCGGTAACGAAGTCCAGGGTTGTGGGGCTCTGATACCTGCGATAGTTCCGGTAATTGGCAATGCCACGGCATACAGCGTCTTCATCGTGAGGTCATGGTTGATGAAGGTCGGTCTGCATAAAAAGCCTGGGACCAGTCGGATCCCCAAAGGCGTTTAATAACAACACGTGGCAAATAACCCTCTTGGTGCCAGTCTACACCCGCAGCACAAGAAAACGCGGGCTGCTGCTGTCGAGAAGTATCTCGCCATGCGCTCAAGCGTTGCCGTCTCGTGATTCTCTTGAGGGGCTACAAGAGGCAGACCAGTCGCAATAATAACATCCAGTGCCAATTCAGCCCTTGAAACTGGAAGAGGTGCCTTGGCCGCATGATCTGCTGCCCATCGAAGTTGAGCGAAATGCCAGATAATGAAAGAAAAAGAAATTGTTGATAACTCCACTGCTTGTTGGTCAACATATCAGGCAACTTCGGTTGGTAGGTCCACTCGGCTATGTTCGGCTCCGCGGGTCCCATGTGAATCCTGGAAGGCCATCTTGGGACTCCAAGTACGAGGGTTATCAACATCAGGATCGAAATCGGGTGCCGCTGAAGATGGAGCTGCTGTGCTCGGAGGAGCGCCTGATGGTATTAAGGTTGCTGATGTCCTGTTCGCCGTGTGCGTTGAAGCCGGTGGCGCTGCGGACTTACTTCGTAGTCGTCGTGCTGGTGGTGGTGGTGAAGGTGCTGCTGGAGGTGGTGCACCTGGAGGTGCTGCTAGAGGTGGGTCTGGTTGGTTGTTGCCGTCCTGATCCATGTCGAGATGCGCCCAAGGGTCGTACTCGTCATCCTTGTGCTGCTGGTGCTGGAAAGCCTCCTCTAGGTCCGCCTCAACAAGGGCCTGGGCCTGCGCGCAACGCTCGTCGCGCTTGTCCCTGCCCATGCTGCGCAGCTCCTTGGCCCTGCGCCGGGAATAGATGTGGCGGTACGCTGCGGCAGAAAGCAGAGGTGTTAATCCTTGAGATGCTGGCGCCGTACTTCAGCAGGTACTGAAAATTGACGTGCCGCTCGTACTGCTCCTTCATCAGCTCTCTGGTTGCGTTCCCACAATGGTAACTCGTCGGTCTCGACATTGTTGGCGCTGCGGTGTGCTTTGATCTTCTGAATGCGAAAAGTATCTGGCCCTTAGCAAGAACTCCTGCTGCGATAGAGGCCCATAAGCCTTGATGTTGCTGTGGCGATATGGATTCACCTCGGAGAAGTGCTGAACACTGTCGATAACAGTAACTGTTGTCAGTCAAGTGAAGCTGTGGGCCCCATGACCATGATACGAAGTATCGCAGAGCCCCAACCTCGGCACGCTGTGCACCTTGAGAAACACTTCGCAAAGGCATTTCCACATTGCAGCTGTGATTGGGCCCATGATACAAAGCATAGCCTGATCGTCGTAAGCGCAAATCCGAGGCTTGTCCTGGGCATGCTCCATCGCCTGCGACAACCAAAAACCCATCTTGCTTGAGTAGATCTGCCTCTCCACACCCGCCGGCATAATGTGGAGGTGCTGGTGGGTCAGGCTCGTCAGGGAGCAGCTCGCTAAAGAAGGAGTCGTGCTCGGGTTTGTCGGGCGCGAGACCACGCTGGCGGAGGCATACTGAGAGTTGAAAAAGGCTTTCAACACTATAACCTTCAAGTAGTGGTGCTCGTAAAGAGTCCCAATGACTGCAGCAAAGAAACGACATGTTCCATATCTTCATCAGGTGCTCCACAAAATGGGCACATGCATGGCATGCATTGATTTGCCCGTGATATGTCGAAGACGGCGCCCCGTGATCGTAGCCCCATGCAAGTCAGCTCGTAAGAAAGGTACCTGCGCATGGGTGAGCTTGGGCACGGCCACGTCGGTAACGTTCAGAAGTAAAGGGGGCTGAACTTTGGTTATTCTTCTTCACCTTCATCATCTTGAATTGCAGCTTGCTCCGCCCGCCTGAGGATAGCGGTCGTGCTATGGTCGTTGATCCCGTGCTTCACACCCTGCATGTCACCACGCGCCAGTAGATGCACATCAGTTCTGCAAATCCAACTTCGCATATCTTCTCGAAGAACATGCTGCCGCCAGCCCTGGGGATGCTTGGCGAGGTAGACGCGCTGTCCATTGGCGCGCTTGAAAACGTCAAACTGAGGCCATGACCAACCCAATGCGTCCAATACAGACTTTTGAGCCTTGCCATAGGACCACCATCATGTGGCTTGAAAGTGCGTGCTTCATGTCCTCGTCGAGCTTGTTGTTGCATCAATTCCCAGCATTGCTTGACCTTCGGAAGAACTCTGGCGGCAAAGGGGCTGGTAAGGATGCGTCTCGCAGCCGGCAAGGGCTGCGCAGTAGATATCTGAATGGGATCCAAACTGTGGCCCTTGGTAATCGACGCGCGTGTGATAGCAGGCGATCGGAAAGCTAATCCCTTTGACCACAGTGCACTCATAATTGCGGTACGGTAGCTGAGGTAATTGTGGCGAGTCAACTTGCGAAATTCCAGTCCAAGGGCTAGCCTGGGAAGTGAAGCTGTGGCAAGAAGTCGTTGCTTGCCTCGAATCCCAACTGGTGCACCTGCAGTATGCTTAGCAACTCGGTGAGCTGAAGTGTAACGCATCCGCCGCTGGCCAGTCGGGCATGTCCCAATAGAAACCACTTCGCCTCCCACTAAGATAAAGTGCCGCGTCATCTTGACCTGTAGGGCAGAAGCCTGCATGGCTTTGATGAGCTCGGTCTCAGCCTCAGGGGTAATAGCATAATGCTTGGTCTTGCTCAAGTTCGTCTCTGTACCACTGAAGCGATCGAACGCTAAAGAAACTTGGGTAGCCTTCTTGGTCTTCTGGGCGTGGTCTGGTCCGTCAGCGCGAAAGTTGCCGTCGTCAATAAAACTGCTCACGCGAGGTGCACTGTCTCGCTCGACTGCGCACGACCACTCTGTCATCGAAGCCAGCGCTTGTTTTAGTGACCAGCTGTCGCCTTGCACATAGCCATTCTTGCGTTTCTTTTCGTGGCCCACTGCCTGCGCGACCTTCCATCGCGCGGTTAACGTGGAGTAGAACGTTTCCGACGCACGAAGGACGCCGGTGGGGCAACCCAAGGCTTCCATCAACTTGTCTCCAGTCTCATACTCGAGAAGGTCAAACAACTTTTTGCGATCCGCAGTGCACCCTGACAAGATGCACGCGTTAAGTCGGCCAGCTCAGTCTCAAGGTTGAGTTCCCAGGCAACAGCTTGAAACTGATGATGTTGACAAGCGCCAGCTGCGCCAGGATGCATCCAAGATTCACGCCAGGCCGCCATCTGTTGAAAATGGTCACCCGTCAATGCAGTATAGAGCGGGCTAAGATTGGTGATGGGTCTTGTCTGGTCCACGGTAACCAGACTTCATCAGGTTCCACTTTTTCACTCGAACCAACTTCAGGGTCCAACTTGGGTAAGCAGCTGGTGATGCCAAGAGTCATTGCTTTTGGCCATCCAACCCATTGATCCTCAATCGGCTTGAGCAGGAGCGCAAACATATCTCATATGCACATAGGTAAAGCACGAAGTTCACCAATGCGCCGACCGTCTGCAGCAACTGCTCAATGTGTGAGAGCTTTGCGAAATTGCTTTTGAAGTCTTGCACCTGTGATGTCCTCAATGTGGCAAGGCTTCGTCTGAGCATGCTGGCCACACCGCGCGCGAAAGGCATCCCAGTCATGCAACTCGCTTCTGTTGAAGATAGCGTGCCGAAGCTTGTCCACCTCTTCCAAGATCTGCGTACGTTGTGTGACAATTCGTCGATCATGAAAACCCCGGACTGCATGGGGAATATGGTATTGCCGCTGATTGATCCACGAATAGAGATCCCGTCCACCTTCAAAACGGAGCGATCCTCGTAGTCGCTTTCGCCGTTCATCTGTTCGAGCATTTTTACGTTCTTTGACAATCTGTGCATGTCTATCTTCCAGTTGTTGACGCCATCTTGAGACACAATCAACATGAGGAACATCCCATGGCAGCTGGTCTCGACATAGGCGTAGAGCTCGTTGAAGTTGAGGCCGAACCTTGTCCCAGAGCCGCCGTGCACAGAGACGTTGCAATAATGTAGGCGACGTTGCTGCATGTCCGCGGTCAGGGGTAGATCTACTCAGCTGGGCTGCCAATTGCATCAACCTGGAAATGATGTTCCCCAGCTTGCGCATTTGAATAGTAGATGGCCCTGCCCGCAATGGATCTCGCTTCGTGTTCGCAGGGGCGATGGCCGAGAACTCCACCAACTCTGGCATTTGACTGCGTCCGCGATATCTACGATCACCCGAAGATCAGTGTGTTGAAGCCGCTTCTCTCCAGAAGCATTTCTCCCATGAGACCAACATGCTTCCAGGCTCCCCCTGGTGGTTCATATTCATGTGCTTGCTAGAACTGTTCAAAGTAATGATCGACGCACTCCTTCCCGACTTCCTCATTCTTCTCGGTGGAAACCTTTTTGAAAGCCTCAATGGGGTAGGCAAGTGGTAATCGTAGTCGCTGCCAGCTCTCCTCCAAATTGGATGCATTGATGGTGAGCTCCAAAACAAGATGTGAGCAGATACCGAGGCCGCGTCGAAGCCGTAAAGAGTGAACTGCTTCACGTGCCGCCGTACTAACAAGAATCAGATCTGGCCGACTGACGCTAGGACCTGGAGAGAACGTGTCCCAACTTGGATCCAGACCATAAGTCGGTTCGCTGCCATAAATCGCTCCTATGTCGCGCCATCGCCCCGTAGCCAAGGCAGCCGGGGGCGTCGAAGACTGGGCAATGGTCGCGTTGGAGTCCACGCGCAGAAAAACCGCCTGACCACCAAGGGATTCGGCATCTTCAAAGGCGCACTGAGAGTCTCTGTTGTTGCGCGTCCGTATCAAAGAGACATTGCCTGGTTTATTATAAAGAGAAACAATGTGGATCGGGGTCCCACCACTAAGAACTAACTGTCTCAACCAACGCGTGGTCTGCTAGAGTTCCCGTGCAGCCCCATAAGTTGCGCCGCAATCGATAGCGACCACATCATGATTGGCAAGAATCGCCCCCCCCCCCCCCCCCCACACCCCCCCCACCCCGAGCACTTCGAGGCGCCTTGCGCCCATGACAAACTTGAGCACGTACAGGTAGTCCGAAGCGGGCCTGGTAACGCACTGCAGCACAAGCTTTGTCACATCCGAGTTGCTCACGTAAGCTGAGTCGTGCTTCTTGTAAGGCCAAGGCGTCCGCTGACATGCATGACATTCTGCCGCTGAAAGTATCCCAGCTGGCCTCGTTGGCGAGGATGGCACTGGCCCGCTAGCAGGCTGCTTGCCCCGTAAACGCCGTGCGGGCATCATTGTAGCGGGTCGACTTGCATGGGGGCGGCATCAGTGCTTTCCTCTAGCCGCTTCGCCAGTCGTTCATGTTCTTCATCGCCCTTCTTTTCGTCTTCTGTGAGACAGTCTGAGCCCGAACGCAGTAGTGAGAAGCCTTTTGAACGGCCTTGTCCTTGCATTTGAAGTTGCGATAAGATTTGTCTGTTCTGTGCTACCATAGCCGCACCAATCGCATCAGCGATGGACTTCTGGAAGTCTGCTGAAAGCCACCTGCCCGCTGGCGGTGATGTCGGAGGTGGAGGGCGCTCTTGTTGTTGCTGCTGCTGTGGCGGTGCTGCTTGTCGTGCTGGTCGCGTAAGTTGTGCTGTCAGGGTGGAGGTCGCCGCCGGCTGAGCTGGAGATCGACCAATCGATTTTTCCCATTAAGCGTTGTCACGACATCCACCCATTCCTTGGACACTGGCGCATGGTCTTCTCGTTTCTTGGCCGCATTGATCGCGGCTTGAATATCGCCGAGCAGCGCGTCTAAGGCCTGTGGCGGCCCCGCGGCGCGTGCGCGGGTAACAGGAGTAGATCGTGGCCCCTTACATTCCCCACGTAAACTGACAAATTCGGCCTCCCAACCCAGTTGTTGAGAAAGCTCATTGACGAATTGTTTTCCCTCAACAAGTTGTGGGGGGGGGGGAGAAATTTCGTATAGAGTAGGTGCGGGCGGCGCTCGTCCTCGAAGAGCCTGCCGCGCTGCCTGTGCCTGCGCTTTGTTGACTAAGGGGAGGGTGCCGTTGGTCCTGTAGCCTAACCCTCGCCCACCTTCAAGAGTAGCAATCTGAATAATAGCTCCCGCCAACGTTGCACCGCGTGTGATCGGCGCGAAGTCTTCGGTAGTCTTCTCGTCGTCCAGGGCCTGATTGGATTGCC
>CAUYUJ010018170.1:609820-704820 GCA_963575745.1 Prorocentrum cordatum | reverse complement strand
ATTTTCATCGCGGGGGCCTGTCGCGCTGCAGGCTCGCTCACAATGTGGCAAACTTGTAAAATCTCCACGCGGAAGAACGCTGACAACCGTTTGGGCTCACTCCCTCGCGGCCTCCTTTCACTCCTTATCATCCCCTTTGCCTCTAGCCTCCCCCTTCCCCTCTTTCCGACCTGCTTTCGCACCTACCTCCTCCTCCCCGTCGCCCCATCCTTCCCTTCCCTACCCCTGTCTCCTCCACCCCGTTTCCTCCCTCACCCTCCTCATCCTCCACCTGTGCCGCTCTTCATCCTCTGCTTGAGTGGGGTGGTAACTCAATGATCCCTTGCTTGCCAATCCGTAATCGCAGCGTGCACTCGCTCAATTTTTGGCTCGACCTCTACACTCAGTCCAATTTGCTCTGGGTCGATCTGCCGATTTGGGGAACGCCCCCTATGCGAGTCCGGGTCAGACGACATTTCGTTCTCAGCATCTTCATTCTCGTCCGTCCTCCTCGTCCTCTTCCTTACGCTGGCTGGTCCTCCCTCACTGTCCTCTCTGGAGTCGGAGGTGAAGGGGTGAGATCGAAGTGGAACGGAGAGCCCCCCTACCGGGAAATCGGTTTCGGTTTCGTGTTCGTGCGTGCCGTGCCTGCGGGCGAGGCGAAGCTGCGTGGGCGGGCGAGAAGAAAGTCTCCTCTGGCTGAGGCGCGGCCGGACCAAATGACTCCCTTCCGGCAACCGGTGCCGCGCGGTGTCCCGCTGGTGTCCCGCCTCCGGCTGAAGCGCGGCCGGACCAAATGACTCCCTTCCGGCGTCTGGTGCCGCGCGGTGTCCCGCCGGTGTCCCGTCGATCGGTGTCCCGATGCTGATGATGATGATGATGATGACGATGATGATGTCGATGATGTTGATGATGATGATGATGGTGATGGTGGTGAGGATGATGGTATCCCGATGATGATGATGATGATGATGATGATGATGATGACGATGTTAATGATGATGTTGGTGGTGATGATGATGGTGTCCCGATGATGATGATGTTGATGATGATGTTGCTGATGCTGATGATTCTGATGATGGTTCCCCGATGCTGGTGATGATTATGTTGATGATTCTAATGATGTTGATGATGATGACATGATGATGACGATATGATGATGAGAATGATGTTGATGATGTGGCTTATGATGTGCTGTCGATGACGATGGTGATGGTGATGATGGTGTCCCAATGATGATGCTGTTGATGATCATGATGATGATGATGATGACCATGATGGTGTCCCCATGGTCATGATGTTGAAGATGAGGATGATGATAAAGTGATGATGATTTTGATGATGGTGGCCCAATGACGGTGATGATGATGCTGATGTTGATGATGATGGTGCCCCGATGATGAGGATGATGTTGGTGATTGTGACGATGATGATGGTGTTCCGATGGTGCTGATGCTGTTGATGATGATGCTGTTGCTGATGATGGTGTCCCGATGATGATGATGATGATGTTGCTGATGTTGTTCATGCTGACGATGAGATGATGATGGTGATGATGATCATGGTGGTGGTGTTCCGATAATGATGATGCTGATGGTGTCCCGATGATGGTGTTGATGATGATGATGGCGACGATGATGGTGTCACGATGATGATAATGTTGATGATGCGCGTAGTGCAGTGAAGATGATGGTGTCCCGATGATGATGATGTTGATGATGTTGGTGACGTTGATGCCGGTGATGTTGATGATGATGACGTTGATGGTGAGATCGAATGTGATACCGATAGTGGGATCGATAGTGAGACCGAATGTGAGATCGATTGTGAGATCGATAGTGAGATCGATAATGAGATCGGTTGTGAGATCGATAGTCAGATCGATCGACTGAAATAGATCGAGTGAGATCGATTGTGAGATCGATCGGGTGAGATCGATCGAGCGAGACCGATAGTGAGATCGATAAGAAGATCGATAGTGAGACCGATCGAGTGAGACGTTGGTTTCTCCCCCCCCCGAACCTCCTTATCACCCGAAGGGTGGTCGTATAGGTGTCCCAAGGCAACCTCGCGAATTCGCATTTGATATACGTGTGAAACTGCCTGTGTACGGCCTGGTGGGCGCATGGGAAGAGGCAACGCCCAATTACATGATATACAACGAGGTAGAGAACGACACATATAAAGTGATATATGAAGAGAACAAGCAAAAGGAAACGGACAGAGAAACAGAGACAGAGAGAGAGAGAGACAGAGGGCTGTCGACACATTCTGTGCACACACACACACATCTGCACACATATGCAAATGTATCTAAAGCGAGAGAGAGAAAGAGAGAGAGAGAGACAGACAGAGAGAGAGAGAGAGAGAGTGAGAGAGAGAGATACGTGGTGTTGTTTACACCTATCTGATACTATACGCAAATGTATAAGCAAAACGGAGCAAGTGTATTGCTGGACGGTATGGGCGGATGCAAGGGTGGACAAGCGAGGCAGATGCACATAGAGATCAAGAGGAGGAAACAGGACGCGTGGAACACAACTCAAGTCATATAATCATCCGCGCGGGAATGCGCGACCAGCTCCTTCTTCTTCCGCCGTTCCCTCTCCTGGCGGCGAGATGCTTTGGGGACCTCCCTCTCCTCCTCCTCCTCCTCCTCCTCCTCCTCCTCCTTTCCCTCCCTCCCTCCCTCCCTCCTTCGCTTCTCCTCCTCCTCATCCTCCTCCTCCTCTTCTCCCTCCTCGTACTCCTCGCTCCTCCGCCATCCCTCTTGCTCATTGATGACCCCCCTCTGCCGCACCATCCAACGCGTTGTCAGGGCGGGCCGGGCGTTTCGTCTAAGGCTTACTCACACTATACAGCCATCGTGCGACCATAAGAACACATAACAAGGATCGAAGGGGCTTTTCTGGCCACGGCGGGTCTAGGCCACAAACACGTCCCCCGACATAAACCCAGGGAACGGCCCGAAGTGGTGCTCACTTCAGCGCCCTGTCTGTATGACCGCTTCGGGCTTGCGGCCACTACACGCGTGCAGCACACGGGCCGTCTTCAAGCTGGGGCTTTCTCGCCTCGGCGCCGCCAGCGCTCGTCGCAGAAAAGGCCCAGCAGGCTACACGGGACGGAGGGTGGACAGAGATGTTGCAGCTCGGATTCTTGTGCGGGGTCCGGTCGTCGGAACACGAAGCGTCAAGAACTGAAGATCCTATCTTTTCCGCTTCCGGTGCCGTCACGGGCAGAGTTTCCAAAGAATTTGGCTCGGGGCTCCACGCCACGAGCCCTTGCAAATAGCAGGGGCGCGCGCTCCCGAAGCCTCAAATCCTTCAGCACTGCAATGGAAGCGCGCTCCCGAGGCTCCCGGGGCTCGTGTTAAGCGCTTGCGGTAATTGCGCGAATACGGAGGACTGCTCGTTGTCAGCATGGGGCTTCCGTTTGAGACTTCCTCAGGGCTTATGGCTTCTGGCCGGGAGTTCGACGTTGTGCAGCGTTCACGTGGGTGGACGGGACGGCGTCTCCTTTTTACGATGGGGCCCAATCCACATATTTCATTGAAAGGCCCCGAACTTGTGGAACGCTGGCGTGGGTGGAGGTAAACCGTTTCTTCAAGACGGTGCTATCGCTGGATATTTCCTGAACCCCTATGGACTTACCGCCTTTCGCATTTCCCATGGATAGAAGGATGAAAGGTGCGTCCTTTACAAAAGGGAAGGGTGTATTGCAGCATCGTTTATGCATAGTATGTTCACTCTGCTCTTTCTTCCTCATGTTACTCTTTGCTTTGGAAGTTTCTGGTGGTCCCCGCAAGTCCCTGGAAATCTTTGGATGTCACTGGAAACCCCGAAATGGCAAACCACATCCGACATCAGTGGTTCTCCTCCTCCTCCTCCTCCACCTCATCATCATCCCTGGGGATCTGGGATCACTTCGGGGAGCGATGCCCGACGCACTGCGCCCAGATATTTATCCTAATATCGAAGGTGTAGCTGCGTCGGGGACTGGTCGACCGCTCCGTGCAGGGGGCAACACAAACACCGCGCCGAGGACGAGCCTAACGGGGCAACGGTTCGGGGAGGATAGCACCTTCGGCAGCTGGTGCGAGCGGACCTCCAGCAGCTTGGCTTCGCGCGCGCGTGCCAGGAGGGGGAAGGAAGGATTGCGGATACGGATGAGGGAGGAGAAGGAGAAGAGGACGGGGGAACAAAAAGGAGGGGGAGGGGGAGGAAGAGGAGGAGGAGGAGGAGGAGGAGAAGCAGAAGAAAACCACGATGCGCCAACGATGCTGCAATATACCAATCCGTCCCGAGCCCCGTCCCCATAGGCCATGCACATCTTCCTTTCGGCGTTACGAGACGCCCCTGGAAGAAGACCAGCATCCCGTGCGCCTGCCATTCAGGCAAGATCCCCACTCTGACAAGGAACTAACCTAGGGGACCACATGCGAACCCTATCCCTACCCCCCACGAAGTGAACCCCACCCTCCCCCTCATAAATCGTGGGGGGTAGGGGTGGGGTTCGCACGTGGCCCCCTACGAACTGCCTTGTACCTATCCAGCGAATACCACGGGCTGCGTAGAAAGGTATGGCTATGCAGTTCGACGAGGTGTCCAGCGAGATCCCCGCTTTAAATCTGGGAACGCCCCCAGCAGCCGAGGCTCCTGCACAAGTCCTCGCCCCTGGCCATGCGCGTCGAGGCGGTCTCAGGCGCGCTCCCCGTGTCTGAACTGAGCCGTCCTCTTCCCGTGCCGCTGTACCACGTGTTCCCAGGACCCCGGGCCTGCCACACATGGCAGAGGCCCCCCGCGAAAAGTGACCAGGGAGCCACCCTCAATCCGTGCGGCCGTTGCGCCTGTTCAACTTGTCCGCCGTTGCGTTCGGCGAACTCTCGGGCAAGAGCCCCAAACCGAAGAGGAGCCGCCCCCCATCCCTGCGAGCGTCCAAGCTTTTGCACCGGATGCGCGAGACGAAACACAGCGAGAACTCCATTTTGAGAACGGCCCGCCCTCCGTCCCGAAAGCTGTTGCAACGGTTGCAGGCGACTGCGCGCGCCGCTACGACGAGAGCCCCGTTCCGAAAGCCACCCGCCCTCCATCCTCGAAGGCGCTACAGACTTCTACAACGAATGCGAGCGGCGCTTGAGCGAGAGCCTCCCGCCCTGCATCCTTGGAAGTGCTGCAGGCTTTAAAAGACGATTGTGCGCAACGCTTAAGCGAGAGCACCTTTTTGAAACCGGCCCTCCCTCCATGCTTGAAGCTGCTGCAACATTTTAGGACGAATGTGCGCGACGCAGGGACGAGAGCTCAATTTCGAAAAAGTCCTGTCCTCCACTCTTGAACCTGCTGCAACATTGAAATGAAAATGCGCGGCGCTGAAGCAAGACATGTATGGCATTGTTAATCCACCCGCTATCCGTCCTTGAAGCTGTCACATCAAGATCATAAGCGGTAAGGAAGTCTCAGGCGCAACGCCTGGCCCACCCTACCAACACGTCAAGGGGTGCGACAGGGAGAACTTGCTCATAAGGAGAAGGGGTGCAAAGAGAAGGAATCGGGCGGCTAATGGGGAGAAAAGAGCCGGTGGAGGCGGGAGAAGGGCGAGGAGGGCACATGAGAAGGATGGCGGGAAGATCCTGAGGAGGAGGAGGAGGAGGAGGGGAGATGAGGAACAGGGGGAGGATGGGGGAACATGTGGAGGACGGGGAGGGGAAGGAAATGGAGGAGGGGTAGGGAGTAGGAGGAAGAAGGGAGAAAATACACCTTTTCCTCTGCGCCGCCCAGGCCGCCATTCCCCCCGCCGTGGACAAGCGAGCTCAGCTGCTGACGGAGGGCATCCTCGTCGCTGCTGCCAGCGCTGGCGGCCAGCAAAATGGGCCAGGGCAAGGGGGGCAGCTTTCTCAGAAGGCAGATGGTCTCTTGAGCGGAGCGGCCTTCTGACACGCCATGTTTTCCACGCAGTCGGACAAACAGAAGGGGCCCTTTAGAAACGCCAGAAGACTGTATATACATTATGATGAAGATGCCCCTGAAGATTCCTTGGGTCGACGCTGAACCTCCTTCCGCATACCCCTTTCTCAGCGCGCAGAGCCGGCGACGCCCAGGGCTGTGGGGGAAGGGCCAGCGCCGACCCAGGACGTCCGCACAGATTTCCGAAAACCTATGCCCTGCAGACGTCGTGTGGCTTCGGCTCGCGGGTCGAAGGCTGCCCCCCGCCGACCCTGGACCCTCTTGCCCGTGGCTGACAGAATTGTCCACAACCGCGGCGGCCTCGTCGTGGCCAGGGGGCTCGAAGTCTTTCGCCATCCTCCTCCGCAGACCCTCGCCTCGGCCACCAGTCCGACCCTCCTGCCTGTCCGCACACACGCCCTCATTCTCCTGCAATGGAGGAGGAGGAGGACGCGGACCTGGACAACGAGGAGGGACCAGAGAACACCAAAGAAGCACCAACGATGTTACGATGCACTCTCCCGTTCCACGTTCCCTCCTTGTAAGGTCTTTACAAGTGTTTCTCTTCGCTGCGGGGGCCACCCCCTTGAAATACGAATTCCCCATGGGTGTGTAAATCAAGCAGTGCCCCGTCTTGAGCATTAACAGCTCTCCATCCGTCAAACAATTGCGCATTTCTGCGCTTCTGGGCATGCGCTGTGAAACGGCATCGAACGAACAAATTTGGAAAATGGCCATCAATCCGTGTGGCTGTTCCGCACTTGTGACGACCTGCCTTTCATACCTCGGATGCGGACAACATTTGGAACGAATATGCGCGGCGCTGAAGCGATAACCTCGTTCTGAAAACCACCCGCCATCCTTCCGTATGACTGTGGGGGGCATCTCGAGCTCCCATAGCAGAAGCGGCGAAAGCGTCTGATGCGAAAGGCCTGGTCCGCACCTCCAATATGCGTGGTGGAGAAGCTGGGGAAAAAAAACAGCCTGGGGAAGAACACCCTCGCATGGCGGTGCGACACGAGGAGGAGTAGGAATAGGAGTAGGAGAAGGAGTCGGACAAGGAGCGGGAGCCAAATTAGCCATGCCGAGCGAGTCAAATGGCCACACCAATTCCCACCCTCCCTCCCGCAACATAATAATCATGTGCGGCACACGTTGGTGTTGGCTTTGGGACGCGCTCCAACCTCGCAAACGGAACGCGCTCTCGCGCGGCTCCGCTCCCGACGACTTGGGGAAACAACTTACGCTGGCCGCGCAATACCGGGAGCGGCAAGAATTCCGATGTGGGCGGGGCGCCGAAGCATGCGCCGCGTTGACGCAGCACTGCCAGTTTCACTCGCAAGCTGCGCGGCGTTTGGACGAGGTCGGCATTTTGCCAGCATTCGCTCGGCCCCGCTGCCGCTGTCGCTATCATGCGAGCCGTCGAACGAACAATTTCGCCGCGCCCGCGTAGGAATGTTACTTTCGAGGGAACTGTGCACGGAGCTTGGACGATGGAGTCAAGTCGCTCTTTCGCGTGGCCCTTCGGAAATTGGCGAGTGAAGCGTCTGCATTGCTATCCGTGGTCAGCGGCTCAGACAACAGCTCAGGGAAGTTGTCAAAACAAATTCTCAGGTTGGTGATCTGGTAGGTCCTGCTCCCAACCCTTAATCCACCACATACTTGTATGTACTTCATCTTTTCACTGTACATCTCTTGCTTTCTACTCTTGCTTCCCACATCTCTCGCCATGAATGGTAATATGAATCCATTTGCTCCTCGTCCACCGGCGCCATTTGGCAATCAGCAATTTGGAGGACAGCAGTTTGGAGGCCAGCAATTTCCAGGTTTTGGTCGCGGGTATTCCATGGGTTATCCTCCCATGCAGTCAGCCACGATGCCGCCTTCGATCCGCCCGGCTCCGATGAGGGTCTATGAGAGCCAGGTCATTGATTTGCGTCAGGACCTTGAAGATGAAAATGGTCGCTTCATTCCTCTCCATATGGATGACACATCTCGTTTCGAAGTGGTTTCGATTACAACGAGTTATCCAGGGCTAAAGGAAACAATGAGAAAGGAGAAGGCACTTCCGATTTTCGTCAAGGCGAATGAGGACAGGTCGAAATCATTGCAGCGCGCAGAAAATATTGCCCAGCTCATTCCCATGAGTGCTTCAGACGACCAGTGGGAGAAATTCCTGATTGGTGTTCGCGCCGTTCATGAAAAGCTCAACTTGCCGATTGCAGAGTCAGTCGGTGATTTCCTGTACTGGAAGCGTGCAGAAGATGAAACTCGTCGTACTCGGGTTCGTCAGCATCCCGGCACTTCGTCCGTTCCCCGCCCTCATGGTAGCGGTCTTGCCCGGCGCCTTTTCGACGGAGGCGTGGACGCCGAGATGGTAGACGCTGGAGAGCAGCAGGACGACAGGATTCTGCCCAAAGATTACCTTGGAATGAGGGTTGCCCGCGCACGCGAGTCAGAGACATTGGGTAGAGTGTTTGCCATAGAGTACGTTGGAGGCGAGCCGCAATTCAAGATTCATTGGGAAGATGATTTGCAGACGCCCCATGATCTGAGGGAAATCTCGTCCATGTTCTTCCCCGAGGCACCTGAGAGGTTCAACGTGGCCACGCCGTCTCCCAACCCTCGCCCTCGCCGCCGTGCAAAGGACAACGAGTGCGACCGGGTCGCCGCCGCAAGTGCGTCTGCTGAGTGGGACCGGATCCTGCGCAGCTTTGCCTGAAAGACCGTCAGGGGCACTGTCGTAGATGATCGAACGCACAGCATGGATTTTCCTTCTCAACTCGTTCTCTCTTCCTCGATTCCCGCCCCCTCCACCCGCTCTTCCCCTCCCAATCCTGTTGCGCACACGAGAGCACAGCGCATGCTGATTCCATCGGAAGGGTGGCTTTTCGATATGGCTGCTGCTCACTTGCAGGTCAACGCATCTTGCCGCGAATCCATAAAACCGCATTTCGAGCGCCTTGGCCTCAACATGGAAGGGTGCGCCTGTCTCTCTCGTCCTCCCAACTCTTCTTGTCCTCCTACTTCCTGCTGCTGCTGCTGCGAGTACATACGCGTGCGTTCTTGGATTGAAGACACGGACACAACGAAAAACCAAGTTTTTAGTTATATTTTTGGTTTCGCCCACATCCCAAGCTACGACAAGGGAGCCATCATCCGATGCATTCGGTCGTTCGGTGTGTTGTTGTGTAATGTCATGCACGAGCGTTCATGCCACATTCGGTGTAAGGCGTACCAGTTGTTGTACCAATCTTTCACGAAAATCGTGCATGCTATCTGTGAGATGAGATATTGCTCCACTGGGCAGACGGAGCGAATCAACTCGACGGAGAAAGCTTGGTTGTCCTCTGCCATTGCCACCATCAATCACATCCGCGTTGTTCTCTCCATGAAATGGTTGAGCGCGTCTTCTTTTAAGGAGCATATCAAGTTGTTCACTTTTTTGACTCGTTCGCAAAAAGCTGTTTCGAAAGATCGGTCGGTTGATCATCCGTCGGATTGCGTTGTGTACATGTGGTTTTCTATGGCTCATCGTTTTTGCGATGTCGGGAAAACCATCAAGGGAATGAGCGTTCGCAGCGCAGAGCACTACCGGAACATATTTTCCGGAGCTGCTTCCTGCCAGTTGCCTGCGTACTCCAAGATGCGATCCCTCGGTGCCGGCTCGTTTGTCCAAGTGCCTCTGCTTTACATGTCTTCTTCGTGTGATTTCGAAATGTTGCATTTGGAAAAGCAGTACATAGCTCACGTTCGTCCTTTGTTGAACATGCCATTTGTGAAGGCGTTTGTTCGTACCCCTTATGAGCGTGCTTCTGATCAGCGCGCAGTGATTCATTCCGAAAGACGACGGAACCAGCCGTTTTTCGCAAGGAGACGTGATCCGCACACACCTCATGTTCACATGCGTGTTGTTTGTGCAGATGACGTTGTGTCCACCAGTGAAGATAGCACGAAGAAGCTGTTACGACACTCGCTGTCTGCCCTTGTTTTCCGCATGGGTGCCATGAGAGCGAAAGGTAACGCTGTGGTTAAGCCTCTGAGGTGGTTGAAAGATCACAAACCGCATCTCCTTCAGTTTGTTTTTAGGAGACCGTCCCGGCAGTTCCATGGAAAACAGTTGCAGCACGTTAGCCGTATCATGTTTCAGTTGTTGTCCACGAGCGCCATGCATGTGTTGCACTGTTTGCACGTTGCCATTCCATACATGCCAGGTTTGCGTTTGCGTGAGTGTGTCATTGACATCATCCGTGCTCAGGTGAGTCCTCAATTACCCCGGGGGTCCTCTTGTGCTCTTGTTGTGAAGGTCCCCAGAGCTCCATCTCCTAAGGATTTGCTGTGCAATTCCAAGACCTGGGGCAAGCGTCTCGCGAATGACACATTCCCTTGCACGTGTGATCAACTCGCTGCTGTCTTAAAGGTTCCCCACGACAAGGGCGAACATGTTTGTTTCCGTTGTGAGGAAACAGCAATGACAGCCAGCGTGCCTGCTGACGTGCATTACGAATCCCAGTGCATTTGGACCCTTTCTTCGCTGCAGCGGTGCATTAATCGAGAGTTGGTTGACGTGTCTAGGAAGCTCCTTAAGCGTAATATCCATGTCTCTTTTGATCCTTCTCTTGTTGATTCGCTTGTCCATGCTCGTTACATGCGCGTCGGGTCTTTTCGTGGTTGGGGCATTATGCAGTCTGACACGTTTGCTTGGAAACGCACGATTGACAGTATAGTTGTCGTCACTCTTGTGGATAAATGCAAGTCATCCATGGCTGTTTCGTGTCCGAGAGGAAGGCAGGAGCGCGCGCGTGCTGTAGTGTATGCGAGCAACAAGGTGTGTTCGCTTCCGTTCCGTGGGTCTTCCGTGAACGATAAACTTGAGGGGCAGCAGGCATATTTTCGTTATACTGGCATTCATTTCCCTCCAGTCTCTAAGCACGCTTACGGGTCCATCGATGTATGGCCTAAGAATTCCGACTTAATTCGGAAGGTGCGACCTGTGGGTTCTTATTATCATCATTGTCTTAAACCTTTGCTTTCTCTTGCTTGCCGGGTTGTGAACTACATGTTGTCGAGCGTTTGTCCTGATAGCATATCTGTCATTTCCGTTCGTCGTGTTGTTGAAATCTTCCATGGCTTTAAAGTTGACGCCGCTGATAATTGCAGCCGTGGCTTTGTCCCTGTTTTTGTGCCTTTCAAACGGGACATCGACAATTTTTTAAATAACGCGCCTCACCATTTGATTTCTCGCACGATCGATTGGCTCATAAGGAAATGGCAGGATAAGATGTCTGGCAGACGGCCATTCGTCAAGGTGCCACGAGCTAATCGTTCTGCTAGTCATTTCAGAGAATCGCCTTTGCAATTTTCTCGGAGTTTCCGGGGCCATATGAGGAATCTTGCCGCCGCGCAGAAAGAAACTCCGAGGCCTCATAACTCTCGTTCCGTCCCCGTCGGGTCTTTCATTTTTAAGACCACGGATTTGCGTCGTGTCATGAATATTGACCTCGAAGGTGGGTTTTCTTTTGTCGGTAACCAAATTGTGGTCCCGAAGACAGGGATGACCCAAGGTAGCCCCCTGGCTCCTGGCTTCTGCAACGCTGTGTGTTGCTATATTGAGTACGAGAGAGGCCGTCTTCCCTTGCCTGTCCACATTCCGGGAGTATAAATGGTGAGTCAGATTTTGCTGCGTTGGGTTGACGATATTTTCGGTATTGCTTGTTTTTGGTTTGCCCCTGGCCGTGCTGAGCCCACCAGAGACCGCCCCACCAAGCGGCGCCGGATGAGCGATGATGTTGTTTCCAGGGCAGAAGAAGCCGGAGCGGCAGCGATTAATGAGTTCGCGTCGTATTATTCTGGCGTGGTTCATTCTCGTCTCTCTTGTAAAACAACCATGCGCACGTTTCGTCTGAAGTGTGAAGATCCGTCAATCGTCGTCGGGTTTGACGTCCACGTTCTTTCTGACAGGATTGCTCTTTCTCCTCATTCACCCAACGGGGATCGTACTCTTGCTTGTTCTACTGTCCTGCAACGCCCCCGGTTCCAGAGCTGGTACAGTAACCGACCGCTCGTTGAGAAGGCGGGGTCTGTCCAGGGACACATTGTCAGCGCTGTTGACAGGTGTCTTGAAACGAATGCAGGGAGACACGTTGCCAGTCTTCTACTCGAGTTCGCTTCTTTGCACTACCCCTGGCAAGTGATCGAAAGGGCTGTGGCCCAAGTCAAAAAGACTCACCCGTACCTCTCGTGTCTTGATGATGCTGTGCGCATTGCTAAGCAGGTGTGGGTTGTGACGGAAAACAAGTAATGTCCGTGTCTGTGTCACAGTTCGCTGTGCTCGTGCTGTGTTTGCTTTGCTTTTCTCTCCTCTTCCTCCCTCCTTCGTTTCACCGTGTGCGCACTTATCCTTGTATGCCTTTCGCTAGTATAAGCACAGCATTCGTCGTGAGTGTCCTGCGTTGTGTCCACGAGTGACATCTTTCCGGTATTCTCCTGCGTGCTGCTCGAGATTGAGGGTGGGTGCACGTCCATAGGCTTGCTCATCGCATGTGTTTGCATTGTATATGTTGAGCGAAAGTAAAGTGAGCACAATTCGTTTTGTTCCGTGTGCGTTGCTATCCGTGGTCATGCGGCTCAGACAACAGCTCAGGGAAGTTGTCAAAACAAACAACACGTGTGCGACGCGTCGAGGCGTGAACGCCACCTTGAAGTGAAGCCCGCGCGGCGCCGACGCGACAACGACATTTTCGCCCGCTTGCGCGTCGACGAAATTGCGTGCGAAGAATGTGCGCCGAGCCCAAGCGGAAGCTCACTCAATCATGAACGCGGCGCCGGGGCGAAAACTACATTGCGGCCTTTCGCGCGGGATGTGCGCCCCGTTCCATTCCCGCCTCGGTTTTCGCAGCATGGGCGGCGTGTTACCCATGTTGAGACCAACGTCGTCGACTTCATTTTGTTCACGCGCCGGATGGAGGGTCCCAAATGTGGAGGCTTTCGGCCAGCTGCGGTGGAAACTAAGAGTGGAGTTCACTAGCCGAACTTGAAGTTGTCAACTCCACTGCTCGCGCAATCATCCCGCCCACCCACTCGCAACTTGGGTTGCAAACCCATGCGGGAACGATTGCGATGAGTGCGTGTTGGCTGGTGCATCTCTGCGGCCGCGCTAGCCCGCACATGCTCGCGCGCGCAGCGGCCAGCTAACTTGGCGCGACCGACGCGAACGCGGTAGCGCTGACCGCCCGGCACATCCCAGCGGGCACTTCACTGCGAGTCGGCGACTTGGGCGGGCGCAATATTATGGCAACGTCGACAACGGTAGACACGACGACGATGATGATAGCAGCGATGCTGGTGGCGGTGCTGACAGCAGCGACGGGGCAGACAGTGACGGCGCCGATGCTGATCACGTCGACGACGATGACGGCGTCTTCGCGTCGGTGATGAGGTTTTGGAAGGAATTCGACATGCGCACGCGGCAGACGCGCGAGAGTGGCTCGCATGACACTATTCGACACTGATCGTGCCACCCCAGCACGCGCGCAAGGGCGTTCGAACGATTTCGGCATGCGCGCGCGAAACCCGCTTGGTAGAAAGTTGTGAACATGTTGAAAACTCTTGGTTTTATTAAACATTCGCAAGCGCGCATGCTTTTGTTGAAACTCCGTGTTGTGAAACCATGTTTTATGTCTGTTGGACACTCGATGTTGAAATCTTCCCGAAACCGAACAGGTTATTGCAGGATTTCGGCATGCGCGCGCGACGACGCGCCCGTGTGCACTTCGTCCCATCTGTTGCAAGGGATTCGTGAACATATATGATTTTTGATGAACGATTGCGCGCGCACAATTTGTTGCAGAGGGTGACGGGGGGCAGCGGTACCGGCCTGGCTGGGATAGCATGAAATCGCAGCTAAGATGGGCATTGAGTCAGAACCATATGTGTCTTGCATCGGTTCCCGGGGAATCGATAAGTCCCGGGGGGGAGGGTGGTAGACCATATCTCTTTTCTTAAAAAAGGAGAACGCACAAGGTCGAGCGAGTCAGAGGCCTCGCACATTCCAGCCCTCCCACAACACAGGAACCAGAGGCGGCACACCTGGAAATGGGGATTGGAAACGTTCCAGCCCCGCAAACGGCGGGCGCTCGCGCGCGGCCCCACTCCCGACGACTTGGCGAAGTGAGAACTGCGCGGGCCGCGCAGGGGCCGGAGCGGTACACGTTCTGATGGAGGCGGCGAAATCGAAGCACGCGCCGCGCTGGCGCAGTACTGCCACTTTCTCTCCCAGGCTGCGCGGCGTCTGGGCGAGGTCGGCATTTCGCCCGCTCTCGCGCGGCCCTGCTGCCGCTGTCGTTTTCGTGCGCCTCGGCGAACAGGCCATGCGCCGCGCCCGCGCGGGACACCAACAGCGAGCGAAATACGCAAGGGGCTTCGGCGACGGCGACAAATCGCTCATTCGCGCGGGCCTCCCAAAATTGTCAGACTGAAGTGGGAGCAGAAGCAGCCTCCCAACATTGGCAGGAGACGCGCCCTGCCTGGCATCCCTCGTGAAGGTTATGGACTGGTGGCCGCAGCGGGGGCCCGTGCTCCTGCCGAGGTCCACGTCCACCAGGTTGCCCCCGCGGGCCAGGCGGCCGAAGCGCGTGCCGTCGTCCGCCCGCACCCAGCAGAACGTGGCGTCGGGGTGGGCGCTCCGAATCCGCCGACCCCTTGGGCCCCTTGGGGTCTCTCCAGCGTGTGAAGCTGCTGCCCCTCCCCGAACCCCTCGGGATCCAAGAGGGGCCCCCAAAGGGCCCCAAAATGAAACACCAGGGCCCGCCGATTTGAGCACGGCGTGCGGCTTCCCAACCGGACGCACAGCGCCAACCCACTTCTCCGACAGCCCCTTTGATCCGTCGACGTTGCAACAAAAGTTGCACGGTCGTGAAAAGTCACGACCTGGGCCCTGGACCCCATCTGTCTGCAACATTTTCGAACCGGATCGATCCGCGAGGGCCCCGGGGCCCGAAATCGAGCGACAACGCCCAGTGTGAACAGAATTGCAACACCCAGATCTGAGGGACGCCCATCGGAAGAGTGGCATCCAGGACTCCCCAGAGTTGGCGGCGCGCACAAGGGGGCAGGGCGAGGGGGAACAGGCTTCTTAGAAGGAGGCTGCTTCTTAGAAGGTGCCGGCCTTACATCTAACTACAGACAAGGCCCGCGCCTTCTACAGTGGAGGTCGGTCCACAAGAAACCTTCCAGGAGAAACCCAACCCTGAGAGCCCAGGACGTCCATTGTTTGGTCTGGGAACGTCACGCTTTCCATCGCAAAACTATCGAAACCCAAGAAACCCAGGGAACCCTGGAGGCAAGCAGGGTGCTTCTTGGCATGGGCCCCCACTGCAAGAAGCAGGGGTGCTTCTGAGAAGCCTTTCCAGCTCCCCCATACCTCCCCCCTCTGCGCGTGGCTGGCAGGGGTCGGCGGTGCGACGAAGACCGCGTGAATCAGGTCGCGGTGCTTCCTCTTGAAGGTGGCCTGGGCCACGGCCAGCGGCCGGGGTGCCCTGGCATGCTCCCTGGCCCAGGACGACTCCGCGTCGCGCTCGCGCGCGATCTGCGCCGCGATGGTGGAGGCGTACCGGTCGCGCTGCTCGGGGGTGAAGCCCTGCCCGCGAGCCAGGGAGTCACGGAGGTCCTCTGGCAGCCACCTGTCGCCGTCGCGGAACACATAGCCAAACTCCCGGGCCAACATCTCGCCACAGTGGTTCTTGCCTGCGCCGGGCAGACCAAAGAAATACACCAATGGTGGCGCATCCGATGCGCGCTTCTCTTCGCCGATAGATCGTCTGGCGTGCTCTCGCCGCCGGAAAGGAGCACCTAACTTCGGACACCACCCGAAACACACGGCGAGATCGCGGTAACTGAATCCGGCCATACCCTTCAGAAACAAGCCCTCGCGCTTGAGCCAACGGTTGGCACGCTGGGTCGCGGCTGGGAACTCCTACTTCGTCTCCTAAACGCTCCTCATCGCCCTATTCCTCCTCCTGCTGCACCGCTTTTCCTCCTCCATGGCCTTACTAGCAAGAGAGGCCACTGCAGCGATAACGTTGGGTTGCCCCGCCTTGGTTTAGGAGGCTCTGACCCCCGCATGCGCTCTCGAACTGTCGGAGGGGATGGGCGAAGGGCGGGGGCAGCAGGGGTGGACGAGAATTAGGATGATGCTGATGCTGATGCTGATGATACTGATGATGATGATGATGATGATGATGATGATGATGATGATGATGATGATGATGATGATGATGATGATGATGCTGATGCTGATGCTGATGCTGATGCTGATGCTGATAATGCTGCTGATAATGCTGCTGATGATGCTGCTGATGATGCTGCTGTTGATGATGATGATGACGATGATGAGGGGATGGGGTAGAGGGATGGTGGAGAAGAAGGAGGAGGCGAAGGAGGATGAGATGGAGGAGGGGGAGGCGGAGGAGGAGGAGGAGGAGGAGGAGGAGGAGGAGGAGGAGGAGGAGGAGGAGGAGGAGGAGGGTGTCGGTGGAATAGAACGTGTAGGATGGAAAAAGGAATTAGACGGGGAGGGGTACGGGGAGCCGTGAGAGGATGGGAGTGAAGAACATGGTGAGGGGGGGAGGTGGTGGACGATAAAAAGGGAAAACCCGGATGGAGCGGGGGGAACGTAGAAAAAGGAGAGGGGACCGAGAAAGGGGGAGGAGAAGAAAGAGGCGGAAAGGGAGGAGGATCGGAGGTCGAGGGGTGAGATCGTGGTGGAATGGCGAGCCCCCCACCAGGAAATCGGTTTCGCTTGCGTGCTCGTGTCGTGCGTGCGGGCGAGGCGAAGCTGCGTGCGTGCGCGCAAGAGGACCGATGCCGCCGTGGCTCGGCGGTTTTGTGGAGCCGGTTGTCCGACCGTGCCCCCCCCCCCCCCACCAACGCGCGGTGGCTGGGGGTGTCCCGTCGGTGGCGCGGGGTGCGCTCCATCGGTGGCGCGGGGTGTCCCGACAGTGGCTCCAGGTGTCCCGTCGTGGTGTCTCGATGGTAGCTCGTGGGATCAGTTGTGAGATCGATAGTTTTAAATCTTTCGTGAGATCGATTGCGTGATCGATGATGATCGTGAGCTCGCGGGATCGATCGTGAGATCGATCGTGAGACCGATGGTGAGATCGATCACATCAGATCTTTGGCTGGGGGTGCCTCGCCGTGGCTGGGGGTGCCCCATCGTAGTGTCCCGATGGTGTCTCGTGAAATCTCTTGTGATGGCCGCCCGTAGTGCGATCTCTTGTGAGATCGCTCTTGAGATCGATCGTGAGATAGATAGTGAGATCGGTAGTGCGATCGATATCGCGAGCGATGGTGAGATCGACGGTAAGATCGATTGTGCAATTCGTTGTGAGATCGATGATGAGATCTGGTGTGAAGTCGACAGTGAAATGTATAGTGAGATCTGCTGTTGTATCGATAATGCGATCGATCGTGTGCCGATGATGTTCCGATGTTGCCCCGCTGGTGTTCCGATCGTACTGATCAACAATCGGTGTGAAATCTTCAAGAAGATCTGTTGAGAGGTCGATTGTGAGATCGTAAGAAAGACTTCTTGTGAGACCGATAGTTCGATCAATCGTAAGATCGATTGTGATATCGATATTGGGATTGATAATGAAATCGATGGTTCAACTGGTAGTGAGATCAATCGACTGGAGTCGAATTCGAGGTCTCATGTATGTGGTGTGAAATCCATCGCGGCCGTGTCGCCGTCATTACAATCACCATGCTCCATTCTCACCATCTTATCATCTTATCGCCATCGCCGTCATCGCAGTCATTGTCAGTGGGCTTTCCTTTCCCCCAAAAAACCTCCTTATCACCCGAATGGTGGTCGTATAGGTCTGGGAATTGGGAGTGGCGGTGGAATAGGAAGAGGATGAGCAGGATAATGACCATGGGGAAGCGAAGGGAGGGCGTGGTGGAGGAGAAAGGCGAGGCAAGGCGAAGGAGAAGACTAGGAGGGGTGATCAGGGGTTCGTCGTCCTCCGAGTCGTCCTCCTGTTCGTCGAGGCTGCGATCGAGGAAGGGGGGGAACGCGCGATGCGAGCGCCCAATGTCCCTCCCGGTATGCCCCCCCTGTCGGTGCCCAGCTGAGTCGCCCCGCCACCCTGGCACACAGGGCCCCGACGCTGTCTTTTACAACACGTGGGGCTGTACATTAAACGCGCGCGGTCGGACATCTTGCTATGAGAATTCTAAGGGAACGATCGCCGTCGAGCTTTGAATTTCCTGAGGTGCCCCACGGCCTCTGCGAGCCTCTACAGCCATCGAGGAATAAAGAATCCCCGTGGGGCACCTGCAGTCAACCCGATCTCTTATCTGACGTGCCTAAATGTAAAGCCCCTCCCCCCCCCACCACGCCATTCTTATAAAAACAGAACCCGTGCCGCGGGATGCAATTTTGTGAGCCGTGGGACCTGAGGCAACCCCCGAGGGGATCAAACTCAGACAGACGATGTTTTCGGGACGCTGAGCTCTAAGCTAATTGGCCGCACATCGAAACAAAAAGATCACTTCGGGAAGATTCCGCATTTCACCTGATGCTGTCGACGAGGCGCAGCTGCGAGCTGCGGGAAAACACTCCACGGCCCGAAAGCTTCCAATACATCCACAGAAGCACGCCCGACACTTTCAGGACATCTGAGCGACGGAAAGACAAGGGTCTTACGCGAGAAGACATCGAGACGCTACGCCGCGGCTTACGCGGGTCGTCAGCGTGGCACGCCGCGCAGAGAAGAGGGCGCTTAGCGCGGCCTTACGCGGGAAACTTACGCGCGAATTTCGGCGCCATCGGCCCCACCATCTTCTGTCGCCTCGTAAAAGCGAAGGTTTTGCACTCCCGAGGCAGCGACCCCTGGTACATCCGCGCTCTCGAGCTTCCAAGACGACCGAGGCAGGCCACCAAAACCGCTACGATGCCTCCAAGACGGCCCAAAATGGCGATGCCGCCAAGTAGGACCCGAAGCGGCCAGAACATTACCCTGGCGACGTACCCAACCCCTGCGCAAACGCGGGGCGCAAATAGTTTAGGACACTTTCTAAAGGGGACGATGACGGAACGAGGGTTACATATGTCTGCAGACGGAATTCGGGACACTCGCAGGACACTGGCTACAGGATAAGGACTATATCAAGCTGGTTAGTTACACTCCCTGAACAACCCTAGCCACTTCGAAGGCGAGCATCTCAGATCGCAGCCCCCCAGGGATGGCGAGGTCTAATTTGGGTCCGCGCGTGGCGACACTGTGCTGGGCCCCCCAGCAGGCCTCGAAAGTGGCGACAGTTTCACAGATCGCAGCCCCCCCCCAGGGATGGCGAGGTCTAACTTGAATCTGCGTGTGGCGTCACTGTGCTGGGCCCCCCAGCAAGCCTCGAAAGTGGCGACAGTTTCACAGATCGCACCCCCCCCCAGGGATGGCGAGGTCTAATTTGAATCTGCGTGAGGCGTCACTGTGCTGGGCTCCCAGCAGGCCTCGAAAGTGGCGACAGTTTCACATATCGCAGCCCCCCAGGGATGGCGAGGTCTAATTTGAATCTGCGGTGAGTACCCACTGTGCTGGCCCCCCCAGCAGGCCTCGAAAGTGGCGACAGTTTCACAGATCGCAGCCCCCCAGGGATGGCGAGGTCTAATTTGAATCTGCGGTGAGTACCCACTGTGCTGGGCCCCCCAGCCTCGAAAGTGGCGACCACAGATCGCAAGGGATGGCGAGTAGCAGGCCTCGAAAGTGGCGACAGTTTCACAGATCGCAGCCCCCCAGGGATGGCGAGGTCTAATTTGAATCCGCGGTGGTCCCACTGTGCTGGGCCCCCCAGCAGGCCTCGAAAGTGGCGACAGTTTCACAGATCGCAGCCCCCCAGGGATGGCGAGGTCTAATTTGACTCCGCGGTGAGTGCCCACTGTGCTGGGCCCCCCAGCAGCCCTCGAAAGTGGCGACAGTTTCACAGATCGCAGCCCCCCAGGGATGGCGAGGTCTAATTTGAGTCCGCGGTGGCCCACTGTGCTGGGCCCCCCAGCAGGCCTCGAAAGTGGCGACAGTTTCACAGATCGCAGCCCCCCAGGGATGGCGAGGTCTAATTTGAATCCGCGGTGGCGTCACTGTGCTGGGCCCCCCAGCAGGCCTCGAAAGTGGCGACAGTTTCACAGATCGCAGCCCCCCAGGGATGGCGAGGTCTAATTTGGGTCCGCGGTGGCGTCACTGTGCTGGGCCCCCCAGCAGGCCTCGAAAGTGGCGACAGTTTCACAGATCGCAGCCCCCCAGGGATGGCGAGGTCTAATTTGAATCCGCGGTGGCCCACTGTGCTGGGCCCCCCAGCAGGCCTCGAAAGTGGCGACAGTTTCACAGATCGCAGCCCCCCAGGGATGGCGAGGTCTAATTTGAGTCCGCGGTGAGTACCCACTGTGCTGGGCCCCCCAGCAGGCCTCGAAAGTGGCGACAGTTTCACAGATCGCAGCCCCCCAGGGATGGCGAGGTCTAATTTGAGTCCGCGGTGAGTACCCACTGTGCTGGGCCCCCCAGCAGGCCTCGAAAGTGGCGACAGTTTCACAGGTCGCAGCCCCTCAAGGATGGCGAGGTCTAATTTGAGTCCGCGGTGAGTACCCACTGTGCTGGGCCCCCCAGCAGCCCTCGAAAGTGGCGACAGTTTCACAGATCGCAGCCCCAGGGATGGCGAGGTCTAATTTGAATCCGCGGTGAGTACCCACTGTGCTGGGCCCCCCAGCAGCCCTCGAAAGTGGCGACAGTTTCACAGATCGCAGCGCCCCAGGGATGGCGAGGTCAAAGGCAGGGGGGAAGAGAGGGACGGGAGGGGGTGGGAAGGAGACGCGCGTGGGAAGGAGACGCGCGAGCAGTGCTCTATTCAAAACGAGAACCCACCGCAGGAGGGTTGGGAAATAGACGATTCCAGAAATTGTTCAACGATTTGGGCGGCTTCACTGTTTCGGACTCCCTTCAGCTCCAGACGGCCCGAGAGGCCTTCAAAATGATCCGAAGGCGGTTCCCAAATGGCAAATGAATCATCCAAGACCGCATGCAGCCGGATATCCGACGCCGTGCCCCCAAGCACGTTGAGGCGGTGTAGAACGTCAAGCGCTGTCTGGTGTCTGGTAGGGTTGATGTAAATCTTCAAAGAGACGCTGCCCCCCCCTCTGGTCACATCCGACCGCGAGCACCGCCCCGACCTCTCCTGAGGCTCCCTGGGCGCCCCAACGTTTCAAGGTGCCCAAGATGCTCTTGGGCTCCTGGACGCTTCTGGGGGCCTTCCGGGAGGCATCTTCGGAGTCTGTTTGGGCTTCGTGGGGGTCCCGGCGCGCGGAGAGGTCGAGATGCTGCTTCGTGCTCCCCCTCTGGGGCCGATCTTGGGCGCTTCCTGGGGTTTTCTTGAACCGTCTTGGAAGTCTCTTGAGCCGTCTTGAAGACCTCTTGGGCCATCTGGGCGCCCACTTGGGGGCCTCTTGGACAGTCTCGGGGCAATTTTGGAAGCCTCTGAGGTCATCTTGGAGCGCCCGGAAACCGACAGGCTTAAAAAAAGGCAGGAAAAAAGCATCAACAACCGATCCGAAACCAACGGGTTGTGCCTCTTGGGGTCATGTTGGGATGCCTCTGGAGCGTCTTTGGGGCGCTTTGGACCACCTGGTGGCCATCAAGGGCGTCTATACACAAGAGGATTTGTTCGGCGACTCGGGTGCCCTGTGTGGGAGAAACTCTCCAGGCTTGCCCCCCGAACCGCTCCTGCTGGCCCCTGGCGGCCCAGGACCGACCTCCGGGCGCTGGCGCTCAGAAAGGCCCCCCCGCCGGGCGCGAGGCTGTCCTGCGCCCACGCGGCGTCTGGATCGCAGTCCCGCGCCGGCGGCGGCGAGGGCGAGGAGGGGGGGCGGGGAGGGGGGGAGGCGGCGGCCGCCGGGGCAGCCTCGGCGTCGGGTCTGGGAGGGAGCGTCGGTGAGGAGGGCGGAGGGCCAGTATTGTTCATCTGTCGGCATCGATACATCGGGTCGGATCGTAGCGCATCGTCCAGGCATCGATTTCGGATCGAGCCGACAGCGCCAGGAGGCACATTAGAGCAATGCAGGCATCGGGACGCATCTGATGAACGGAACATCGAGATCGGATCGGATCGACTTGGCCGGACTCGACATCGAATCACATCGGCCGGATCGAACGGACCTTGCGAGGGGGAATGGGTGCTGGCCGAGTGTGAATCTGCGCATGAATAGGAAGTTGCTGTGTTAGATAATATTGACGCGCTGGCGCGCCACTCTGCGCACAAGGCCAAGCGAAAGAAGCATCGAGAAAAAAGGGGGCCTGCTAAGAGCCCCACGGCATCCCCCGACTCCGAACGCGAAGTGCGCCTACATTAGTCCTGACAAGACTTCGAGGAATCAGACTTCAAGCGCAGCCGAGCGAGTTTAACGAACATTATCGACCACGAGCACGCTGCCTCTCCAAAAAGGCAACGGTCGGCCGCGATTCGTCGAGGATGTCCTCGATAGGCACGCATGGGACATGGGACGCAGCGTCGCTCCTGGAGGGATACATAATGTAAATCGAACGCATTATCCGAATTGTCCGTCTGGCTCCCCTGCCTCCTTCCCATTCTCGCCTCATGGGCGGCGTCCCCACCCCTCTTTGATTGCCAGGAGGCAAGTCGATTCGGCACTGGCTCATGCACGTCCTCCTGAGCGCACACCTGCACCTGGACTGCATGCACGACGTACGTCCGATTATTATCATAAGCAACTGGCAATATGAGATGGAATTCGAGGCAAGCTTGCTAGACCAATTGAACGTACGGAAGAAGCTGGGCATGCGCTGAACATTGATTCACAGTACATTTAGATAGGTGGTGGGAAGCAGTGGGGCCTAGCGAGAGGTACTACGAGGCACGCTGGCATAGGAGAATATTCGAGGGGGCTCCTCAAGGCCAACTCGCAGAGAAGTGCTAACAACCGACTCTGGAATCACATAATCCACAAACATGTACGTCTCACTTGTACTTTCGCCGCCTTCCGCCAAGCATCTGCCAGCATACCCGCCGCCGTTTTACTGTCTTTTGCGCTTACTACTCCATCTTGTCGCCACTTACAATCGAGATTGATTCGAGAGGACACGCGAGAGGACACACGACCCTTCCGAGGGACACACTGCCATAGGCAGGCAGACGTCATGGGTCGCGAAACACAGGACACGAGGGTAACCTTGATTTGGCAGGGTCGACCTGGTCGACCTACAGATCAGGCTCGGCTGTGCTTACAACTCGCTACTCCGTTTCACTTCCGCCAGCTTCCGCCGAAGGCGAGACGTACCGAAGGCAAGAGACCCTTTCTTTAGATCGGGCATTTCCCCCCCTGCAGGCAGATTTTGGACGAAACATAATAAAAGTAACAGTCAAACCATACTGAAACCATGGCCCCCAGACTATTTTTGGATTGTGTTTGAATGCTCCTCATGTAGAGGAACAGGCCCGGCTTCACCGTCTCTGGAACGTGGCATTTGACATACCATGTCTGCTGCACGACTTGGACAAGAAATATCATGAGGGGCGGGCCGAGGGGGGGAAGTGAGGGGGCAGGCCTTTTCGGAAGGCGGCGGGGCTTCTCACAGCTTCTCGGAAGGCGGCGGGGCTTCTCGCGCCTTCCGTGAAACTGTCACAGCATTCGTCGAGGACAGAAGCGGCCTCCCAGAAGGCCGGAGGGCCTCCGAGAAGCGCCGCCTTCTGAGAATGCCTGCCCCTCCTCCCTCCCCCCCCTGGTCGGCGGCGACGACAGGGGCGAATAGCCCAGGGGCGGGCATCACACGTATTCGCCCGGGAGCCTTTTCGAAGACATCGATCATCTGCGCACCTGAATACGTGTATTGCTCTCCCTTGGGCTATCCGCCCCTGTCGTCGCCTCCGACCTGGTCACGCCGCCGGCGGGATCCACCAGCCAGCGAGCCCGCGCGGAGGCGGCACCCGCACGCGCAAGCGGCAGTGGCAGGCGCGCTCCGCAGGCGAGCCCGCGGCCAGAGCGCTGCGGGAGGGGGGGCCGTCGCCCGAGGAGCACCAGCAACGTCGGTGATACGATACACCAGCGACGTCGGCATGGGGAAACTCGGGCTCCACATCGAGCCGCATCGCCGATGCATCGGCGATGCGGCGCGGGCGCAAGCCTGGCGGGAGCAAGCCTGGAAAATTACGGCCGCGGTGCCCTCTCGAACCGAAAACTGACAATTCACTAATCGGCGTGTCAGGGTGGGTGTTCTGTCCACGCCCGAGTGAACGGGAACAGGCCTTTCCAGAAGCGGCTCGGCAGGCCAGAAGCCCTCGCGCCTTCTGAGAAGGAGTCTCTGTCTTCGGGGAAGGCTCAGGCAACTGCTCTGAGAAGGCATGCGTGCCCCGCTCACTTCCCCTCCGGGCTCGCTGCCGAAAGGAGAACAGGGAAAAAAGTATATATCTTCATCAAAGGACACACCGATCTGTGATGGTCCCCGGACCAAGAACAAGGCAAAAACGCCCAGCGTGGAAAAAGCGCAGCGCCCCGATCTTAGGGGAGCAGGAGACGGTGGAGGGGGGGGGCGATGCTCCACCTGCCACCCCCAGGCTACCTGCCCCCGCGGAAGCCTCTCCCAGCCGCTGCCGCTTGGGCGCCGGCCCCGTGGCTGCCTGCGGGGGAGGGCTTGCGGCTCGCACGGCGCCGTCTTCACCGGGCCCTCGCGAAGTGATCCGGATCGAGAAGTGCCACAGAGGGGTGGGGTCTAGGCCTCTGGCTGTGATTCATCAAGAAGTTTTTGGGGGAACGATCGGAGGGAATTGCCTTCGGAGGGGAACGCATTGACAATCCACACATACACATCAACACAAAGATGCTAGATGTTTGCACGTACATTTGTATAATGACATACGTGTACATGTTTACACTTACACGTGTATATATGTAATCTATATGTCTATATATAGATATATTCCCCAATCAGAGCTTGCCTCTGTAGGGTCCTAGCGGATATAAAGCTGAGGTGAGGTCGGCAGCCGATTTCGGTGGCCCGGGCCGGGTGCCCGGGTGCCCGGGGGTGCCCGGGTGCCCGGGTTCGCCGCCGATTCGGTGGCCGGGCCCGGGTGCCCGGGTGCCCGGGTGCCCAGATGCCCGGGTGACGGGTGCCCGGTGCCCGAGCGGGTGCCCGGGTGCCGGGTGCCCGGGTGCCAGGTGCCCT
Source organism: Prorocentrum cordatum (assembly GCA_963575745.1). Lineage (NCBI taxonomy): Eukaryota > Dinophyceae > Prorocentrales > Prorocentraceae > Prorocentrum > Prorocentrum cordatum. The sequence goes on along the minus strand of CAUYUJ010018170.1, from coordinate 679,682 downwards.
GTAGCCCTATAGCCTTATAGACCTATATCCTTATCGCCCTATAGCCCTATAGCCCTAGAGTAGCCTTATAGCCCTATAGCCCAATAGCCCCATAGCCCCAAATTATCCCGGCAAAGCAACCTAACAGCGATGTGTAGGAGCATATCTGGAAGCATTCCCCTTCAGATTCAGATGAGAATCCAGTTGTAGAATTCTGCTGTTCTCGCAGTCGTAGTCGCATTCGCGATGACAGTCGCAGTGGCAACGGCAGTCGCAGTCACAGCCTCAGCCTCAGCCTGCCTCAGCCTCAGCCTCAGCCTGCCTCAGCCTCAGCCTCAGCCTCAGCCTTCAGCCTCAGCCTCAGTCTGCCTTCAGCCTCGGCCTCAGCCTCAGCCTGCCTCAGCCTCAGCCTGCATCAGCCTCAGCCTCAGCCTCAGCCTGCCTCAGCATCAGCCTGCCAGCCTCAGCCTCAGCCTGCCTCAGCCTCAGCCTCAGTCTGCTTCAGCCTCAGCCTCAGTCTGCCTTCAGCCTCGGCCTCAGCCTCAGCCTGCCTCAGCCTCAGCCTGCCTCGGCCGCAGCATCAGCCTGCCTCAGCATTCAAAATGTGGCCCAGGAATGGAATTCTGGGAACTAGAAGAACACGAAGTGGCCTACAGTTGGCTCCGGGCATTCAAAATCATGCCCAGGAATGGAGTTCTGGGAACTTGAAGAGCACGAAGTGGCCTACAGTTGGCTCCGGGCATTCAAAATGTGCCCGGGAATGGAGTTCTGGGAACTCGAAGACACGAAGTGGCCTACAGTTGGCTCCGGGCATCCAAAATGTGGCCCGGGAATGGAGTTCTGGGAACTCGAAGACCACGAAGTGGCCTACAGTTGGCTCCGGGCATCCAAAATGTACGCCGGGAATGGAGTTCTGGGAAGTCGAAGAGCACGAAGTGGCCTACAGTTGGCTCCGGGCATCCAAAATGTACGCCGGGACTGGAGTTCTAGCAGCGCGAAGAGCGATTTGGGCTTCGACAGCAGCCGCGCCGGGTCCCGCTCCGGGTCCCGCCCCGACCCCCCTGAGGAGTCATGATGCTCTCTTTTGACCCCACTAGAAACCTATCAGTCTTCGCTGATAGGTAAAAAAACTGATTGGGGTTTTCTCCGGTATCATATAGATATGTATCACCGACAAATCGGCGATGGGCGACCGATAGCGAATCGGCACGTTCCTGGGCGGGGTGGGCTATCAGGCGCCAATCGGTGGTGGATGGGCGACTGGGGGTCGATTCATCGCCCCCCGAGCCTATCCCCCCTCCCCCAGCGTTGCCCCTGAATTGTACTTTGGCCACGCTGTCGGGTGTCAGAGTCCCTCCGCGCACCCCGCCAGCGGGGGCCAGCGGACTTAGCAGTCGTGGCGTGCAGGGGGGTGGGGGGCGTGCACTTCCAGGCCCGCACCAGAACGAGGATGATGCCACGATGCGATTGGCTCACGATGCGCTCGGGGCAATCCAAGAAGCATCTAGCGGCCCTCGCTCGTGAAGCCTGCGCGGACGAGCAAGAAATCTGAAGCATGTGGGGCATCTGGGACCTATCGTTGTCATGACCTCCTCCTCCTCTCTATATTCCCGAGAACTCGTACGAACATGTACGGAAGAGTGATGGCGCAAGTTCACCAATACAAACATCCATCACCATAATCTGAAGTAACATGCGAACACACAAGCACATAAACTTGGTTTTTGATGTGTGTGGACGTGTACCTGGACGCATCAAGCTAGTTTGTGCACCTGATGTTGTTAGAACTTGATGTATTAAACAATAGTGCGACCAATTCAAGTATTAGAGTTCTGCCATTTTATACGGTGTATCTTTATGATATGTACTTCATACATATATATAGTCAGGGATGAACCTGCACACACACGTGTATACATATACATATATATATATATATATATATATATATATATACAAGGCTGCAGTGGCGCTTCGCGCCATGCACCTTGGTCCTTCAAGTTTGGTATGCAAGCGGAAAGCAGAAACATCAAACCGACAAATTAGCGATAACTCCTGGTTGCCTTTTCCGGCCTCGCCGCTGTAATAATGTTACTCGTTATCCTTCCTCCATGCTTCTTCTTTATTTTCGCCATACCCTGCGCATTCTCCCCTATCCTCCTCAGCTCTTTCTTGCGGAGGCTCCTCCTTGGAGAGCCTCTAGGGGCCTCACAAAAGTTGTTTAAGACTTTCTGAAGGCCTTCTGGAGGCCTCCTGGGCGTATTCTGGGGGCCTCTGGGGGCTTCCTCGGGCCACCCTGCCTCCAACCGCGGTCTCCCTGAACGACTGAATCACGATTTGGAATTCTTCGGAGGGTGTCTTTGGGCCATCTTGGGCCGCCATAGGGCTCTCTAAGGGCCATCTCGGACCCGTGTTGTGCCGTTTTGGGGCTCTCTTGGACTGCCTGGAAGCTCTTTCGGATGGTTGTGGGGCGATTTCGGAGCCTCCCAGGCGGCTTCGGACGCCCAGAAGACCGCCGTCTTGGAGCGTCGGGAAGCCGAAAAGAGCAGAACCCCCAAATTCATCAAAAACTCAAAGAAAATCAATGATTCTTGCCTCGGGGAGCCTTCTTGGGAGTGCTCTTGGAGGCCGCCTTGGGGCCGTCCTGGAGGCCTCTTGGGCCATCTTGAGGTCACGTCGGTCACTCTTGCATCGCTTTTGTGCTGTCTTGGGGGTCTCTGGGACGTCTCCGATGACCCCCCTGATCGCCCTAGGTGTGTTGGGAAGGCTTGGCAAAGCGCCCTGCGAGGCCCGGTGGCCGCTTCGAGGCCCGTCCAGAGGTTCCCAAAGCCCCAGATCCCAGGAGTCCGGTTTTTTTTGGGGGGGGCATGGGTTTCCCCCCCGCCCGGGCTTATAAAAATATAGAAAGAGGGATATATATATATATATATATATATATAGGAGGTGAGGGGGTAAGATCGACGTGGAACGGAGAGCCCCCCTACCAGGAAATCGGTTTCGGTTTCGTGTTCGTGCGTGCTGTGCGTGCGGGCGAGGCGAAGCTGCGTGGGCGGGCGAGAAATGTCCCGCCTCTGGCTGAGGCGCGGCCGGACCAAAAGTCTCCCTTCTGGCAACCGGTGCCGCGCGGTGTCCCGCCGGTGTCCCGCCGGTGTCCCGATGATGATGATGACGATGTTGATGATGACGACGATGATGATTATGATGATGATGGCCATGGTGGTGATGATGATGGTGTCCCGATGATGATGAGGTTGATGATGCTGATAATGCTTATGATGATGGTATCCCGATGATGATGACGAACATGTTGATGATCCTGATGATGTTGAAGATGATGAGACGATGAGATGATGATGGTGATGGTGTCCCGATGATGATTATAATGAGGTTGATGATGCTGTTGATGATGAGGGTGGTGATGATGATGGTGTCCCGATGATGATGTTGATGATGATGATGACGGTGTCCCGATGATGAGGATGATGATGCTGATGATGGGAATGATGATGAGGTGATGATGATGATGATGGTTTTAGTGGTGGTGACCCGAGGATGATGATGATGCTGATGTTCATGATGATGATGGTGTCCCGATGATGGTGGTGGTGATGATGATGGTGACGATGCTGGTGCCCCGATGATGATGGTGATGATGATGATGTTGATGATGATGGTGATGGTGATGATGGTGCCCCGATGATGATGATGTTGATGACGTTGGCGACGATGATGTCGCGGATGATGATGATGACGTTGATTGTGAGATCGATTGTGATACCGAAAGTGATACCGACAGTGAGACCGAATGTGAGATATATTGTTAGATCGATAGTGGGATCGATAGTGATATCGATGCTCATATCGATTGTGAAATCGATCGAACGAAATAGATCGAGTGATATCGATTGTGAGATCGATCGAGTGCGATCGATATAGCGAGACCGATAGTGAGATCGATAGAAAGATCTATAGTGAGACCGATCGAGTGAGACGTTGGTTCCTCCCCCCCTGAACCTCCTGATCACCCGAAGGGTGGTCGTATAGGTATAGGTATGTCAAATCAGACCGCGTGTTAGCGCCCAATTGTGCTTGTCCACCCAAGCCCCTCGACACGACGCAGGTGGCATCATGAGGGCCGATACGGCCTGCGTGCTGTCGGCGGGAGTGTATGGAACCAACACGCACAGCTTATTCGGCTAACCCACGTCCTGAGGATCGCCGATCCTCCGAGGCACAGCTCGAGAAGCTTCCCAATGGCCGGCCTGGCGGTCCTCGACCTGCGGGCGCCTCGGGCCTGCGACTCCTCGACCGAAGAAGCGGCTGGACGGAGCCCTCGATTTTTAGCTCTGGGCTCCTGTGCTCTTCGGCCCGCAGAGGAGCATGTAAATACATATTGATGGATGTCTATGTATAGATACATATAGGTGTATGTAGATGTATATGTCTACAGGTATGTATTTGTATATTTATATGTGTAAGTATACGTATAGGTACATGTAGCTGTAGATGTTTATGTGTATGTATATGTGTATGTATATATGTGTATGTGTACATATGCGTAATGCCTGTATGTATATCGGAGGTGAGGGGGTGAGATCGAAGTGGAACGGAGAGCTCCCCTACCGGGAAATCGGTTTCGGTTTCGTGTTCGTGCGTGGCGTGCGTGCGGCGAGGCGACGGGCGAGAGGAAAGTCTCCTGTGGTTGAAGCGCGCGCCCCTTCCGGCAACCGGTGCCGCGCGGTGTCCCGCCGGTGTCCCGCCTCCGGATGAGGCGCGGCCGGACCAAATGATTCCCTTCCGGCGTCCGGTGCCGCGCGGTGTCCCGCCGGTGTCCCGTCGGTGTCCCCATAATCACCCTGATCATGTCGATCATTTTTGATCATGATGATGATGGTGGTGGTGATGATGATGCTGTTGACGATGTTGATGATGATGGTGATGATGATGGCCATTGCGGTGATGATGATGGTGTCCCGATGATGAGGATGCTGCTGACGTTGCTGATGATGATGACGGTGACCCGATGCTGATGATGTTGATGATCATGATGATGTTGATGATTATGGGATGGTGAGATGAAGATGCCGCTGATGCTGATGATGATGAAGTCCTGGTGATGATGGTGATGATGAGGTTGATGATGAGGTTGTTGACGGTGATGGTGATGATGATGGTGTCCCGATAGAGATGATGGTGGTGATGAACATGACGATGATGGTGTCCCGGTGATGATGATGTTGATGATGACGATGATGATGAGGTGATTATGATGATTTTGATGGTGGTGGCCCGATGATGGTGATGCTGATGTTGATGAGGATGGTGTCCCGATGATGAGGATGGAAATGATCATGATGGTGAGGGTGATGATGGTGTCCCGATGATGATGATGTTGCTGATGATGCTCATGATGATGATAATGATGATGGTGTCCCGATGATGATGATGTTGATGATGTTGTTCATGATGATGATGATATGATATGATGATTATGACGGTGGTGTTCGGGGGCTGCAGCTAATGATGATAGTGTCCCGATAAGAAAAATGTTGATGATGATGGTGACGATGATCGAGTCCCGGTGATGATGATAGTGATGATTATGAGGGTGAATGTGATGATGATGGTGACGAAGTGATGATGATGGTGTCCCGACCATGCTGATGATGTTGATGACGTTGGTGACGATGCTGCTGATGATGATGATGATGACGTTGGTTGCGATATCGATTGTGATATCGAAACTGAGGTCGGTAGTGGGACCGAATGTCAGATCGATCGTGAGATCGATCGTGATATCGATAGTGAGATCGATTGTGGCATCGATCGTCAGATCGATTGTGAGATGGATCGAATGAAATAGGTCGAGTGATCTCGATTGTGAAATGGATCGGGTGAGATCGATCGAGCGAGACCGATCGTGAGATCGATGGCGAAATCGATAATGAGACCGATCGAGTGAGACGTTGGTTCCTCCTCCTCCCCCCGAACCTCCTTATCACCCGAAAAGTGGTTGTAAATGTATGTATGAATGGATACGGGTATATCTATGTATGTGTAAGTGGATTCACGTGTATATATATATATACATACATACATACATACATGTTTATATATATATATATATATGTACATATGTATACGCATATATGAAAGTCGGAGGTGAGGGTGTGAGATCCAAGTGGAACGGAGAGCCCCCCTACCAGGAAATCGGTTTCGGTTTCGTGTTCGTGCGTGCCGTGCGTGCGGGCGAGGCGAAGCTGCGTGGGCGGGCGAGAAGAAAGTCTCCTGTGGCTGAGGCGCGGCCGGACCAAATGATTCCCTTCTGGCAACCGGTGCCGCGCGGTTTTCCGCCAGTGTCCCGCCTCCGGCTGAGGCGCGGCCCGACCAAATGATTCCCTTCCGGCGTCCGGTGCCGTGCGGTGTCCCGCTGGTGTCCCGTCGGTGTCCCGATGGTGATGATGATGTCGATGACGTTGATGATGATGATAGTGATGGTGGTGATGATGGTGTCCCGATGATGATGATGCTGATCATGATGTTCACGATGTTGATTATGACGGCAGTTGTGGTGATGATGGTGGTGTCCCGTTGATGATGCTGATGATGCTGATGTTGCTGATGATGGTGGTGTCACGATGATGACGCTGATGATCCTGATGATGTTGATGATGGTGAGATGATGAGATGATGATGAAACTGATGTTGATGATGAAGATGATGATGGTGTTCCGATGACGATGGAAATGATGAGGTTGATGATGATGTTGTGGATGGTGATGGTGATGATGGTGTCCTGATGGTGATGATGTTGATGATGATGATGATGGTGTCCCGGTGATGATGATGCTGATGATGAGGATTGGCAATGAGGATGATGACGAAGTGATTATGTTGATTTTGATGGTGAGGGCCCGGTGATGATGTTGATGCTGGCGTCCCGATCGTGGTCATGATGGTCGTGGTGCTTTTGGCGATGGTGACGACAATGATGGTATCCCGATGATGATCATGGTGATGATGATGATGTTGATGATGATGATGCTGGTGATGATGCTGGTGTCCCGGTGATGATGATGTTGATGATGTTGTTCATGAAGAGGAGGATATGAGATGAGATGATATGACATGATATGATGATGATGGTGGTGTTCCGATGCTGATGATGATGGTGCCCCGATGAGAATGATGTTGATGATGTTCATGGTGACGATGATTGTGTCCCGATACTGATGATGTTGGTGATGCTGATGGTGATGTTGGTGATGATGGTGATGAGGTGGTGGTGATGATGATGGTGCCCCGATAATGATGATGATATTGTTGATGACGATGATGCTGATGATGATGACGTTGTTCGTGAGATCGATTGTGATATCGGTCGGTCGTGAGATCGACCATGCGACCGAATGTGCGATCGATTGTGAGATCGATAGTGGGATCGATACCGGAATCGATTGTGATATCGATAATCAGATCGATTGTGAGATCGATCGAATGAAATATATCGAGTGATATCGATTGTGAGATCGATCGGGTGAGATCGATCGAGCGAGACCGATCGTGAGATCGATGGTGAGATCCATCGTGGGACCGATCGACTGAGAAGTTGGTTCCTCCCCCCCGAACCTCCTTATCACCCGAAAGGTGGTCGTATAGGTATTTGTACATGTAGATGTATACCAATATGTCGAGGTATGTGTGTATGTATCGGAGGTTGGGGGGTGAGATCGCAGTGAAACGGAGAACCCCCACCGGGAAATCGGTTTCAGTTTCGCGCTCGTGTCGTGCGTGCGAGGCGGCGCGTGATCCTCCTGCGCATGCCGAACCCCGTCCACAACCTTCATCACCGACGCGAGGACGCCGTCATCGTCGTCGGCGTGATGATCTGATCATCGGCCCCGTCACTGGTCTTGCCGTCGTCATTGTCATCATTGTCGCCACAATCGCTACATTAGATCATCGTGGCCACCGTTGTCGACCTTGCCATGGTACGGCGCCCGCCCAAGTCGCCGACTCGCACTGAAGTGCCCGCTGGGACGTGCCCAACGGTCAGCGCCACCGCGGCCGCGTCGGTCGCGCCAAGCTGGCTGGCTGCCGTCTGCGCGAACATGCGCGGGCTAGCGCGGCCGCAGAGATGCAGTAGCCAACTCCAAACACTCATGGCAATCGCCGCCGCGTGGGTTTTGCGAACCAAGTTGCGGGTGGGTGGGTGGGATGGTGGCGCGAGCAGTAGAGTTCGCAACTCAGTGCAAACAAATATGAACTTACAGCGCGTAAATCCACGTATATTCTCCGAACTAGGAAAGTATTCGGATCTACCCCTCTCCTTGTTTGTATGAAATCTATACATGAATATGCCCCATCGTCCATCCGACATGTGAATTCATCTTGCATCGTCATCGTCTATCCTAGATATGAATTCACACAATCCCTGAATGTGAACTGATCTCATCCAATTCATTCGTGTCCTCCTCAACGTCATAATCACTTTCAACACCGCCATCGCCGTCACCGTCACCATGTCCATCAGCATCACCATCACCAACATCATTACCATTATCGTCGTCATCGTCGTTGTCATCGGCGCCGACGGCAGGATGGTCATCACCCTAGGCATCGTCAACAACACCCATTTGGCACTGTTAATCCTTGGACGGTACGGTCCCCATCAGGTGGGCCAGGGCGCTGCATGGAAGTGATGCGCTCACTTGGGCAGGCGCATTGACCCCTGGGGTGAGGAAGGAAGGCCGTCGTCGCCGTCGCCATCGCCGCCGCTGCCGCCCCCGTCGCCGCCGCCGTAGAGATTCGTTGTCGTCAAGCGCCGTCGCCGTCGTCTTCGTGCGTCGCCGTCGTCCACGCCGTCGCCGTATCGTCGTCGTCGTGACGTGTGCCCCGCCCGTGGGCTGCGTGGGCGCGTGCCGGGCGCGCGGCTCCAGTGGGCGCCGCTGCCTCCGTCTGCCCGGGCAGCAACCTCGGCCCCGCAGCAGCCCCGTCACTTCCTCCGCGCCCCGCCCCCCCACCCCGGCAGCCACGCTGGGCCTGGTCCCCCCTACCCTCTTCTTAAGGGGTAACCATCAACACTCAAACTTGACGTAGAAAAGACGGGGCGCGTTACCTGCCGTGACGGCGCCAGCCGGCTCTGACCCGCAGCGGGTCAGCAACGTGGCTGCCAACATATGTCGGAGGGAGAGATGACGACCGCCAGCCGAACGTATGTCCTGCGAACGTGGCCGAAGCTCGGGGCGGCAATTCGGGCAGTTCGCCAGTTCGGACTACTTAGGGGAACGAAGAACGACATAAACATAACAACTCGAAGGTCCGCGCAGATTTTTCAGATCGGCGCAGGACCCCTCTCCATGGCGCGCGGAGCGCGCCAGGGACGGCGAAGGTCCGCGCGAATTTCTCGGATCGGCGCTGGACCCGCCTCCATGGCGCGCGGAACGCGCCAGGGGCGGCGCCAAAGGGGCCGCCGGGGGGGCCCAGCGCGGATCTGAGGAATCCGCGCGGACCATCGAGTCTTATGTTTGTGTCATGTTTCGTTCCCCTACTTTTGCCTCTCCCCTTCCCTCCCTGCCTCCTCCAGGGCAGGCTGCGAAGTGTCCATCCGCGTGTGGCTATCTGCGACAACCAGATCTGCCAGAGATCATACAGCACGTGCAGCATCTGCCGCAATGTAGATCTCGCCGTGCAAAAAAGCCGAGAGAGCCGAGCTCCTCCGTCCCTGTTCTCTGTGTGTCCCCCATCGCGCCGAATGTTGCTTCTGCGCGAGTGGGGTCTTCGGCATCCGGGGGCCCTCGCCGGGCCCGAGGAGCATGAGACATCGGCTCGGTGTGCCAATCCCGTCCCTGGGTGGAGGAGGAGGAGGAGGAGGAGGAGGAGGAGGAGGAGGAGGAGGAGGAGGAGGAGGAGGCGGAGGCGGAGCGGAGGATGCGGAGGAGGAGGAGGAGGAGGAGGAGGACGAGGAGGAGGAGAAGGATCGGACGATCTAGTGACTCCGTTGCAAGGAGCGGCTAGGCCCCGCCCCCAAGAGAGCCACGTGTTACACTATGTGGCTATCTCCTGGACCCAGGCGGTCCGTGCCCGCCTATGGGGACCCCCGTCCGAGGGTGGCGGGAGCCCTGGAGATTAACCAGAGCCGTCATTCTGATACGGCTGGTGGCCCGGGCCACTTGACCCAGGCATTCATTTAACAAGGTTGGCGACTGTCGGGTGGGTGCAGATCCACCACAGCGCAAGCAGTAAACATAAGGCCCTTCGGTGACCAGATGGTGGCCACGGAAGAATTCAGACTGGGCCTCAGGGGCTCCGGAATCCTGCAAGGGCCTGACAAAGGGGACCTCCCTGTCGGACCACTTGTCCACCACACGGGGGTCCCCGCCCGCGCAGCCCGTGGGCTCGGCGGGCCCAGGAATCCACGGTATCGCAGCCGCCGATGGCCCATCCTCATCATCACCCGCGGAGGCCAGAAAGCGGTCCGCGGCACGGAAGGCGACCCTGATGGCCTCCTCTCGCGCAGAGGGAAGCGGGGCGGCGGAGGACGAGTAGGGAAGACGAGCTCGAGCACGAGCCATCATTACCTGCAAACGGGTGGGCGCGCAGGTGCTAGAGGCCAGACGGGCCCTGCTGGCAGCCGTGGCCGCCGTCGCGCCGCACCTCCTGCACCGCACGGTGCCTCCGAGGCGCTCCAGGTCGTGACGAGACCCGACCAACTGTACAGGCCGGGGCCCCGCCGCGAGGCGAACACGGGGCGGCGCGAGCGTGCTAGCGGCGTCGGCATGCTCACCGACCGCCGCCATCAGCCAGGAGAGGGCCTTCGCCTCCTCATTCGCGTCGCTGAGCTTCACCTTGTACAGGTCCAAGAGCGTGGCGGGCAGCCTGTGCAATCGCCCGCCAACCTTGGCGAATAAGTCAGCCCACTGATTGCCGTAGAAATCCTCAGCAAAGCTCCCCAACTGGGCCACGAACTTGCCGAGGTCGAGGTGCGCAGGGCACCAGCATGCAGCAGGCCGAACTCGGCCATCATCGGACCGTCCATCCGTGAGCTCGAAGATGGACGTCTAGATGTCCGCGTACTCACTTCCAGAAGCCGCCTGGCTGTAGTCCCAGGCGTCGACCTCTCTCGCCAGCGCCGCCAGGTCGGTCACGACGAACCGCAGGTACGGCATGTGCGTCATGGCCATCAACAGCGCGTGACGCTTAGCCCGACCCACCGTTTGACGGCCTCCAGGAAGAGGTCCAAATACTGCACGAACGGGGGGGCCATCACAGCTGACCTGCACACAAGCCCAGCCGCATCTCGTCAGCTCGGGCCAGGCCGTCTCGTAGCACGACCCGTCGTGGTATACGATGGTGCTCCTGTCGCCCACGTCGGAGGTACAGTCGCCCCACCAGTAGCAGTCCTGGAGCCGCTCCGCACCAGGGACCTCGTAGGGCATCTGCGGGATACCTGTGATGACGTCGAACCTGTCGTAGTCCTCGTCGCCCGCCCCGATGTGGATCCGCTCCCTGAGCCCGGCCCTCACCTTGGCAGCCTGCTCTGAGATCGGCTCGATGCCCTTGGAGTCCCCCTGAGAACCAGTCGCCAGGATGGTCGGGCACTCGTAGAACTGGTGGCCCCGCGTGCACGGCAAGGAGCCCTCGGAGAAGGGACAGTCGGGGCTGGTGGGGCACCCCATCTGCCAACGCTTGGCAGGATCCCAAGACGACCCAGACCAGAGCTCGCGAAGCTGCCCAGCTCTCACACCGCTGACAGCAGCACGAGGAGGAGCCATGCACTTGCGGACCGCCCTCATGCAAACAGGCGCCGGTGAGATCGGAGGGCAATCCGCATGATGAGCCAAGATCCGTCGCCCCTGCCAGCGCTGGATGCCCGCCTTCAGCACGTGCCCGATGACCTTGGGCGGAACAGCCAGGATGTGGAGCACCTCGCCCAAGTCCGTGCGCAGGTGCAGGCTCGAGTTCATATCCGTGCCGATCCTGCGGAGGCTCAGCCAGGTGGCCGCGAGCGGGCCGCGAGCTCCGTGCCAAGTAAGGGCGCTCTGCTGCCAGCTGGCCGCGAGCGCCTGCCATGCCCGCTGCAGCTGGCTCAGGGCCAGCTTGCCGTCCCAGACATGGGAACAGTAGCGAGTGACTGGCGCCACCGTCACATCAAAGATGGGGTCCACGTACGGGTCCCTCTGCGTGGCCACGAAGATCGTGGAGGAGCCGCTGTTCTCGCCACCCTTGCCCGCGCAGAGCGAGACCGCAGAATGCCTCGGCGTCTTGAGCTGCGTCGGTGGCGCCCGACACCGCTGCGCCGTGGCCTGCAGAAGGGAGCAGCCCTGTCCGCCACAGGGCCTGTATGCGATCTCCAGCAGCTCGTCGCAGTGCTATGCTAGCACCCTCGGCAGCCTGGCTCCAAGCTTGGCGAGGCGGCGCTTGGCGACCGTGCGCACCACGCCCCGCCCATGGGTATCATGACCCAGGTTGCGCACAGACCGTTGCGCTGTGGCAGCCGCAGAGCTCGGCCCGCGCTTACGAAGCCACGGACAGCAGAGCGAGTGGTGCCCAGCCATCCCGACTTGTCCAGCTTGATGGTCATGCCGAGGGGCCCCACGTCCTCCACAAAACCCATGAAGGCAGCCTTGAGCGCATGGGCGCCTGCCTGGACATGCTGGCCAACCCGCTGCATCGTGAGGTCGTCCATCAACGCGCGAGGCCGAAGCACCTCGTCCGAAATGCTCCGGAGCCTCGTGATGGAGCAGTGCAGCAAGACCGTGAGCAAGCCCGCGCTGTGAGTGCAGCCCGCCAGGATGCTCCGGTCCACGCTCACCTGCCTCGACCAGCACCCATGCGCCCGAATAGTCCTGGGCATCCGAAAATAGGATAGTAGCTGCCAGACCAACCGTAACGGGCAGTCGCAAGCACGAGCCTCCCGCAACAAGGCGTCGAGCAGCACGCTGTCGAAGGCCTTGTGCAAGTCCAAGATAACCGTCAGGCTGGACTGGCCCAGCAGGTGCGCTATCTCCGCGTCCAGGTTGCGGCTGAAAGCCGAGTCGATGGAAGAGCACCCCCTCGAAAGCCCAAAGATGGAGGAGTGCCTGTGCTGCTTGATCCAGTCACGGGGCAGCGGACGCCGAGCTCGCGCCCACAATCGAACCAGGGTCGACACCAGGCATATCAGCCTGGACCCTCCGTCCTCCTTGGGGATCCTGACCATCACGTTGGCGATTCGCCCCGAAGGCCAAGAGAGGAGGTCCTCGCACCTCGTGAACAAGAGCGCCAAGGTGTCGAAGTCCTGGCTCGACATGTGCCAGAGGTCCCGAGGGTGCATCATGCCCTGCCCAGCCGCAGTCTTGGGGCTGAAGGTGAGCGTGGCTTCACGGAGCCGCTGCCCATCCAGCGCAGGCAGCGAAGGCCACGAGTGGGCATCACCAGGTAGAAGCAGTCGGCGCGCATCGCCACTGGTCTAGACCGACTCCCACTCATCCATCGCCAGATCTGCTCGCACGTATGGGCCCCTCATGCTCTCGTCCTGGCCGAAGGAGCTCATGAGCTCAAGCCTGTCCTGGACCTTAGTCGCGCGATGAGCGCCACCTGCTCCGTTCTGAAAGGCCGCGCTGGCCCAGGCTCGCCACCGCGGTGAAGTGACGCGTGCATGGATGGCGAGGTGGTCCTTCTAGACCGTCGCGATCTGCGACATCAGGACCTCCAAATCAAGCTCCACCAACAGCATGATGCCCTTGGCGAAGAGCTCGCGCACCTGGGTGGTGGCATGCGCCCAAACGTGGTGGGCTTTGGCGATGCGCTCGAAGAACCAGCAGAGCTCCGCAAAGTTCTTCGCCGTGCCGAAGACCCGGGGTCCAGGGTCCTTCGCGCAGAGCCGCACCAGTCTCGTCAAGTGCGCTCGCGACCGCAGCACGTGCTTGGCCCATCGCGCCAGCGAGGCCCAAGCGTGGACCTGTGGTGGGGGCCGAATGCGAAGATGGGGAGGCTCCCAGCGCAGCCAAACCCAAGCCGTCTCAGGTACACCAGCTCGTCCTTCATGTCGCCATCGCGCACTGGCGTCCATAACGTCGGCGCGATTCAGCAGCTCCGCCTCCAGGCCACGGAGGACCTCGTCCCAGCAATACTGGAGGTCGCCGTCGTCGCAGGCCGCCAGGATCATGTTGTCGGCCTGCTGCCAGTGGTCCATGAGCGGCGGCCTGGCACAGCCTGGCTTGATGTGGTAGCCAGCTGGCTCGCGCGGCACACGCATCCACAGCGCGCGGTCATCCGCCAAGATCGGGAACTTGACCGCCGCATGCACCGGTAGCGGTGAAGCCTCGTCCACCTGCGGCGGCAGCATCCTGGGCAGAAGGTTGCGGCTGCACGCGGCGTTGTCCAACGCCGAGCCAGGCAGGCACTTGGCGGAGGTGTGGACCGACGGCGCTGCCAAGAAGCCTCGGGCAGGTCCCAGCCACCTCTGCTCCAGCACCTCGGGGGCCATGTTCCAGTCACCCATCGCCATCCAATCGAGGCCCTTGGCAATGACGTGGCCGACGTAGGAGGCCAGGACCTGGAGGAGGTGCTGGTTCTGGGGGGTCATCCCGACGCTGGTGACGAAGTACGCGGACGTGATCACGACCCCACCAGGCGGCCCCCAATACACGTGTGCTGCAGCAAGCCGTCCTGCGCTGAGCACGCCCCGCTTGCCTTCGCACCATCCGTCGGGCGGCGTGGGGCCAGCAGCCACAGCAATATGCGCGGGGACCAGGATGGCCACACCCCCAGAGGTGCCTCCTTGTCCCGTGGGGACCGCAGGGGCAATCACCCCATGGAAGCCCAGGTCTCGAAGATCACGCTCAGCTCGAGGGACCTCCGACTCCGCGACGTGGTGTTCCTGGGCCGCTACGGCCATGCAGCCCTCGTCCAGCAGCTGGAGGTAGGCCTTCAGCGGCCCGAAGTTGTCGCCGTTGGCCGTGGCGAAGCAGCCCTTCGCAGTCGAAGCACACGTTGCACGGGGTTCCACCCCAGTACTCTGCTCCTGAGGTGAGTCGCGCGCCGGGCGGGAAGCCGCCAGGGGAGCTGCACCTGCAGGAGTGGGTGCTGCTTGGGGTAGCCAGCTCGTGCCTATAGCAGCGTCCCCAAGACCATCTGTCCCAGAAGCCGCAGAACAGGTGGAACTCCCAGTGCATGAGGCAGAGAGCCCAGAGAACGGTGTGCGCAGCTCGCCGCCGGCGCGAGGCACAGGCCCCCGGCTTGGATCGGGCGCCCGCGCCGCCCGCGCCGAGGCCCGCGGCCGCTGGAGATTTTGGCCTGGATCGGGGGCCGGCGCCGCCCGCGCCGCCGCCCGCGCCGCGGCCCGCGGCCCCGCTGGCGCCGCCGGGCGCTCAGAATTCCCCTGGGGCTGGCCTGGCGGCCCGGGCGGCGGTCCGCGCCCATTCTGAGCGCTTGGCTGGTGGCGCTCAGAATTCCCCCGCGGGCGGCCTGGTGGCCCTGGCGGCGGCCCGCGCCCATTCTGAGCGCCTGGCTGGGAGCGCTCAGAATTCCCCCGGGGGCGGCCACCCCCAACAGGAGCTCGACACGCCGCCAGGAGGTAGGCAGCCTTCCTCGGGACCTCTGCTTCGCGTGCAGTCCGAGGGCTCCTTGGGGCAGGCCAGGTGGCAGCCGCCCTTCCGTCCGATGAGCTAGCCATCATGGGCCAACACCCGTCACATCGCGGCATCCACTCGCCACAGCCCTGCTCAGTAGGGGGCGAACGGAGAGTCCGCAATAGCAGACAGCATGCGACGAGCAGCCGCACGCTTCTCCGCCATGTCCTCTGGCACCTCGGAGTCCACTGGGAGGCTCCGCTTGAGGAACTCGTTGAGCATCTCGGACGTGGCGTCCTCGAGCTTGGGCTTCGCAACAGCAGGAGCGGCCTCCCTGCCAGTCGGGGGCCCTCCCTCGACCGAGGCCTGGCCAGCGGCGAACGCAGCCTCGGCAGGAGCGGCTGCTGCAGGGTCGGCGGCTGGGCCACCTCCAGGCGGAGCTGGCTGCGCTGCAGAGGCAGCCCCCAGCTCCTGCTCGATCTTGACCGTGAGCTGCGGGGCCACCTGCTGGGCCTGCTGCAGCTCCAGCCCCAGCCCCGACAGGATCGTCCCGAGCATCTCGACCGAGACCCCGAATTTGGGCATCGGCTGCACCAGCTCGGGCTCCTTGGGCGCGCCTCCAGCCGAGACCACCAAGTGCTCGAGCTCCGCCTGCAAAGCGACGATGGCACGCCGCTGCGACGCCAAGGCCTCCTCCTTGGCGTCGCGCTCCGCCGTGAGCTTCTCGATGTACGCCGTCTGCTCCTCGACGGCTTTGGACGCCCGCTCCCACTGGGCCGGGGCATTCGTGATCTGCGTGGACAGGCCCTTGACCGTCTCCATATAAGGCCTGTTGGCAAGGAGCGAGCTGGCGTGCTTCTCCTGCGCCTCGCGCATCTCCTCGATGGCGCGCGTCCACGTGGCCGAGGGAGCAAGCCTCGCCGTGGCGACCGCCTGCTCGATCTGCTTGTCGAGGACCTTGATGCGCGCTCTCCTGTCGCCATCCGAGAGCTCTGCACCATCGTCGACCTGCATGCTGCCAGCGTCGGCCGCCGCAGCCGCCGGTGGTGGGGAGCCTCCGCCACGCCGTTCCGCCCGAAGCTGCTTGACCTCCGCCTGGAGGCTCTGGAGCAACTTTTGCGTGCGCTCCGCCTGCCAGGGCGGCTCCTTGCCCGTGTCGCCTCCACCTTTGCGGGCCGAAACCGAAGGTGAGGCTGGCGGCAGCGGGCCCCCGTAGCACGATCCCTTGGCGCGACCACACTTCCCGCACTGCCGCCTCGCGCCGCTGGGCACGTCCCATGCCGCCGTGGTGTCGAGGAGGAGGAGGAGGAGGAGGAGGAGGAGGAGGAGGAGGAGGAGGAGGAGGAGGAGGAAGACGTCGAGACATCGGGCGTGCGGATCCACCAGACGTGTCGGTTGGGCGGGCCAGGCGTTTCACCTGAGACGTCCACGCCTTTCATGCTGCTGAAGCTTGAAGAGTCCAGCAGCTTCAAAGTTGAAAGGCGGCCACTCCAAGAGGACCCCCAAACGACCCAAGACGGCCCCCAAACCGCCCAAGAGGCCTCCAAGACAGCCCAAGAGGCCCCTGCTCCAAGAGGGAGCCCAGACGGGGGACCCGAACGGGTATTTCGAGCCCTCGGCCTGACAGGCTCCCAAGAAGTCCCTAGATGCCCCCAGCAAGCCCCCCAAACGGCCTCAAGAGGACCCCCAAAGACCTCCAGGAAACCCCAAAAGGCCAACAAAAGCCTCCCAAGAGGCACCCAAGACCCTCCCAAGAGGCCCCCAAAACTACCCCCACGAGGCCCCCGAGAGCGCTCGTCGTCGTAAACGTCGTGGTCGTCGTCGTCGTCGTCGTCGTCGTCGTCGTCGTCGTCGTAAACGTCGTAAACGTCGTAAACGTCGTAAACGTCGTAAACGTCGTGCACGTCGTCGTCGTCGTCGTCGTCGTCGTCGTCGTCGTCGTAAACGTCGTAAACGTCGTAAACGTCGTCGTCGTCGTCGTCGTCGTCGCCTCTAAACGCCGCCGCCGCCGTCGGTGTCGGTGTCGGTGTCGGTGTGGGTGTCGGTCTCGGTGTCGTCGTCGTCGTCGTCGTCGTCGTCGTCGTCGTCGTCGTCGTCGTCGTCGTCGTCGTCGTTCAGGGTCGGCGGCACCGGATGAGGACGAAACGGAGGAAACAACGACGGGAACGAGAAACGGGATGAGAAACGAAGAGATGAGCTGAAGCAATCAGAATCGGAGGGTCGGACGAGGAGGGGAAGGGAAAAGGATGACGAAGAGGGCAGGGAGGGGAAGGGAATGATGATGAGCGGAACAAGAGGAAAAAAGGAGGAGGGCCGAGGCGAGCATGAGCAAGGGGAGAATTTTAGCTACAGGGAGAACTCCAAATCTGAAGAGGAGCAAACGGATGACAATGCAGCGGACAAGGCGAAAAAGAAAGGGGAAGCACATAAACACTGGACAGCTCGCCCGTTGGACCCCTGCCAGCCCCGCGCCAAGTGGCGAGTATATGTACTGGCGCAGCACCGCGCTGCATGCGTAGCCTAACGCTGGGCCAGGCAGGGCAAGACCCAACGCTGCATCGCGTGGCGCGTGGATGCCCGCAGCGACTACGACGCCTCTCAGGCCCTACCTCCGACCCCTTTTTGCCACCTCCTCTTCGTCCTTGTCCTCCGTCCTCCCTCTCACCCATCCCCCCCCGTCGTCCAGATCCTCCGGCTCCTCCTCCCGCCGCCTCCTCCATCACCTACTCCCTCCTCGTCTCCCACTTGGTCGGTGCGTGCGATGATCCGACGCATAAGGGGCGCGCGAGAACCAGGGGCGGATCCGCAGAAGTCTGCACCCAGGTAGACGCATCCCTCACGCGGCGGCCGAATGCGACTTGGGGCGAGTGCGCAGGGCGGATGCTCAGACGCATCCCCCAGTCGACGTGAGGCCCCGCCCCTCGGTCGTGTCCTTGGTCGGCACCCACCGTTTTGTGGGTGTCAGGACACTCCGAGGATTCTCCGCCCTCCTCGTCGTCCACCTCCACCTCCTCGTCCGACGCCTTCGCCCTCTTCCTCCTCCCCCTCCCCGCCGGCATTCCTCCCTCCCCCTCACGACGTCGGTCTCCTCCTGCACCTCCTCCTCCTCCTCCTCCTCCTCCTCCTCCTTATCCTCCTCCTTATCCTCCTCCTTATCTTCCTTATCATCATTGCCCTCCTTATCCTCGTTATCCTCCTCCTCCTCCACCTCCTCCGCCTCCTCCTCCTCCTCCTTTCCTCCTCCTCCCCCTGGCAGAGCGAGCGCGGTCCGTGCTTGCCATGCTCTAACACTGAACTCCTGATGGCGCAGGCGACCGCGAGCAGCCCGGCCGCCGTCCAGAGCCCCACGGCCAGCGGCCAGTCCAGCGTCAGTGCAGTTACGCCGCTCCGGCCGCTCGCAGCTCGGCCGCCTGGCCAGCGCCGTCGGCGCCGAGGGCGGCGCGCTGAGCTCTTGGCCCCAGCGGCTCGCCAGAGCGCTCGCGGCGGCCGGGGCTGCCTCCTCGCCCAAGAGCGCCGCCTCCCCGCGCGCGAGCTCCCGGAGGTGCCAGAGGGCAGCGCGCCCGCGCCGGCCGAGGGGCAGCGTGCCCCGCGGGGCGCGGCCAGGCGGGTAGCGCCGGTGCTAGTCGCCTTCAGCCTCGGCGTTCACCTCGCCGTCGCGCCCTGCCGCGGCGGCCAGGGCGCGCTCATCACCGGGCACGCAGTGGCGCGCGGTGACGTCGAGGAACAGCAAGGGCCGGTCCTCCCGCTGAACCTCGAGGTCGAGGAATGCCTTCTCCCTCTCCGCCAGCAGCGCGGCTCCGCAGCTGCCGCGGGGCGCCGCTGGCCGGTCCGGCAGGCCGGTGGGCCAACACCGTGGCCGCCTGCGTCGCAGGTCGGGCAGCGCCGCCGCCGGCGGCTCCAAGCTGGCACGCGCGCCAGGTGCTCCATCCGGCGGAGGCCGCGCTCCGTGGGCGCAGCGCCAGGCGCCTGGCGCGCCCGGTCGCCGAGCGGCTCGCCGCAGCGCTGCCCGGCGCGCCCCCTGGTCCGCGCGCGGTTGCAGCAGGTCGCGCCATGCAGGGGGGGGCGGCGGCCTGGCCGAGCAGCGTGCGCGCCGTGCTGCAGTAGTCGGCGTCGTCGAGCCGCTGGGTGTCCAAGCCCGGCGAGGCCGTCTGCCAGGCGCCAACGTGCGGCATGCCGCCGGAGCGGAAGAGCGCCTTCGCCTCTGGCTCCAGGGCCTCCCAGCAAGGTGTTGTAGTTTTTGTTGTCGATCCTGGCTACGAGGGCATTCTGGAGCTTTCGCTGCGGCGTCGCAGCCAACCGCCAGGCGGGAAAGTTGGCTGGTTCCGCGTCGGGGCGAGGCGTTGGCGCCGGCAGATGCGCGAGCCCGGCCAGCGCGGCGCGGCGAGCGCGAGCGAGGGGCAGGGGGCAGGTCTCGAGGTCTGCCAGGCAGGCGAGCCCCGCGCGCCCCCTGGCCCCGCCCAGGATCTGCGTCCAGGGGCCGGCCCAAGCGGCCGGCGCCAGCTGCCGCTAGCTGCGGGGGCCCCGCCCGCCGACGCGCAGCGGCAGCCGGCGCTGGGCTGTCCGGGCGCGCCAGCTCCGTGTAAGCAGCCAGCGGGGCGCCCTCGTGGGCCCCGGCGGGGGCCTCCGAAGTCGCCGGCGCGCTCGCGCGGAGGAGGTACGTCAGCTTGCGGGCCCCATGGGGCGCCGGAGCAGTAGCCCAGCGGTCTGCCGCGCCGGCAGGTGCGGCGAAGCCGTCGCCGGGGGCCCCGCCAGCTCCAGCGACCCCGCGCCCCAGCCGAGGCCCGCCAGGCGCGCGTGGCTCTCGCGCCCGGGAGGCCCCCGGCCGGGCGGCAGCGGCCTTCTCAGGGGGGGGGGGGGGGGGGGGGGGCGCGAAGTGAGGCCCCGCGCGCGCCGCTGCTCCTCCGGCCCCAGCCCCGGATCGCAGGCCGCCCTGGCGGACCAGGCCTGCGTTTTCCCCAATTCCAGCTCGAGGCCGAGGCCGCCAAGGGCCCTCTCTGCGCCGCCGTCTGCGCCCTGTCCGCGAGCGCCGAGGGCACCAGAACAACGGCGTCACGTCGTTCTCCAGCGCGGGCAGGTGGGGGCGCAGCCCGAAGGCGAACATTAGCGGCGCAAGCGGGTCGCCCTGGTCTGGCGGAGCGCAAGCGGACCCCTGGCGGAAGAACAAGTTCTCGCATGGGCAGAAGAAGCACCGGCGCCGCCTCCTCAAGCCCGCGAAACAGGCCCCCCGGCGGGCGGAGCAGTATAGGCGGTCTTGGCGTCAAGCGCCACCAGCACAAGGTTGTGGTTGACCTCCGCCATGCCCTCGCCGCGCGTGCTAGCAACTCCGTGCCCGCAGCAGTGCCCCCGGCAAACTGCTGTCTCCCCAGTGCATCGGCCAGTTCCTCTTCCCCGGGGATTGCCAGCGCCCCCGCAAGATATGCGGCGCGGCGATGGGCCGGGCCCCCCCGCCCGGCTTGCGCAGCGGCGTGAGCTTGGCCAGTGCCAGAGCCGCGGCGGCGCTCGCGGGGGCCCGCCCTTCGGCCGCGCGGTCGCACGCGCCGCAGAAAGCCGCCGAGACCGTTGGCTGGGCGAGCACGGCCCGCCAACGTTCGAAGCGCCCGCCGCCAGTCGCCGCGCCGCTGCCCCGGGGGCTCGCCTGCGGCGTTTTCTTCATGGCCCTGCGAGAGAGCGCGGGCGGCCCAGCGGGCGGCGCCGCCGCCTGGGGGGGCGCGGCGGCGAGGCGCGGCATGGAGGAGCGCCTGCAGCTGGGCGGTCGGATCGGGCGTGAGAGGCGCGAGGCCCGGGCTGTGCAACAAAGCGGCGGCCCGAGGGCATTCCTCCGCCATCCCTTTTCGAATGACCTCGTCGGTCAGAGAGCGCTCGTCGCGGTCCCCTCCGCCGGCCTGTCGGCGCGCATTGGCCAGTCCCCTGGCCGCGATCTCGGCCGCCTTCAGGAGTGCCCCCAATCGCCGCGGAGCAGCGCGGAGCAGCGCTCACGCACCAGCAGCGCGCGGTCCAGGGTCTCCGCCGTCGCGCGCTGCCGGCTCCTCGCGTCCAGCCGCAGCGGGGCGGAAAAATCAAGCGCTCCCGCAACGCGACTGGCTTCCAGGCGCGCTCCTCCTCGGCGCCCCCGGCCCGGGCGCGGAGGATCGCGTTGTAGAGCTCCCCTGCAGGCCTGCCCGGCTGCTGCCCTCGCACGCCGTGGGACGGCCCGCAGCGTAGGGCGGGCGAGTGCGAATGCCTCCAGCAGGTCGAGGCTGTCCAGCCCTTCCCAGCAAGCAGCAGAGAGGTCTCGCAGGGCCGAAGCAGCCGGGGCGGCGCTGGCCGGCGGCGCGTCTGCTGGCGGGGGCGGAGAGCGCAGGTTGCCAGGCGCCGCGGCCGCGGGCGCCGCGCCGCCTCGAGCCGCCGCGGCCAGCGCGGTGTCCAGCGCCGGCAGAGGCGGGTGTCGCAGCCGCCGCAGTAGCGGAGCCAGCCGCCAGCGCCAGCCCCGTCGCACACAAAGCAGCGGCCCCCCATCTCGAGTCGGTAGGAACCCGCCTCCGTGCGGCAGGCCGGGCACATAGGCCCGGGGCTGCTCGCCTCCCCCACGCGGGCGCCGGCGTAGCCGCACCGGCGCCTCAGAAGGGAGCGGGTCGGTCGCCCGTGCGGCGCGCGGCCCGCACTCGGCGGGCCGTCTCCAGCAGGGCCTGGTCGTCGGCCATGAGCCTCGCGGTCGCCAGCTGCGCCCCCCAACGGCTCGTCGCGCCGCGGCGGCGCCGAGGCCGGCGCGGCGGCCCTGGTCTCCAGCGCCTCCAGGAGCTCCCGCGCCGCCAGCGCCAAGGCGGGCACCTCCGGGGGCACCTCCGCAGGGGCCCCTCCCGCGGCGGCTTCGGCGCACAGCTGCTGGAGTTTGGCCTGGCCTTCCTCCAATTCCTTCTGCAGCGCCTCGTGTGCGCTCCGCGCCTGCGCTATAGGGCCGTCTCGGCCTCCTCGACCCCCCTCGCGGCTCTCTCCACGCGGGCGGAGGCGCGGGCCACGACGGCCTCCAAGAGGTCGAGCCGCCTGCCCGGGCCTGGGCTGGCAGCGGCGCGTTTCCGTTGCTCGGTGGCATGCTGCGAAAGCTTCGTCGCTTCCGTCTCCAGCCTGGAGGCGAGCAGATTCGCCGAAGAAGCCTCTAAGGCGGCGGCGTTGCCCTCGGCCGCGGCGGCGTTCATCTCGGGCGCTGGCGGCCTCGCCGCCTCCGAGGACAGTCCGCCCTCCTCGTCGTCCACCTCCACCTCCTCGTCCGACGACTTCCCCCTCTTCCTCCTCTTCCTCCTCCCCCTCCCCACCAGCCTCCCTCCCTCCCCCTCACGACGTCGGTATCCTCCTCCTCCTCCTTCTCCTCCTCCTCCTTATCCTCCTTATCCTCGTCCTCGTCCTCCTCTTCCTCCTCCTCCTCCTCCTCCTCCTCCTCCTCCTCTTCCTTCTCCTCCTCCTCCTCCTCCTCCTTCTCCTTCATCATCCTCCTTCTCCTCTTAGGTGCCATCTGCGCTGAAACCGTTCTGGCCGCCCCCGGTGGAACAGACTTTCAGCGCTCCTTCAGCCAGCGAAATATCCTCACCCCCCAGCCTTAAAACTGCTAGCGACAGATCCTCACACCCCTCCCTGAAAACCGCCAGCAAACTATCCACACCCCCTGACTCAAAACTGCCACCGACATATCCTCAACCTCCTAGCCTTAAGACTGCCAGCGAACAAAAACCTCACACCCCTCGCATGAAACTGCCAGCGAAATATCCTCACCGCCCCTGGCCTAAAACTGCCAGCAACAATCCTCACCCCCTGGACTTAAAACTGCCAGCGAACTATCCTCACAACCCTCGCTGATATTGCCAGCGACATGTCCTCACCGCCCCTGGCCTAAAACTGCCAGCTAAATGTCCTCACCCCCTGGCCTAACACTGCCAGCGACATAGCCTCAACCCCTCGCTTGAAACTGCCAGCGAACTATCCTCATCGCCCCTGGCCAAAACTGCCAGCTAAATAGCTTCACCTCTTGGACTTTCAACTGCCAGCGAAATCTCCTGACACCCCTCGCTGGAAACTGCCAGCGACATATCCTCACCGCCCCAGGTCTGAAACTGCGAGCTAATAGTCCCCACGGCCTAAAACTGCCAGCTAAAAATCCTCACCCCAGGGAAATAAAACTGCATCTAACGGCTTTGGTGACTCAGTAGTCAGTTCAGTCAGTCAGTCAATCAATCAGTCTACATCCCGAACATCAATTACGGACTGCGCCCGTAAATAAAGAAGATGACGCGTTGCTCTGCCCAGCCACCCTGACCTCCCACTATTCCTTTCCGTGAACTGCTCGCAGGCTTCGGCCCAAGGCGGGCGAATGGAGGCAAGGATAGTTCCACCACCTCCGATTATGCCTGGAGTCTTCTTCCACTGCCCCCCATCAACATGAACGGTACCGAGTTCCTAGCATTTGGCTCGTGGAGCCTCCAGTGCAAGGGACGACAGTTGTTGACCCCAGACGAGGGAGAGGGATGCGGTGCAAACGTATTGTGTCTTATATTTTCATAGTTTGTGACGTATGCAAATGTAGCTGCATACCATCAACAATTGCGATGTATAGCGACTGCCAGATACCCAAACACACTGCGATGCTGTAGTGCGGCGTGGCTGTATGAACTTGTCAAGACTATTCCACTGGGGCCATAAAAGCTCATGCCGCATTCAACCCACATGGACCATTGCTCAATATGAGTGCGTATCCGGCAAGAGAGAAGTATTTGCATGTAGTGAATAGCGCACGCTTTGACATTCGGCATCTCTTGCTTCCCCTTGATTATTGGGTGGGGGATTCTACTGCCGGGCCAAGCTATATGCTTACCCACGTCCAGCAGACCGAAACATGTAAGGGATCAACGCAAAGGTACGCAAGCTTGGGTGACAGAACACTTTACCCAAAACAAGAGCGGAGCCCCTTGCGTTAGACTTCCGCTGCGTGTGGACACCAAGGAGTCAACACGCATACGCAATCGACTGGGTGAAAGGGATGGGTTGGAGGAGTAATGCAAGAAGCGTTGTCCTTGAATCGTACCAGAAAGCTGCAGTTGCTTCGCGCCCCAAGAAGAGAATGCAGGATGCGAGGCGGTGCTCATCCCACGCTAGGCACCGCGGATGCTTGCATCTCTTGCACAGCTGCTGGTTGTGGCGCAGGAACTCGGCGTACCTTCCCTTCCGACGACATGTTGCCTAACCGAATCGCTCCCTCATCCCCTGCCCCAGCCCAGCCAGCAAACGACCATCCAAAGCAGACTCGGGAATTCTGGCACGCCGCGGCAAGTAGGCAAGAGCAACCATGTAAGCAACATGGTTTCGCCACGGCGAGGGACCATTGAGCTTTTCTGATACTTTCTGGCCACGGTAAGCCACGGCCACGAATGGACTTCCCCAGCTAGATGTAGGGAACGGCCAGAAAACCCGAGCCCCTCCTGGGACCAAAGTGGTCCCTACTTCACCGCCCCGACTGCACGGCAGGGCAAACAGGCAAGAGCAAGCACGGATAGTGCGAGCTTCCCTTCACGGCGATGGCCTGTGCTGATGCCGCCAACATGCGCCGTGAGCAACGGCTTTCAGCCCCCATGCAGGGCCAGGGTCCTCCCTCCGACCCCGACGCCCTGGTCTCTCAACTCGAGGGGCTTGACAGATCTCGACCCCGAAGCTCGCGTGGCTTACTCGGTGTGGGTTGTATTTTTGCCTGCGCCCCTGGGCCGGAAAAAAAACACACCTTCTGGAGGACCAAACTCAGAGGAGCAGGTGACATGTGACAACGACGCTGGATGCCTGGGCCTCGCGGGGGCCTGTATGACGAGCAGTGGTGAGGGAATGTGCGACACATCTCTGCTCAGGAAGCAGGAGGAGAAGGAGACGGAGGAGGAAGAGATGAGGAGGAGGGGAGGGGCTGTGTTGACGGCCACTGCCAATAAAGCTTCTGAAGAGACTGCCAAGCAAGAAGAAAATCAAGTACGCGCTATCAGATGATCTGCCGGTGCACTCCTTCTGGGGAGGAGCCTCGCTTGACGGAAAGCCCCCCGAGGAGAAGGAGGAGGAGGAGGAGGACGGGTCGCCTAAGCCCTTCGGAGAAACCCTCCAGGGAGGTCCCCCCAAGGTGCCATCATAAATGCGGTGCCATCTCCTGGGGAGCGGCGAAAAGGCCAGGGGTCCAGTGGCAGCCGGGGCGGATATTTCCGCGGACGACTGACCGCTGGAGAAAAGGTTGAGCGTCCGGGCCACCCCTCCTCCGCCAGCACACTCCTCCTCTCCTCCTCCCCCTCCTCCTCCTCGTCCTCCTCCTCCTCCTCCCTCCTCCCTCCTCCTCTCCTCCCTCCCTCCTCCTCCCTCCCTCCTCCTCCTCCTCCTCCTCTCCTCCTCCTCCTCCTCCTCCACCTCCTCCGCCTCCTCCTCCTCCTCCTCGCCCTGGTCCTCCTCGTCGTCGTCCTCCTCCTCCTCCTCCTCCTCCTCCTCCTCCTCCTCCTCCCTCCCTCCCTCCCTCCCTCCCTCCCTCCCCCCTCCCTCCTCCCTCCTCCTCTCCCTCCTCCCTCCTCCTCCTCCTCCCTCCTCCTCCTCCTCCTCCATCCTCCTCCTCCCTCCTCCTCCTCCTCTCCTCCCTCCTCCTCCCTCCTCCTCCTCCTCCTCGTCCTCCTCCTCCTCCTCGTCCTCCTCCTCCTCCTCCTCTCTCCTCCTCCTCCTCCTCCGTCTCCTACTCCTCCGCCATCACCCTCTCGGAAGCTGGGCGAAGGCTGGCAAATCCGTGGCTGCTAAAACGGTCTTCCCAGAAGAACAAACATATTCCTGGAATAAAGCTCAGCGCGCTGAATAGTAGAAGGGCAACTTCCCGTAAGAAACAGCATCCCGAAGATCCGTTTTAGCAGCCACGGGTTTGCTAGCATTCGCCTGGCTTCTGATCCTCAGTCCTTCTTCTCCTCCGCCATCCCTTTCCTCCTCTCGGCGGCCACCGCCGAATGGGAGGGAAATGTCGGGGAGACGCAAGACTCGGGTATGGGGGACTCGGGTTGGCCTGACTGGGCCATCATAAACATGAACGTCCAAGCCACCTCACCTCTCCTCTCGGAAGCTGGGCGAAGGCTGGCAAATCCGTGGCTGCTAAAACGGTTTTCCCCAAAAAACAAACTCCTTGAATAAAGGTTAGTGCGCTGAATAATTAAAGGGCTGCTTCCCATCAGACAACAACAATTTCCCGGAGATGCGTTTTAGCAGTCACGGGTTTGCCAGCCTTCGCCTGGCGCCTCATCCTCCCTCCTTCTCCTCCTCCGCCATCACCCTCCTCCTCCTCTCGGCGGCTACCGCCGAATGGGAGGGAACTGTCAGGGAGACGTAAGACTCGGGCATGGGGGACTCGGGTTGGCCTGACAAGGCCATTATATAAAAAACAACGCGACCCAATCTGAAACTCGACGCGAGCTCCCGCTGCAGACATCCCACGAAAACTGGACCGTCAACATTCGGGACGCGCTCGTCAAACAAAGTCGGAAAACCCAAGCTTGCTCGGGTCTCACGCTTCTCTGACGAGGGTGGCTCGGATAGCCTGCCCCGGCCGGGCCGTGGCCAGGCAAACAGAGCTCCTGGCGCGGACGGCGGCGCGGCTGTGAACGGTGTGCCGCGCGTCCGCCGCCCAGAGCCAAGAGCAGGGCGAGCTCCCCCACCCCCTTTGAGGCAGTTCGCCGCATGAAAAAGCGCGCGCCGCAGGACCTCCGAGTCCCGCCCCGCCAGACCTAGGTCACCCAACTTCGCGCATCGCGCCCCGCGATGCGCGACCCGCGGTTACCCACGCGCCGCCGCCCTCGAGACTGGCGCCTCCTCAACCCAAACCGCGATGCGCGAAAACGCGAATATCTTCGCGCCCCTGGAGGTGACCTGGCAGACGCCCTTCCCGTTCCATCCTCCTCCCAAGGTCCGCCGCATGCCGCGCAGGCCTCCAACGGGAGGCCGAAGATGCCGCCGTCGTGTGGCCGGATGGCAGTCTCGGATGGCCGCCGTGAGTCGAAGCTGCAAGCTCGGATGGCCGCCGAAGATGGCCGCCAACGGACGGCAGGCTCTGATGGCCGCTGTAAATCGACGCTGCCGCAGGTCGTGCACCCATGCGGCCTTTGGCGTCGGGGGCATCGAGAAGCCCGTGCGGCCTGTGGCGTCAGTAGGTCGTGCACCCATGCGACTGCCTCAAGAGCGCACCTCGAGCACGCAATGCCCGCGCAGCCCTCCAGAGCGGGACGCGCGCCACTTTATCACAGCGCTTCTGCGAGCGGGATGCTGTCCAGGAGGCTCGCTGCTCGTCCTTGCCTCGCTTGCTCCCTCCTGCCCCTCGCCCTCGCTCCCCAACTCCCAGACGTTGTGTCTTTTTTTGCAGCGTGGACCCCGAGAGGCTTGGACCCCTCCCCCAGCACCGGAATTTCATCCTGAGTCGTTGTTGGACGGTCCCGAGGCCGGAGAGAGCCCTCCCTGGAGAGCAGAAAAAACACCCTCACAATAAGCACCCCGACCAGCAAAGCCGTTCAGTGAACGCTCTCAGGGAAGGCATCGAACAGGGCAGGGATGCTTAGCCATCGCCCTGGGCCGTGGGGGTCGGGGTGTTTTATCCTCCCTTGGCTCCCGTCGCGCCTTCTTCACGACGCGAGGGGGTCTGCGCCCTGCCGCCTCCTCCTCGCTTCACCCCCCTCCGCCGACGAGGGCCCCGCTGCCACGTCCGCACCGCCCGTGCCCCGCCACCGCGCCGGCCGAAGGCCCACTGCGCGCCGCCCAGGCAGGGCGACCCGTCGCTGTGAGCGAGCCTGCTCCGCCGCACGGTGCGCGCTGCCGCCCCGCCCTCCTCCCGCCGCCCGTGGCGAGGCGGGAGCGCGGAAGCGGCTCCCCGCCGCCACGCCCGCCATCGCCAGAGCTGGCAGCCGCCGGCAACACCCGATTCGGTGTGGCTCGTGGGTCCGGCACCACCCGACTCGGCGCACCCCGTCCCGATCCGTGGATCTGGCGCCCACGCGCCGGATCCACATATCCTCCAGTGGCGACGCTCAAGCACTCCATGCAGGGCGGCCGGGGTGGAGGAGAAAAGGGGCGCTCAAGCACTCCATGCCGGGCGGCCGGGGAGTAGAAGGAAGGGGAAAGGAGGAGGGAGGGACAAGACGACGACCCAGAAGAGGAACGACGACGACGGCGGGACACGAAGGCAGCAGACGACAGAGGGAGAAGGGAGGAAAGAGAGGGAGACTGGAGGGTGGAAGGAAGACCAAGGACCGCGCCAGTCCTGGCAGCACTATCAAGGATGGTGGGTGAGAAGCTCCAGCGCCGAGAACGGAACGGGTCAGGAGGCGTCTTTCAGGAGCAGCGACAGGGAGGGATGGGTTCAAGGGGGGACGCATCGACTCCCAACCGCCCATTGACCGCCGATAGGGGTCTGATGGCCCCACCCAGCCCAAGAACATGCGGATTCACGATCGGGGGCCTATCGGCGATCCATCGGCGATGTCTCGCCGATGCCAGCTCGGAACGTTCCCCCCCGAGCCTCTTCCCCCCTGCCGGTGCCCCTGAATGATAGGCCTGTTCTCCACCACCACCACCATAATTTGAAGGGGGAGGGGGTCCTCCTCCCCTTCCTTCTCCTCCGCCTCCTCCTCCTCCTCCTTCCCCCCTCCAACTTATGGTGGTGGTGGTGGTGGAAAACAGGCCCATCACTGAAGGCGTCCTGGAAGAGGGGCCCGGCCACCGCGTCCGCCAGTCACCGAAGCCGGAAGCACTGGCACCAGCGAGGGCGCCAGGCCCGCGCGCCCCCGAGCAGCGCATCGCCGCCCTCGGCGGGGGCGCGCGGCGCCGCCGCGGCGGGCGCCGCGACCGCGGGCGCCTGTCGGCCACGCGCAGGGCGCAAGAACAGGCCGCACCGAAGCGGGCACTCTGCTGGGGTCGGAACGCGCATCGAATCGGCCACAATGGGAACCACGCAGAAATACACTGAGGTATCTGGGCCCTGTCCCATCGGGCTTCGCAGGAACGCCAAGGGGCACCGTGTAGTGAATGATTTTCTGGCCGCTCCTCCCGGGCGATAGGTGCTGAACAAAAGTGCAAATTCTGTGCTTGGGCCGCCATTGTTTACGCTTCGCGAATCCCCACCAGACCATCCTAAAGCAGCCAGTCTGGGGAAGAGTACCGTCTATCCAGAGACGATGCCCAGACGAGGCTCCCCGTTCAGGGAAGTAGTGGAGCATGCAGAGGAAACAAGAGCTTGAGAAGAACGAGGCATAGGAGGAGGTGGTGGAGGAGGAGGAGGAGGAGGAGGAGGAGAAGGAGCAGGAGGAGGAGGAGGAGGAGGAGGAGGAGGAGGAGGAGGAGGGGGAGGAGAAGGAGGAGGGAGGAGGAGGAGGAGGAGGAGGAGGAGGAGGAGGAGGAGGAGGAGGAGGGCAAGGAGGGCAAGGAACAGAGCGGTGAAGGAGAGGAGAGGGAGGATGGTGTTGAGCCACCTTGGAGGCTCTCTTGGAGCGCCGGAGGCCTTCTTGGAGCTATGGGGCTCTTTTGGGGGGTCCTCCTGGGGCTCTTCTGGGGTGTCTTAGAGCCCGCTTGGAACTCTTTGGCGGTCCCGGAGCCCTCTTGGGGCTCTTTTGGAGGGCCTTAGGTTCCTCTTGGGGCTCTTTTGGGGGGTCTTGGGGCGCTCGTGGGGCCTTCCTGGGGCTCTATTGGGGCTCCCAGGGAGCTTCGGAGGGCGTCCTGGCGCCATTTTGGAGGCCATCGATCAAAGGAGGGGGAGTCCTCGTTTTCCCTCTCCCCTCTGGGGCCATCAAAATAGAATCTCGGGGCGGTCCTGGGGCCCTCTGGAGGCGATCATGGGCGGTCTTGGGGCCGTCTTGGGGGCCTCTTGGGCCATTCTTGGAGCTGTCTTGGGCCAATTAGGGGCCATCTTGAGGCCTCACAAGCGCGTCGGCAGCGAAAAGGCGAGAGAGCAAAAAATCGCTGTTTTTTTCAGTGGGAGTTTGAAAGATGGTGGCTTCTCGGGGAGGTCCTGAGGGGTCTCTAAAAGTACTTGGATCCGTATTTTGGCCTTCTTGGGGCCTCTTGGAGGCATGCTGTCAGCATCTTGTGCCATGTTGGGCTATCTTGAGCAATCTTGGAGGTCATCGCTGGCTCTCTGAGGCCCTTTTGGAGCCATCTTGGGCCATCTTGGACGCTCCAACCCCTCGCGACCCCCCCCCCCCGTCCATGTCCAGGGGAGGGGGTAGGAGGAGGGGTAAACCCCTCCGCGAAGGAGAAGAAGGCGTTGTGGAAGAGGAAAAAGACATCGTTAGGCCAACTGTCGCCCAGAGGGCTGGTGGGACTTGCCACAAAGTGGTGGACAAACCTAGTGACATAGTATGGTGGACATATTCTGGGCCCCGACCATACCTCGACGGTACCCTCCACCTGCTGCTCCTCCACTTGCCGCACACCGTCCGCGGTGCCTGGGGCCACCTGCGCGCCCGTCACCCGCCGCCTCCCGGCGGTCGGGCCTCGTCCTCCTTCCTCCTCCGCGGCCGTTCTCTGCTCTCCCACCCGCTCCGCGCGCCTCGCGCTCGGCGCGCCCCACCAGACCCGTGCCCCCAGACCCGCGACCGCTGGCGCTGCAAAAGCATCAAGCAGTATCGAGTAGGTTTCCCCGAGGCCGTAGGCGACCCGTGGAGGAGGAGGATGGGGAGGAGGAGGAGGAGGAGGAGGAGGAGGAGGAGGAGGAGGAGGAGGAGGAGGAGGAGGAGGAGGAGGAGGAGGAGGAGAGAGGAGGAGGAGGAGGAAGGAGGAGGAGGAGAGGAGGAGGAGGAGGAGGAGGAGAGGAGGAGGAGGAGAGGAGGAGGAGGAGGAGGAGGAGGAGGAGAGGAGGAGGAGGAGGAGGAGGACGGGTCGCCTGAGCCCTTCGGAGAAACCCTCCAGGCCCGCGACCGCTGGCGCTACAAAAGCGTCAAGCAATATCGAGCAGGCCCGACCGCTTCCCGGGGGCAATCTTTCGCCCTGGATGCACTTCTGCTGGCCCGGCGCCCGATGCTGGGCCCCAGAAGGCGAAATCTGTAGGAAACGCGGTCAGATCGGGAAGATCGAGCAGCGTCCCAGCCCTGGGTTCGGCCACCGTGCGCCCCTCGATGGGGGGACCCGCAAGGGAGGGGGGTCACGCAAGGCACACCTTTCGTGCACCTTCGGGCCCAATTTCGGGCCGCTGCCCTGCAACCCTCGACTCTCCCCCCCCATGTATCGCCCCCCGCTGCGACAGGCCTCAAAGCCGCGCGCGCAGCAGAGGCCCGACGACGCGAAAGACAAACACACTGAACAATCACAACCTTAGTTGCTTCGATACGCCCGTTTTGAAACGCAACACGTCCCATGTTCAAGACGTCCGTGTCAATACGTTGCGTGTTGGCTCCACGAATCGGACCGCGTTTTGGCGAACGTATCGCGTCGGACCTACGTTTCCAGCCTACGTGTTGAGCTCCGTATCAATACGCTACGTGTTGCGTGTTGCGTATCGGGGCATCTACGATCACAACCAGAGCCGTGGACCCCATCTTTCTGCGGCACATTTCAGACCCGATCGATATGTGAGGGTCTGGGGGCGTGCAATGGTGCAAAAACGCCCGACTCTAACAAATTGCGACGCCATGATCTCAGGGACCCAGGCGACTTTGGGGGCCCGTGAGGGGCTTCGTTCCTTCGTTGGCGCTCCGGCCCTCTCGGGGCCCAAGCGTACCAATTTTCCGGACTGCGTCCAGTCGTTGCGACGGGGGGGCCCTCCGAAGGTCAACTACCGCTGCTTCACCTCGCCCTCCACTGAAAGCTAGACCAGCCCTCCCCCCGCCCCTCTTGCGCTGCCCTGGAAGAGACGCATCCGACGCTGCCCTGTGGCTTTCGGGCCATCGCTCGGCTCTCCGACGGCCCTTCCGGACGATCTGGGTCCCCCCCCCGACGCCTCTCGGCGAGGCGCAGCGGCTGGAACAGATCCCGCGACGCCTGAGATCCTGGCGACGCAACTTTCCACAACGGGCGGTGTGGCCCGCTTTCGGGCCCTGGGACCCTCACAGGTCGATCCGGCTCGAAACATTGGAGGCCTCCCAGATGGGGTCCGAGTAGATGGGGTCGGAGGATCCCGCCGCATCGCCGATGCATCGCCGATGCATCGTCGATGCATCGGCCATTCGCTGACGACGTGGGCGATGCATCGGCGATATCGGCGCAGAGAAAGTCGGGCCCCACATCGAGCTGCATCGCCGATGCATCGCCGATGAACCGCCGATGCATCGCCGATGCGGCGCGATCCTCCGACCCCATCTACTCCGACCCCATCTGGGAGGACTAGAAAATTCGGCAGAAAGATGATCCCAGGCTCCGGTGGTGATTTCTTACGATGTTGCAATTTCTGGCAAGGTCAGATCTGCGGGGCTGGGAAACCGACGAGAAACCGAACCTCGAACCCGAACCTCTTCTGACGGCCAGCCAGCCAGCCACCAGGGCGCGAGCTGCACATGCTAGTCCTGTCGGCGCACGTATTCCTGCTGCGTTCGGAAGCTCCCCTGATTGACATGGCTTGCGAGGGCGAGCATTGGCCGCGCGCAGAGGGGGGCAGGGGGAGGGGGGAAGGCTTCTTAGAACCACCCCTGCTTCTTAGAAGGCGCGGGCCTTGTCTATCTTCCAAGAAGCAGCCTCCTCCTAAGAAGCCTTCCCCCCTCCCCCTAACCCCCCTTGTGCGTGCGGCCAAGAGGTCCTACGAGACGAGAACCGAACCTCCTCCGACCCTGGCGTGCGGCCGGGGCCTGGCCGCCGCGGGCCGCGAGGGCCAGGCGCGCCAGCGGCGCCCTCCCCGGGGCCGCGCTCTGCGGGCAGGCGGAGGGCGTCCGCGGAGAGGGCGGCGGCGTCGAGGTGCTCGGCGTGGCGCCTGGTCGGGTCGTGCCAGGCCAGAGCGTGGAGGGGGGGGGGCCGGCCTGGCCTTCATCTGGGGGAGCGCAAGGGCGGGACAGCAAAGGGTGTAGGGTAGAGAATCAGCTCACGGAGCTGATTCTCCCCGGCGCCTCCCGGTGCCGGGAGGCGCCCGTGTATCGAGGAATGGGCCCGGCGGCGGGGCCGAAGCCAGCTGCATTCGGCAGCAGAGTTCTGACCCCCCCTTTCCCTATCCCCCCCTTTCGTTCGGCCGGATTTCAGAGGAGTGCGACGTGAGACAGCGGTAGTTGGTCTGCCAGGGGCCGCCTCGTCGCCACGGCTGGGCGCAGCTCGGAAAACTGGTGCGCTTGGGCCCCGAGAGGGGCCCGGTCTTACCAGGGGTGGTCTCTGAGATCCGGTCGTCGCGATTTTTTCGGGCCCGGCGTTCTCGCGTGATCTCGGGCCCCGGGACCCTCACATAGCTATTGATCCGGCTCGGCAAGTGCCGCATGCAGATCGGGTCCGGGGCTCTGGTAGTGATTTTTTCTGGATTTTCTAATTTTGTCGCGTCGTCGGTTATCTCAGGGTCCCTGGCTTGAGGTGCCCCCAGGATTTCCAGGAGAGCCTCAATGAGCTCCAGTCGGCAGCGCGTGGAGAGGAGAAGTAAGAGGGGCAGGGCTCCTCCGAAGGCTGTGAGGCTCCTCAGAAGCCCCCCGGCCTTCTGCTAAGCCCTTTGTGGCTTTTGGGGGAGGGCCCGGACAACTCCTCGGGAGGCCGGAGGCCTTCTCAGAGGCCCGCCCCCTCTGCCTTCCCCCCCGGGCGCGCCGCCGATCCAGGGCATCCCTGACGAGGCCGCGAGGCTCCGGAGGGAAGGCCCCGAAGAGGCGCGAGGAGCCGGGGGACACCTCGGGGCTGGAGCCACATTGATAAAAAGGGTCCCAGGCACACGAAAAAATAGGCACAAATAACAGGAGCCTCCATATTTTCTCATATTTTCTGGATTGTAGTCTTCGCCCGCACTTCCCATATTTTCCAATATTTTCCTGGGAGTCGACGTTGAATCGTGTCTGTGTGTTTTTCCCCTCCTGAATTCAGCAAAGCTCGGCCTGGGGGCGGCGTCCCGATCTCCCGTGCGAAAAACCTCCGCACGACGACGCCGCCGCCTGCCAGGAGCTGCTCCACGACCATCGTATCGTCCTCGAGCCACCTCTGGGGGGCCACATGCGAGTCCTACCCCTACCCCCCACGATTTCTGAGGGGGATGGTGGGGTTCACTTCGTGTGGGGTAGGGGTAGGGTTCGCACGTGGCCCCCGAACCTCGTCGTCGGTGCCATCCAGGAGCCATCTTGTTTGGTGAGCCTGAGCACCATGCGGTCCCCATTCCACTGTGCCACCACAGTGGCCGGTTCTCCTGTCGGGCCCTGGGTCTGCTGGGGACAGGCGCCCACTCGAAACTCCATGATGCTTGTGACCTTTCCAAGGATCAGGGTCTGGATGAGGAACTGGTCGCCCTCCTGCCGTATCTCCTGGGCGCATTTCCCAACAAAGTACCCCATGGACCTGGCAAACCTCCTCTTGGCCCACCCTATCCCCGACTCGATCATCAGTTGGTTCAGCTGGTCGGGATCGCCCTCGATCCTCTGCAAGATGTACCGCCCGCTGAAGTCCGGGATGATCGGGCGCTGCTGAAGATGTCCCTGGCCCAGGGTGCCCCTAGATTCCCGTGGAGGCCTTGGTGGCCTCCAGAGGACGTCTTACGAGGCCCAGAGGGCCCCAGGGGCTCCGAAATGGCGCGCGAAAGCTGGGGATGCCTTGGGCCAGCAACCCTTCTGGCAACGCCCGAGCTGAGCCCCTTCACCCCGGCCGCAGAGGCAACCGCTGGCACGCCTGCCCTGGCAGCGCCGTGCTCGTGCGCAACCTCGGCGCCGCCCGTCAGGGGCGCCGCTGCGCCCCGTGCCGGCGAGCAGGGCCTGCGATGGGGGAGGCCAACTCTGCTCGCCTCGCCCGACGCTGGCCAGGCCCCTCCTGGGCCCAGGATCGGTGAAAACGCCAGCCCCCAGAACCCCTCGCGTCGTGGACATATATATATATATATACATACATACACATCCGTCCATCCATCCATCCATGCATACATCCATCGATCCATCGATCCATCCATCGATCCATCCATCCACACAAACAGACGGACAGACAGACAGACAGACAGACAGACAGACAGACAGACAGACAGACAGACAGACAGACAGACAGACAGACAGACAGACAGACACACGGACAGACAGACAGACAGACATTCAGACAGACGAAAAGACAGACAGACGGACAGACAAACGGACAGACAGACGGACAGGCATGCATGCATGCGTGCGTACATACAAGCATGCGAGAGACTGCGCCAGTGGCGCCAGCGCTCCGGAGGCTCCCCCCCTTTCCCAAGGGGGGGGGGGGGCGCTTAGCTACCACTACCCCCCTTGAACCTCCCATGCCAGAAGACCCCCCCTTGTTTTTCCCGCCCCTCGGAAGCCCCCCACCCTCTCCCTTTTCGCGCTCCGGAAAGCCCCCCCCCCCCCCCCCCCCCCCCCGCACCGGAAGCCCCCAACAATGGGGCGGGGCGGGGCTTAGCTCCCCCCATTTGCACCTCCCCTGCCGGAAGCCTCCCACCCCCCCTTTTTGCCCGCCCTTCGGAAGCTACCCCCTTCCTCCTTAGGCGCTCCAAAAGCTCCTCCCCTCCCCCCCCCCTTTCCCAAAGAGCCCCTCCTTTGGACCTCTCCTGCTGGAGGCCTCCCTCCTCGTTTTCTATGCTCCTCGGAAGCAGCGCTCCCCACGCACTGGAGCTACTTCGTGGGGGAGACGCAGGCGAACACCGCCACTGGGGCTCGGTGGAACTCCCTTTGGGGCCACGAAGCGGTGCACCTGGCGGGGGAGATGCATGCGAACACCGCCGCTGAGGCTTCGGTGGAGCTCCTTATAGGCCCACGAAACGTTGTACCGGGTGGAAGAGACGCGTACGAACGCCACCACTGGGGTCTTTGGTGGAGCTCCCTGTCGGGCCACAAAGTGCTGTGCTTGGTGGGGGAAACGCATGCAGACACCGCCACTAGGGCCTCTGGTGGAGCCTCCCTATGGGGCCAAGAAGCGCTGTACTGGGTGAAAGGAACGCATGCGGACACCGCCACTGGGGCCTTCGGTCGAGCTCCCTAAGTCTGAATCGTAGAACCCCTGATGAGGTCTACGGCGGAGTCGTCGTCGAAGACGTGGTCGATATTCTTGAATATCACTTGAATTGATGATGGGGACACTTTCTTGTCCTCGCGCAGTCGGCCGCGCGCCCCTGCGCGGTCTCCCCGGGACCGCTGGGCTTTTGTCTGTGAAGCCCGCCCGCCCTCGCCTTGAGCCGGGGTGGGCAAAGGTGGAGGACATGGCAGGAGAAACCAACAGGAACGTAGCATACACGCTCTTCCTGCGTTGCTTTCAGAAGGGGGGAAAAGAACTGCCATGTCGCCTGCGCAGCCAGCTGCTGTGCTCAGAGAGTGCTGCTTGATCAACCCGCGGTGCTCGTCAACCTCCTGCTGTAACTTCTGGATCGTGACTTGGTAGTCGGAGGCGGGTGGTGCCGAAATGTTCGTCTCGCTCTCGGCATGTCCCAACGGGCTATCCGTAGTCTGCCCCTGGCGCGCCGGGCGCCTCTCCTCGAGCGCCCGCCGCGCTGTGGCCAGGTCGTCGGGGTTCGTCTCGTCGAAGATGCCCTTGCCCAGGGCTGCCCGCTTCCGGGCACTCATGAACTGCTCGTCGTAGATGAGACGCTACTGCTGCTTCTCGAGGAAGGCCCGGATCACGCCGAAGGCCTGCCGACCGGCCTTGGTGAGCCCGTCAGGCATCTGCGCGTGTAAATGTATCCAGCACGCTGTCGTTTGTCCCTCGTCGAGGGCGCTCCGGAGAGCCAGTGCTTCGATGGCCGCCCGCCGCTCCTCGAGTCCCAGCCCGGCCGACTGAGAGCGCGCCACGCCACGCCGTCGTAGAAGGCCTTGCAGTCCGTTACCAAAACCGCCGGCAAGCTCCGAAGCGCTGTCGCCCAGCCCCGAAGCGGGGACGTGTTGTGGATCACCTCTGTGACCACCAAACGCGCCATGCACTGCTCTCCTTCTGCGTCGACTGCTTCCTGCACTTCGGCTGCGAGGCTCGACCGAGCCGCGCAGCGCAGCTTCTGGGGGCCCTAGCCCAGGGCGGGGAAAACCGCAAGCTCGCCGCCCATGGCTGCCTTACGCGCGATTGCCATGACGCGCCCGCCTAAGCGAGTGTCCGTCGGGGCGGCGTGCCCAGGCTGCATCGCGCCAGGTGAAGAGGGCCAGGTCGTTCAAGTTGTGTCGGTAGATCTGCATTTCCTTGCGGCGGCTCTGCTTGATGAGCTCGACGATGTTGTTCGCGGCCGCAAAGAGGTTGCGGGTCCCCGTGGGGATCTCTGACTGGAGGTCGGCGACCCGCGACAGGAGGAAGGCCATGTTGTTCACGCCGAGCCCGTTGATTTCGCCGCAGAAGGCCCGGGGCGCCGTCTTGTCTGCATCCGTCAGGGTGTCGGTGGTCCGCCGCTTGGCACCGCTCGCGGCACGGACCTCATGAATCTCGTCGACGTATGCCGGCTGGTGGAGGAAGAAGCCCTTCTTGTTCTCATCGATGGTAGCGCCACGCTGCTCGAGGGAGGCAAGCCCCTCGCGCATGTCCTCCCAGGCCCCCCACTCGTAGTCCCTGGATCTGCTTGACCTTGGCCTGCCACTCGGGGTGAGAAATCTCACCTGCCAGGGTGAAGTCATCCACGCGAGCCGGAGCCGCGCCGATCAAACTGCCTGTCTTGGAGCAGTGCAACTTCCAGAGGCAGGGCTCGAGCTCGCAAGCCTGGAGGTCCAGTTTGGCGAAATCCTTCTTCACCGTCTCCCACCAGTGGCGTGGTGCCTCGCCGATGGCGTACCCCGTCTTCACCGCCTGTAGGACCTCGCCGTCCTTCGCGTCGAACGCCTTCTTGAGAACGGCGTCGGGCTCGACGGGGAGATCCTTGTCCAGCTCGCGCGCCTGTAGGAAGGCCGAGGTCACGTCGCCCTCGGTTAGCTTCCAGTGGTTTGCCGCGGCCACTGTGAGCATGGCGTGTCGAGCCCATCGTGAGCTGTCGAACTTGCTGTAGGTTATTGTCCCAGGTCCTTGGTCTGATAGCCGAAGAGCACCAGCCGCGCCTTCGCCTTCCCGTCTGCCTGGCGGGTGAGGAACCACCTCGCCCGGATGACGTCGGCGGCATCCTTGGCCCGGGAGATGAGAACTGGCAGGAGCCCTTGGTGTTGGACCCAAAGGTTGGTCTCCTTGGCGATGGCTCCCTCGAACTCCTTCCGCTCGCTAGTGTTCATCTTTGACCAGCTGAGCTCCGCCTTGTCCTTGCGGCGCTGGTTTACAACGAAGCTGTCCAGGACGTGGTTCGCCCAGTCGCGGTGCCCGTCGGGCGTCGTGTTGTCGTCCGCGAGGTGCTCAAAGTAGGCGGTCTGCTGCTCGTCGTTGCCGCGAGTGATGTTCAGCTTGTCGTGGGAGAGACCGACCAAGAAGTTGAAGTCGTCGCCCGTGGCCTGGTCACCTCCTCGTCTGGTCCCTTTCTGCCGCTTCTGTGGCGGAGCGTGGAGGTCCAGCTCAGGTCCTCGGTGCGTCATCCTCCACCGCGGTCTGGACTCGCCCAGGGCAGCGGCGCCTGCTGCTGAGGACGATGCTTCTCCGGGCTGTGGTCGCGATGGTGCCCGAGAGGGGTTCCTGGCTGGCGTCGAGGTCTTGGCGCGCGTCGGCGGTGGCCGGCGGTGGCGTCGGCGCTGCTGTCCGATCTGCCGAGCGGGTCGGTGGCGATCTGGACCGTCTCCCTGGTCTCTTGCTCGGTTCTCATTCTGCCTGGGTGGCTAAGCTGGGCGTCACCTGCCGCGGCGGTGCCGCCGCCCCGCCCGCTCCAGCGCGGGCGCGCGGAGGCTCCCCCCCCGCGTCCATGGCCGAGGAGGGTGGTTCTTCAGCGGCGCCGTCGTCTCCGGAGATCTGCATCGCAGGTGGCGATGGAAGCTCGTATTCTTGAAGATCTGGAGGGCCCTGCCCCAGGGGGTCCGCGAAGGCCCCCGCCGTCGCCGTCTCCAGCATCTCCATC
This sequence comes from Prorocentrum cordatum, assembly GCA_963575745.1. NCBI lineage: Eukaryota > Dinophyceae > Prorocentrales > Prorocentraceae > Prorocentrum > Prorocentrum cordatum. Next base: position 640,109 of record CAUYUJ010018170.1, on the reverse strand, counting down.
ATGGTCTTGCCACTGTTGGTCTGTCGCTGCAGCTCGGCGATCATCTTTTCCGCCTAGGAGGCAGCCCGCACTTGCTCCGGGGCGCGCCTGAGGAGCACGTTCCCGTGAGAGACCCAGATCACCGAGGTCGGGCGAGTCCGCCCGTCCACGCGCCGCTTCTCCTGCACCAGGGCGCGGGCGGGACCGTGCCAGCCGCCCTTCTTCCTAGGGCGGTTCTCGAGGCCCTCTTGCGACAGAGGTGGACGAGGCCCCCTGGGTTCCAGGTCTGGTAGACGCGTTTCCGAGCGTGCTCTGCTTGCCGGCGCCGATCCGCATACTCCACTTCGAGGAAGCTCTTGCGGGCGAGAAGGCGTCTTTGTTCTTGCGTCTCGCAGGCGTCCTCGTCGATGATGGCGAACAGGTTGCTGGAGGCAGGCATGCCCGTCCCGCCCATCACGTGCCCTAGTGGGGAGTGACTGCCGACCTTGTCCATGCTGTTGATGGCGGCCACGGCCCAGGAGATCAGCTCCTCGACGCGGCGCTCGGGATTGAGGGTCGCCAGCTTCGTCGCCAGACGCTCGGTAAGTTGGGCGCGCCGCTCCACCTTGCCCATCAGCCAGTGGGCTTCGCCGGGGGCGCCGTGGTCAGTGCGCCACTTGGCCACAGTCTGTGAACGGCGGCAAGCCCCAGGATCCGAGTCCCAGTGCACTGGGTCGCCGGTAGTAGCTGCGCCACGTTTTCCATGTCGCGTTCACCTTGGGCGTCGACCTCTTGCCGTTCCGCTCGCCCTTCTGTCCGTGCTAGGTGACGCTCGTGAGTCCGAACACCTCGTCGAGGTTCAGCGCCATCATGAAGGCGCCCTGCTTCGGCGAGAGCCACTCGAGCCCGTCGAGGCCAGAACTTCGAGCACTCCTGGAAGCTCTATGCCAGAGGCCACACTCACAGCCTTGGGGAGTTGTCCGACGTGGCATCCGAATCGAAAAAACCTGTGCTGGGGGCCCAGAGGCCGAGGATCTCGTGGAGCGTCTTGTTACTCGGATGCCCCAGGTACCGGTGGAGCCTCGCCAGCCGCTGCTCGGTCTCCACCTCCTCTTTCTTGGTTGGTGCCCCCGAGAGATTCCGAGGCCTTTCACGACCTCGTCCTCGTCCATCTCTTCGAGCTCGTCGGGGGCCAGGTCGTCTTCGAGGCTTGCCTCCCGCTAGCCCTCGGTGTCCTCCAGGATCTGCCCCCGGCCCGAGTAGATCTCCATGCCATAAGGGACGCTCGCGTTCTTGCGCACGATGCGCTTCGCCCAAGCCGTGCAAAGCGCCCGTGGGTAGCATGCCGTCCGTGCCGCCACCTGGCCGCCCTCGATGGCCCCACGCGCGCGGTTGTCGCCCCCGCCGGGACGGCTGGAGCATGTTCTTCCGAGCTTCGCGCCGAACTCCGGGTCGGCAAAGCAGATTCGCCAAGCCAATTTCATCAGGAGGCCGGATCGGACCTCGTGAAGACCATTCGCACAACCATGGACCACGGTCTCGTGCATCTGCTCGCGCGTCGCCTTGATGGGTGGTGATTGGGACCAGCTCCGGCTCGTGGCCGGTTGCCCAGAGGTCTGAAAGGACAGTTTTTTAGGAACATAATTTATGTTCCTTTTTTATAGGAACATGATGTTGAATTAGGAACATGATTTTTGTTGTTTTTTGATTTCGCAAGTTTTTGTAATTTGATTACTTTAATTTTGCAGTGAGTACCATCATCGGCAAATTCCTTCCACTGTCAGCGCCAGCGTTGCCATCATCACCACGCCCGCCATCATCGCCATCATCATCGGCAGGCTCGGGTTCGAAACTTGAGCCAAACCGCGAGCTTGAGCCAAATTATGAAAACAAGCCGCCCTCCATGAAACCAATGTGCGCGGCGCTGAAGCGAGAGCGCAATCCCAGCGCCTTAATCCCCCCGCAGAGAAAGCGGATCATATCGGGGCAGACTTGGCGTCGTTCCCCCTCCTCCACCTCCGCCTCGCATCCTCCTCCGTAGCCATATTTTGGCTCGAGGCTCGAGGCCTGTTCCTCACCGAGGCTGCGAGGGGCCCGCAGCTCGGCACTGGGCGCGACGCGCCCGCCGCCAGCCACCCGCGCGCGGCGCGCGGCGCCCGCCACCGGCCACCATGACGAGGTCGCCAAAGAACTGTCCAGAGTCGGTGGCGATTTGGACGAAGGGCGGAGGAACTCAGCGAATTGCATCACCGTGGGTGTACAGGGACGACGATGATGAGGGAATATGGAAGTGCTACGCGTGCGGTGGCAAGGAGATGTGCGAGTCGCACGCCCAGTCAGAGAAACACGCTCAGAAAGTTTGGTATTATTGTTTCGGCTATGGCAAAAAGCATGGGCCTGGCAAGCTCATGAACGCGGTGGAGTCCAGCGTCCGCCACAACAACAATTTCGCGTATCCAGGTCGCGGGGCCGTCGGCACCGCGCCCATGCTCGAGCCGCAGGGGGGCGGCGACCATCGAGGAGCTCAAGCGGCGGCGGCGGCTGAGGAAGTCCCGTCGGGCACTCGGTGGGCCGCGGCCGCGGCTGCCGCGAGGCAGCAGGGGGCGGGCGAGGCGGAGGTGACGCTCGTGGAGAGTTTCAAGATGGACAGCAACTCGAACTCGTCTCAGATCGAGCTCGGGCCGTCCATAGACCAGAAGCTTGACGGGGTGATCGCGTTGACGAGTACCATGGGGCAGATCATGGACAAGGCGACGAAGCTAATCGAGAAGATCGATGGCTCGGCGGCCGACCAGAAGGGGCCGAAGGTGGAGGCCAAGATCGACGAGGTGAAGCGGAGCTTCGAGTCTACGTTGCAGACGCTCGAGGCCAAGATCGGAGAGGTGAAAAACATCGTCGAGAAGCAGTCGAAGCAGTCGGAGCATACCATTAAGAGTATGAAGGAGTTCAAGAAGGACATGGAGGGCAAGGTCGACGAGGTGAAGACGTGCTTCGGCAGCCAGGTGCCAACTCTGACGGCGCATATGGCCGAGGTGAAGACGAGCTTCGAAAGCCAGGTGCCGACGCTGGAGGCCAAGATCGACGAGGTGAAGAGCGAGGTGAGGAGCAGCTTCGATACTAAGGTGCCGATGCTGGAGACGAAGATCGACGGGGCGAGGAAGAGCTTCGAGTCCAAGCTGCCGACGCTCGAGGCCAAGATCGACGAGGTGAAGCGCAGCATCGATACGAAGGTGCCGATGCTGGAGCAGAAGATCGACGCGCTGACGGGTCAGATTCGGGCCCTGTGCGAGCCTGGGACGCCGTCGCAGGTCTACCCGCAGGGCTCGGCGACGTTGGGATTGCGCAATGTCAGGAGCAGTTCGAGTCCGAGTTTGTTGGAAGTTCGCGGCGTCGATTCATCGTTTCGTCGCTGAGCAGGCCTCGAGAGGCCCGAGAGCCTGAGAGATGTGTTTTGTTTTTCTTCGCGCGCCCCCCGAAATGGGGGGCGCGCGCGCATTTGCCGCAAAAGAGCTGATGTGCTGCCTCCAGGGGCACAGGAAACATCCCTCCTCCTCCTCCGCGTGTCCTCCCCCTCCGCCAGTGGCCCTGGATGCAAGGCTCCCGCCTGGGACTTCCTCGCAATTCACGCCGCCTCGGCCGTCTGAGTTTTTCCTGGGGGGGGCGTCAGCGCCGCCGTTTCTCAGCGTCGAGTCGAGCTCTGGCTGTCGGCGGAGGTGGCAGCAGCCGCGATAGACACATGAAAGAACCCAACATCACGAGTGAGGAGGAGGAGGAGGAGGAGGAGGCGCAAATCTTTCACTGAAGTCACTTGCACCAGCGGGTTTTTTTTAATTGCAGTACTCGCACAGACATCCTGGGCGATGCCGTCTGAGCGGCGGCGAATGTAAACGTGACCCCCTAAGCTTGAACGGCCGTGGGTCTGCCACAGGGCTGGGCGTTCGCTTTCTCTTACTCGTGTTCAATCTGCCGTCACTCGTCCGAGGCTGTGGAGGATCCTTGCTTAACTCGTCGAACGCCTTCAGTGCCCACTTGTACTCCTGGGCCCCAGGAGCACCCGCGATCCGAGACCATTCAGAATCCACCGTGATTTCCCTTCCCTTCTCCGCCCTTTCCCTCCTCCTCTAGTCGATTTCCCCCTCCTCCGCCCTTTCCCTCCTCCTCTCCCTTGCTGATAACGGACTCGTTAACGAGTCACCGTTATCAGTGCGACCAATGGGTCGAAGCCCCCCACCTCCCCACGCGGCGATGGTTATCAACGGCAGTGATAACGACGACGATCATTAGTATGGTGATATTCATCATCTTAGTTAGGCCTGCAGGCGATGGGCTTGGTGCGTGTGTGGCAGCGGCAGTGGCGGTGGTTGCAGCCGGGTTTCCAAGAATCTGTTCGGAATCAGGTGTCTCAATTAGGATTTCGAGACGCCCTTAAATGTGAGACCAAGAACACGAGACACCTACATTTAGATGCGCCCCAAACAAGGACGCCATAATCAAATCACTATCGTACGAGATGGTCTTCTGGTATGATGGATGACAACGATTGCGCCGTCGATGACGATAATGATCATGATGTTAATGGGGATGATGAAGACGATTACCTGGTGTTCCTAATTCTGGGGGGGGGGGGTCAAAATCACGTGTTCTACATCGCATAAATCTTCTACGATGAGCGAAAAACACTGCGATCAAGCGCGCGCGCGACGAGTCGCTTGCGGGCCGCAGGGCAAGTGGTGTCGCTGGCGGGTCGCGGGCGGCGGGTGGGTCGCGGGGCGGGTCGCAAGCGGGTCGCGGGGCGCGTCGCGGGACAGGGGGGGGGGTCGCGGGCGGGGCGACGACAACAACAAACAAACACACGATAAGCAGAACCCACTTCAGCCACGCACCCAAGGATGGCGTGAGACCGTTGGCCACCTCACTCTGATCATCATCATCCCCATCATCGTCACCATCGTCTTCGTCATCGTCCTTATCACGCTCATCATCATCATCATCATCGTCGTCATCACCACCAGTTGCCATTTGGGGCTCAGCTTGAATGGACTTCGCAACCTCCTGTGAAAACCGCAAGTTTAAGTCCATGCCTAAATTTAAACACCAATAAAGAAGTTTTGGCTGCTATGACCTGCAGATCTACGCCTGGAGGTCCAGGGGCTAGATTCCAGGGTTTTTGCGAAGCTCTGGGTGGCCACACATTGTACTCCTCTTCTGCGCCTCTAAGGGCGTGGGGGGGGGGGGGGATCCTAACAACTGGCCACAAAGACGTAACAACTGTGAAACGCGACGAGCCCTTCCTTCCCTCTCGCACGTAAACTGTCATTTTCGAGTGCTCTTGTTTCAGGTCCAGCACGGCGGCGGCAATGTTTACACACTGGCAAAACGTGCAGGCTAGATGCTAGATCGCACGGCAAACGAGCACCATTGGGCGATGAGGGCGGCTATATGCTGAGGATTTGAGGAGGAGGGGGAACCGAATGGTAGAATGAGGGCAATGGTACCGACGATGAGGTAGAGGAGGGTAACGACTAATGATAGCAGATGGTCTCTGATGAGGAGGCGGAGGGCAACTATTCGAGGGGGTGGGCGAGGGGGGGGGGAAGGAGGGAGGGAGGAACGGAGAGAGAGAGAGAGAGAGAGAGAGAGATAGAGAGAGAGAGAGAGAGAGAGAGAGAGAGAGAGAGAGAGAGAGAGAGAGAGAGGGAGCGAGAGAGAGAGAGAGAGAGCGATGGGGAAGAGAGCGGGAGAGAGGCCGAGAGACAGAGAGAGAGAGAGAGAGATAACGAGAACGAGGGAGGGGGAGAGAGGTCGAGAGCGGGAGAGTTTAGGAGAGCCTTAGAGAGGGAGGGAGGGAGGGAGGGATAGAGTGTGTGAGAGAGAGAGACAGGACGAAAGAGAACGTGCGATGACGAGGGCGAGGATAATCGCCCGTCCAGGTCTGTCGGGCTGGCTTGGCGTTTGCTTTCGCTCGGCTGGTTGCCAACATCGTGCTCGGAAAGTTGCCGTGCACCTTCAAATTGGGTGCAGCAAGTCAAAGATGGGGCGCGCAACTCTAGTGGAAACCAGCTATGCCTGGGGCATGGAGGCCCCTCTCTGAAGATATATCATACGATGGTTGTCGTGCGTACTGCTGGCTAAGGGATAGTGCCTAATATGGTTAGCGTAGTGTTGCCATAGTGGTGTTGCCCCCACAGTGATTTAGAAGGGCTGCTGGTAAACTACGCATAGGGATTGCACATCGTCATGGTGCGGCTCGCGTCGGGGGGCAGGTCTATAATTACATCCCCTAGCGTGTTAGAAAACTTGCAAGGGTAAATCTGGCTTGATCGCTGCTCACGCTTGCTACCAGTTGTCCAATGTGTTGGTTTCCAACCTGTGCGATCGCTGCCCTGGCTAATAGCTCTGCTCTGCTTGAACGTAAGCGTCTTATCAGCTGCCTGTTGTGCCTCAGCTTTTGATTTAACCAGAGCCTCAGTGGCGCTCGGCGGAAACGTGGTGCACCATGTCAGCGGCTTCTGCGTGCTGGCACCCCAGCCTCCCATCCAAATGATTGTGGGCCTGGCCTGTATTAGTTCCAAGCTGGTAGTAATGTTTGCCATGGCGTACAGTAGGCTGTTCATGGGCTGCTCCAGCGTCACGTATGCGTGGCGGGTGTCAGCGAAGAACATCATATATGACCTCGGGGTGGGGGCATTGGTTTATTGGCTTGCCGTGTCTGCCATTGCCAGTGCTAGTTCATTGTTGTGCATTAGGGTTCACTGGGGCCCACCGCGCGCGATGTGCACCAGTGAGCCCCAATGCGCAACAATGAGCTAGCTATACAACTCAAAGGGATGCCCATATAACGACCGTGGTGGGAGGGGAACGCAATGCCGATGACGAGCACGACGAGGGCGATACGCGGGAGGATGAGGGGGATGGTGATAGACAAGTTGGAGACGGAGTGGATGAGGATGTGGCGAGGAGGAGGCAGATGATCACAGGAGAGGGAGGACGAGGATTGAGTTTGCACGTCCCCCCAGCGGAACACGGCCGAAGATACGAAGTTCGCTTCTGCAACGTCCACGCGGGTGCTGTTTCCAGAGGGGTCGGCGGTGGAACGGCCAGTATGAGCAGCGCACCCCCGCCACCACGTTGAACATTGTGGTGCAAAATGCACTGTCCCCCCTTCCACGACGGTGGCTATCAGGTACAGTGCGTACAAGAGGCCAACCTCGGGGCAACAAAATCCGCACCCCCTTCTTTCACTTAACATCTTAGAACAGGAAACTCTCGGAATGAAGTTTGAGAGAGGGCACTTTATTAATGTTGTCATCCCTGGAACCAGTGTGCACATGTCCTCAGCAGCGTCGTCACGACGCTCGAAGGTGAAGGCCTTGAACCCGTTATCTGCCACTCGGCGTGCTGTGCCTCCAGCCCCAGCAAAAATCTCAACAAAGGCCGTGTCTCTGACAATCTCGCTGAGACCATGTTTCAAGACAGCTCTCGCAGCGTGAGGAATAACACTGTGGTAGTTGCCCTGGAGGATAGGGTCAGAAGCGATTCCGAGGTCATTGAACTCCTTAGCTTTTGCCACAGCCCACGCCATGCCAGCATGATGTCTGGGTAGGCCACCTTGCGCCAGCGCCACCATGGCGAGGAGTGAAACGATCACGAGACGAGTGCGACCCATCCCCTCGTGACGAAATGAGGGCAAATGTTGAGGCGCTCCTGTAAATCGAAAAGGCTGAACACTCTGACCTCGAACCTGGACGGGTGCGCGTAAACCATCACGTCTCGGAGGCTAGAGTTGAGGGTCTCATCGATGAAACAGTTGTACTGCTTCGGGCTACCGTGAACGCCCACCCTGTTTGGAGGTTTATTTGTTTAACATTTTTTCTAAGGTTAGCGTTAGGTTAGAAACCGTGGGTGTGTGCATTAATTCTTAGGGGGGACCTGGCGATTTCCAAGACACTGCGATGATGCACCTGCTGATGTCAAACGCGGCGCCCCCGCACTCACCCCGCGCAGGGGAGGCAACGCATCACGTGCACTCAAACTGGCAGGCCAGCAAGAGCATTAAAGTTTAAATGGCAACTAAAAAAGAAAGCACCTGTCCACCAAGTGGAGGAGCAAGTGGTGCTTCGGCGTGAAGGCGATGCTGGCCATCGCGCAGCTCCGCAAATGCACCACCACGCAAGTGGTCAGTTCCCGCCTCGAAGGCTCTGGCACGATGGTCGGGCACTGGCGAACAAGCTCCAAGAATCTCTGCAACGCTGCTCCTCCATGCATAAAACCTGTTCCAAACACATCTGCCCCCCCGTTTTTTGTCAGGGTGTCCATGGCAAACGGCAGCATGTACCCGACCTCGGCGGCCTTCAAAGTCATGTGTCCCCCAGTATGCTTCGGGTTCTCGCAGCCGTTTCTATATGAGGCGTCCATGACGGGGGGTGGGGGCCAACGCAGCAACGCAATCCTCCAAGCGCTCAAGAACAACACCATCAACCTTGGAAAACTGCCCGAGAAAGCTGCTCAACCCAAACCCTCCCACTGCCCTAGCTTACATCACATACCATCCTCCGTCCTGTAACTTCCTTCCCTCCTCCCAGATGCAGCCGGCCACGCACGGTGGGGCACTTGTGGTTTAAAAGCACTGTCCTGGAGTGTGAAGCCTTTGCGCTTGCCGAGCATTTTTAGGTTGAGCGTGGATAACCTGAGATGGTGGGGAACCTTCTCTGTGTCCTGCCAGGCCAGGAGATCAGCAAGCAGCCTCTTGCACCCTAGGTCCGTCACCTCATCTAGCGTGCCGCGAAAACCGTATATGTTTGTTAAGATCAATCTCCAGAAAGCTGCGCTAACCCATCGCATGATCGGACCGTAGTACAGGCAATGCAACGAGTCGATGGCGAGGGCTGCTGCGGGCGACGTCCCTAAGACTTGTGAAAACAGTGGGCAACGATGCCGCATTGCATCTTTAACTTTGTTGTCGAAGCTCATGCTGGAGCGCCAAAAAATCACTTCGAGCGGAAGGCTCGCCTTCTCAAGTGCGAACGTGTCCCACAGGTGGACAGACGGCTCCAGGCGATCATATTTCCTTAAAGACACATTGTTGACGATAATATCTTCCATGATGATTCTCCCAGTGATCCCCCGTCCTGTCTCGAACCGAAGCGATTTCAAAACATGCTGCCTGTGTTGTTCTGTTACGAGCGGAACCACCACCTCGCACCTATTGCAGCCAACGAAATACTCTTCGCTGGTCCTCAATGTGAAAGGCAGCGGGGAATCGGCAACGCACAGGTCGTATATGCTGCGTAGCTCGTCCTGGCTGCCTCTGCAGAACTGGCACGCATTAAACGCTGCAGACCACGGGGCCAAGCCGAGAGACTTAGCGTGCTCGCTCCAGTCTCCTTTGATCCAAATCAGGGCCGCAGTGTACGACAGTTGTTTTGGCTCAGCGAGCTCATGGTTATTCGGCCATGGCCTGCCGTCAGATTGGGTAGCTGGCCGATGCCCTGATTGCATGGCCTCGAATTGCCATGCACACGTTTGAAGATGTGGATACAGCGTGCACCAGCCCTTGCAGCCGCACTGGCATGCATCGCTGGACCTAGTGACTGACATCAAGTGCCTCTTTCCAGTGAGCAAATTGATCGCCCACATTCCTAAACTTGAATCGTTACGCCCTGATGCTGATTTTCTGTAGGTCACTCCGTCCAGATAGAACGCAACAGGTAGGGGCAGCTGTTCCCCGTTGGCGAGTGCTTCGGTGACTCTCGGGTGATGTGTGTAGCATTCGAAATCTAAGACGCAGGAATCTCTATCCTCAGGCATCGCCTTCAGGATTCTGAGGATTGAGGGGTCTGCTTGAACCTCATCATCGATCGACTCGAACGCGCACCGCACAGGCACGTCTCGTATGGTCCGCTGCGGCCTGCGATGTAGATTGACTGGTGTCCTAACCATCACCATACCTGTCGGCTGTGGCAGCACTTTGGATAGGTGGTCCTGGTATTTGCCCGTTTGTTTCCCAGGAGGGACACCATACATTGCGAAGTTTGCTCCAGGGACCCCCGCTTCAACTGCTAGATGACACAGCGTGCAGAAATCGATCGCTGAAATCTTGCACTGGGCATACAGCGACAGCAGCTTGCGCAACAGTTCCGATCCAGCATCTCTACATTTCTGCGAAGACAGCATGGGGATGCTGGCTCGACTACGACGCCCGCGACTGCGGGACCTCGCCATCTGCGCGACTTCTCAAAGCGCTCGTAATTGGCGAGGCGGATGTGCAAGTTTGGGCAAGCGGCTGTGGGAGCAAGGGTGTGTACACAGGGGCATGACGCTTAAACGCATATGCTTAATTGTCATGTGTCCGTGCAGTTGTTATTTACATGTTGTGCGTTTCGCTGCAGTGTTTTTTTTGTTTGCTGGGGGGGGGGGGGGGGGGCGATGCTTTACCATGCGTTAGTTTACGTTATACGATGCTTTTACAATACAATGTTTTGTTGCACGACGTTTCACTCCATGCGTGTCGAGTTCGAAACCTGAAATCCAAATACTGCTGCTCTGCTGCGCTCAAGGGACCTGTGTATTCCACTACAGATCTATGACTCGCACAGCTGCAGCACCCAAGCCAGACAAGAACGCATGCCAGCGCTGCCGCGACCTGTGCGCACACAAAATCAGCAGCTCTGCAGGCGACTGTGCTAGATAGAAAGAATGCCAGGCTGCCGATCGGGAGAATGGCAGGCTGCTTGCTTTGCTTACGCAGAAACTGTGTTGTTGTTTTTTTGTTGTTGCTTTTTTTTTCGTTTTTTTTTTTTGTTGTTTTGTTTTTCTTTTCTGTTTTTATTATTATTTTTGTTTGAATTATGGTGGCTCACCGGTGGCTCACCGGTGGCTCACCGGTGGCTCACCGCTCACCGGTGGCTCACCGGTGGCTCACCGGTGATGCGGTGAGGCCGTTTTACCTGTGTTTTATCAGGGAAAACGCCCCCTCACTGGGGCTCACCGGTTGCGGTGAGCATCGGTGAGCTCACCGGTCCCTCACCGGTCGCTCACCGGTCTGCGCGCTGTGGCTGGCGGCTGCGCCACGGTTCAAACTGAAAAAAGCTTGCTAGATTGCGCTCTGGCCAAGGCTTGGCAGCACCCAGTCAAACGTCTAACCAGATAAACCCCCCCTCCTCCCCTCGTTGAGACAGTAATCTCGCTTTCCCCCTTAGTATTCCCTAAACCAGAAAAGCCTGCACTCGAGCATGCAAAAACTGCCTATCTGAAGAGAGTGAGTCTGCAAGCGGGCTTCCAGCCCTAGTCTGACTCGGCAGTCTTCACCCTGTGAATCATCTTGACCCTAGAGGTCAGCTTCATCAGATCCTTGATCTTCCTATCTAACTCCCTCAGCCTGTGCAGGTGGCTGATGTACTCCCCGTCTCCGACATTCTTCCTGAGAGCCTGCAGCGACTCAGCAGTCAATGTCTGCTGAGCCCAGTGGAGTGGACCTCGTGACGGACGTCGGCCACTGCCCTGATCAAGGCCTTGGCGTCGTCGTCGCCCTTGAGGCATGCCCAGGTGCTGTCTTCGTTGATGTTGTAGCATATGCCGTCTGCCAGCCCGATCGAAGTGTGGTACCTCAAGATGATCTGCTTTGCCCCTCCGTAGTCAGGGCCTTGATGCTGTCATCCTGCGCGGAGGACTTGCCCGCCTTGGGCGTGCCTGCCTCGCTCGACTGCCCACGGCTGCGGCCCTTGGCGCCCTTGTTGCGGCCCTTGGCTGCAGGGGGCTGCTCAGCAGGGGCGCCACCACCAGCAGCACCGACCGCAGCAGCGCCTGACTCCGCAGCTGCAGCCTCCTTCACTGGCTTCTCCTCTCTGCGAACACCCGCGGCCTGCTTCTCCTCGCCCGTCGCGCTGGTGCGCTCGATCGCGCCCTTGATGCCCTCGGTGATCGCCTCGGTGCGCTGCTTCTTGGTCGGCTGTCGGGACTCGTCCTGCTGCGGACTGCAGATTCCGCCCGCTCCTCACCCCATCCACCACAGAACTCCTCTGCCCAAACGAAAACAAACTCGAATGTCAAACTCCGAGAAGCAGTCTACACATAAACACATATGAGGCAACCTGATATTGCATGCCCGCCCCCGCAGTCCTTCTGGGCGATGGAGTCAGCGAGCGCGTTGATGGCGTCCTTGATCATCTCGCCCTGGGGCTTGAAACGCGCAGGGATGCTGAAATCTACCTAGCTCTGCGATGCACCGAGCTCCAGGGGGGGCTGCGAGAGGCTGGGGGACCTGGAAGACACTTCAGGAGTGAGAGCCATCCGAACTCCGACGCCGACTCTGATGCATATCCTAGCGGCGTCAACGAAGCCACAATGAGCCCTCGAATTCAACGCTGGATGGCCTCCAAACCGTTTAAACCCAGACGATTGAACATTGAGGCCTACTGGCAAAACAATTCACTTGGTCTGGAAGTCACCATTATGTTGGTTTGCAGATGCACCCAAAAAACGCCTGCTCCGACCTGCGTTTCTTGGTCTCGGCGCACTCGATGGCGGCCTCAGACCAGGATTGGTGCTTCGTCCAGGCGACCGAGAACTCCGAGTCGACACCCTCCTCAACGTAAAGGACGCGGAGCGACCGCCGCACGTCGCAGTAGGCGACCCACGGCGGGCCGAGCTGGATCGCCTTGAGAATGTATCTAGTCGCCTGGGAGTGGCTTCAAAAAAAGAGGGCGAGGAGGAGGAGGGGGAGGAGGTATCAGGATAACGAGGATCGAGGAGTAGGAGGAGGAGGAGGAGGGGGAGGAGGAGGAGGGGGAGGATGAGGAGGAGGAGGAGGAGGAGGGCAGGGAGTTGGTGGGAGAAAGGATGGGCGAGAGAATAGAGTGGGGAAGGAGGAGGAGGAGGAGGAAGAGAAGGAGGAGGAGGACGAGGAGGAGGAAGAGGACGAGGATGTGGATGAGGGGTGAGGGAGGGAGGTGGCAGTATAGAAGTACAAGTAGGCACCAGGGGAGAGTGAATGATGCGGGAGAGGAGAAGGCCCTCTCGACGAGCTCGGAAATTCTGCACGTGCTCTATCCCACCGCCATGCCCCACCAGTCAGGCGGGGCTGAGAGCGATAATACGAATAGAGAGCGGGAGAAAGGCGAACGTCAGAAGGATGCGAGTGAGGCAGGGGGAGATTGAGGAATGAGGGATGCGAGGATTTTCTGCTCCGAGCCTGTAGCCAGCCAAGCGAGCCGCCGCCTTCTTTCTTGGCGATCCGTCCGACCGCCAAGTACTTACCCCTCTTCCAGTTGGTGCGCTTGTGCGTGGTCGTTCTCGTGTGCTCGATCTTGTAGTTCTCGAACTTGGCCAATGCCCAATCTCTGCGGAACTTCGCCTGGGCGTCGTGGTTCGGCCGTCCGTCGATGGAGAGCGCCTCGTAGTCCTGCTTGAATTTGGGATTCGCCTGCTTGTAGCGCTGGAACCTGCCAGCCAGCTTGTTGCCGTTCGCGCCGTTCGCAGCGAAGAAGAAGTCCGATTCCTTCGCCTTGGCCCACACGTTGTACTCCGCCATCTCCTTCTCCGTGAACTGCGAAGTGTCGATGCCATCCTCGTCCACGCCTCTGTTCTCAAAGGCTGACTGCGCGTCTTTCAAGTTTGATGCTAACATGCTCTCCTTGCTGATGCCCTTCATGCTGAGGATCTCGCTGACATCTGGGCTCTGGAAAATCTCCACGAGAAGATTGTGGGCGCTGATGGCGACGGAGTCAGGGTTCGCAGCCCTCTGCACGATGTTCTCGATCGACTGCTCCCTGGACAGGATCCGCTCGGAGATCTCCTTGCGCGGCTTCTTCTCGGGCGTCTCTGGCACAGCGCCGGCCTCGACCTGATCGAAGCTCATCGGGTGCTCATCGGTGCTCATCGCGAGCGGTGAGCACCGATAATTGACGCTCATCGGGTGCTCATCGGGGCTCATCGCGAGCGGTGAGCCCCGACAATTGACGCTCATCGGGTGCTCATCGGGGCTCATCGCGAGCGGTGAGCCTCGAGCATTGACGCTCATCGGGTGCTCATCGGGGCTCACCGCGAGCGGTGAGCCCCGATGAGCTCCGATGAGTACCCGATGAGCTGCCGATGAGCCTCCGATGAGTACCCGATGAGCTTAAGATGAGCCTCCGATGAGCCTCAGATGAGCCTCCGCGATTACCTCATTCCTGGGGGTGAGGTCTCATCTGCCCACCCAGCCTGTGACTGCGTGCCAGCAGCCGCGCCACCAGGAGTCTGCCCTGCGCCGCTGCTGTCGTCGATGTGCATCTGGCTGCCTGCGAGCGTGCCCCCATCCGTCCGTGGTGCCCTGGCCGCTCGCTCACCATCGCCGGCCTCGTGTGCAGGCCGCTTAGGTACGATAGCTGGTTCGGGTACATGTGCATCAGCTCTCCACGTGCTCGCTCTGGCTGTACTGCTCCTTCTATCTGGGCTCGCGCTGATGCCCTTCCTCTCGGCCTCCAGCTTTGACTCCCGAATTGCAGCGGCAGTCTCCTCCTCTTCTTTCCTGATTCGCAGGGACTCCTCCATCGACTGACGCTTTGCCTTCTCCAGTTCATCATCATCATCACGTGGAGTTTCTGGTTGATCCTCGGAGTCAACCTCGACGACTTCGACCTGCTGCTGCTCCACCTTCGGCGCCCCGACCCCGAGCGACATCTGCCACTCTCGGCGAAGTGCGATGTTCTTCTCCCGCTCCTCCTGCACCTGATGGCTGAGCGACTTCAGGAGTTCCGCGACGGCTGGTGGCAAGCTATCGAGCATGGCTGGGTTCTGCAAAGCCGCCTCGGCCGTGGCGGGGGGCGTGCCGACGATGCCGTTGCTTCCGCGGGTGGCGTTGATGTCGTCAGGCTCCGTCTGCGATTGCTGCACCTGGGCCTCTGGAGCCGCCCTATGCTGCGATTGCTGTTGCTGATCGTCGTCTGGAGCCGTCTGCGGCTGCTGCTGCTGCTGCTGCTGCTGCTGCTGTTGCTGCTGCTGCTCCTGCTGTGCTGGATCGTCCTCTGGAAACGTAGCCGTCTCTGCCGCTGAGACGTGTTCCCTCGGTGTGCCATCTTCCCAGAAGCTGGAGCCAATGGGCGGACATGCATCTGGGAATCTCGTCGCGTACTCCAACGTGTCCCACTGTCCGTCGTTGCTGCTGACTGGCAGCTCGGGCACCTCGGACTCGCCTGTCGACATCTCGATATGTCAAGTGTCAGGGAAGCTGAACGAAATCTCACAGGTTCGCCAAGCTATGGTTGAGCCAAAATGATGCGGATGTACGGTGGGGAGAACTGTCTGATTGTATGTGTGCTTCGCATTGCTTCTGGCGGTTGGCCCTGCTCCCCGACGAATCCACCTCGAGTCATGTCCATGTGTGTTTGTATCTTATGTACGAGACCTTGCCAACGCCAGCACGAGCAGAGGGGTGAGGCAGAGAAGCTTAATGCGATAAGGCCCCATCGTGTTTTCGAAAGGTGAGGTTGCCCTGGTTTACGGCGCGTCTGTGCACGGCCACCGTTGGTATTTCATAAGGGTTTGCGAGCAGAGGAGAAAGACGTGAGGTCAGGGACACAATTGATATTGACTCTTGAGTCGCCATATTGTTTCATTCGAAGGTATCTGTTGTTTGCCCCCGTGCAACAGTGCTGTTTTTCGTGTGGAGTGTTGTGTGTAGGTGTGTGCGTGTTAGTCGCGGACTGGTTTGCTTTGGGGTGGGTTCGGGCTTGGATACCGTTTGTGTTGTTAGTGTTGTTCGGATTTAGCGTTAGGTTATTGCTTATTTCCGAGCATGCTGTCGGGCGTCCTTGTTACATTGACGCACTTGCTCATTGATTCGTGAGACGCAGGGCGAGGCGTCTCCTTGCGACAGCTGGCGGCAGCCAGCGAGCAAAAAAGATGAGTTGGACGAGTACTGAAAACGCAACTGCCAGATGCCGATGCTCGGGGCGCATCCAACAGCTCTCTCAACTGCAACGCTGCAGAACAGACGCCTTGAAACAGGCAAACAGATAGCGAGCACATCTGGCTCTAAAAGATGAGAGCGTATGCTCGTCGACCCTTTGCAGCGCCAAAGCGCCGACCTGGCCGCTTACAGAATGCCGAGTGACAAGTCCTGGCATGCATCCCCATCCCTGCCCCAGACTTCCTGCCATCCTTCCCCTCCCAGCGCCAGCTCCGCACGCCTAAAAACAATCGGAGATTGGCGACATCGGCGGCACCTTGCGCGTGCCCGAGCCTGGCGAGCCCTTGACGGGCGACTGAAGCTTCTCTGCCGCTGGCGGCGTGGCTTGCTGTGCCGAGCCAACATCATGCGATGGCTTGGCCGCCCCTCGAGGTGAGGGCGAATCGCTCGCTGCCGTCTCTCTGCGCGGTGGCGAGGCGATCGCTGCAGCAGGCTTGGGCATCATAGCCAGCTTGCCTCGCTTCAAACGTGGCGGCGACTCATCTGCCTCAGGCTGTTCGGGCACGTCGGACTCCGCGGGCTCCTCCCCGTCGTCGCCCATGCTGGATTGCTCAGCGTCCTCGGAATCGGCAAGCTTGGCCTTCTTGCCGTTCTGGTCATCCTCGTCCTCCTCGTCCTCTGGTGCCGCCGCAGGCCTCTTCATGCATGCAGCCGCTGGACGCTTCGCCGCCTGCCTCTCTGCCTTGTTGCCGTCGTCGAGCCACTTGCGCTTGAGGTCATCCAAGTCCTCCTTGCTCGTGTTGTTGGCGTAGAGCTTGCAGGAGCTGATGATCCACTCCTTAGCCTTCTGATCGTTGTGGTAGCCTACCAACTGGATCACCTGTGCACCCTCGTGCCAGATCTGCATCCACTGCTTCCCGCCCTTCTTGACGTAGCGGCCGAGGATCTCTGTCTTCTTCGTGGTGTGGGCCACCCTGAAGAAGATATTGTCGTTTCTCATGATCGAGTTGCCAGGCGCATCAGGATCGTCTGCGGTGGTACCAGGCACCTCTCAGAAAGGAACGCGTTTACACTACAAACAGGTGGATGAGGAGGGTAAGGAGGAGGGAGAAGAGTGAGACGCGTTGATCGAGGGGGAGGGCGGGGAGAAGGATGAGAAGGATGAGGAGGCGGAGGAGGATGAGGAGGAGGAGGGTGGAGGAGGAGGCTGGAGGTAAAGCAGCAGGAGGAGGGTGATATGGAGCAGGGCTGCGAGTGAAGCACGGGAGGTCAAGGGGAGGCAAGGTGCAGGTGAGGGAGGATAATCACATTATGGTGGCAGCCAAGGGAAAGAGGATTGAGGGGATAGATGAGTGTTGTCTGGGTTTCTGGGCCCGCTCACCTTCCATTTGAAATCGTCCTGCCAGACTGCCACGAGCAAGGATTCCCCATCCTCGGCCTTGGCGACCGCATACTCGGGGCGCTGGTCGGTGCCCAGAGGGATGCGCCACGCCGACTGCGAGGGACCCACCCGCAAGTCCTCCCTCCACTTCTCCCTCCATGATCTCTGTATGCTCCTCCCGCCTTCTCTCCACCCAAGCTCTCCCTTATTCCTCCTCCTCCTTCTCCTCCTCCTCCTCCTGCTCAGGTGAACCTGGAGAGGTTCAGCTGAGGGGCGTCATCAGGAACTACGCGCAGACAGCACGATGGGCAGCGGCAAACTTAGGATACATTGTGATTGACGGATCGTGTTGTCTGCGCGTAGTTATACGATGACCATCGTGCTGTATGCGCGTAGTTCCTGATGACACCCCTCAGCGTTAGTGTCTGCTGTTTGTTTGTCGACCGTCGGTCCTGGAGCTCCTTCTCATAGCCGAGGCGATAGCCCCGTTCCTCTGCCAGAGCCGTGAGGCCAAGGTCCTGGCTGGTCTGCCGTGAGGCCAAGGTCCTCCTCCTCCTCCTCATCGATCCTCCTATCCTCTTCATCCTCATCCCAGTCCTCCTAGTCATCCTAGTCGTCCTAGTCCTCCGTCTCCTCATCATCCTCTTCCTTGTATATCCTTATCCTCTCGCACATCCTCATCATCCTCATATTCTGGCACTGCCGCTGGTACCCGCGTCCTTGCCCTCCTCCTGCCTGCTCTTCCTGGCATTCTTATCCCCACTGTTGCCCTATATCCTTCTTCATCTGCTTCGTCTTGCCGCTGTCAGCCCCCGTGCCAGCGTCGACATCGTCGCTGGTCTTGGCAAGGTCTGAATCGACGAAGACCTTGGCCCAGTGCGGCACCGTAGTTCTCGATATTGCTTTGGCAACATGTCGTAGCATTGCCCGTATCATTCTGGCTGTCGTTGCAGACCACAATTTAGACTCCTTCTGGAGCTTCCACGTCTCGGAGTTAGCCTCTGCTATTTTGATGAGCGCCGCCTGGGAGCGATGCTATCATATTGGTTTCGAGGTCTCGATGTGATAGTGTGCTCACCGAGGCTCACCGCATCTCACCGCTTGCGGCGAGGTACGGTTAGCCTCGGTGAGCCCGACAACCCCTTCACGCCACCTCCTCCGTATTCTTTCCATCTTCTTCGATTCCGCATTGTTTTACTCCCTACCCTTCCCCCTTTCCTCATCCTCTCCTCCCCCTGCTCCTCCAGCTCCTACGCCTCCCTGCTCCGTTCCCCCTCATCCTCATCCCCCCCTCCTCCTCATCATCCGGTACCCCTCCTTCTTCCTCTTCCTTCCTCCTCCCTTCTCTTCATTATCGTCTTCTTCTTCTTCGTCCTCCTCCTCCCATCCTCCTCTCATATTTCTGGTGACCGATGCCTCCGCCACCTTCTGGGGCACGCCGCCAGAAGGACAGATCTGCCGCGTGCCCTTCAGGAGGGCCTCATTCTCTATGATCGTAGTCGGATTCTGCTGGCCGTCGAGCTCCTGAGTGTACTCGAGCCTGGGCCACGGGGGCGCACGGATAAAGGCATGCGAATAATGAATACATGCTAAAAAGGGTGGGGGAGGAGGATGACAAGGAAGAGGAGGGGGAGGAGGAGGAGGAGGAGGAGGAGAGGAGAAGGAGGAGAAGAGGAGGAGGAGGAGGAGGAGGAGGAGAAAGAGGAGGAGGAGGAGGAGAGGAGGAGGAGGAGGAGGGGTGGGAGGGGATAGAGGTGCGGTGCGGAGGGAGGGGAGGAGGAGGAGGAGGAGGAGGAGGATGGGAACGGGAGGAGGAGGAGGAGGAGGAGGAGGAGGAGGGACATAGATCCCCAGATCGACGGATCCGTTTACATCAAAACGGGCCCCATCAATCCCAAATGTCCTTATCGCCCCCCATACCCAGTCCAAACCCTCGTTCTCATGAATGCCCTGCTCCTGTGGAATCCTCCTCCTTCTCGTCCTGCTCCTCATCCTCCTCAGCACTACGATTATTTCCTCCTCCTTCTCCCACTCCTCCTCCTCCTCCTCCTCCTCCTCCTCCTCCTCCTCCTCCTCCCCCTCCTCCTTCTCCCTCTCCTCCTCCTCCTCTCCTCCTCCTCCTCCTCGTCCTCCTCCTGCAGTTCTCCCCCCTGCTGGCGCCCGTCTGGCTTGGTGATAAACTTCGCCCACATCTCTGCCAGCTCATCCGCGTCCGCCGAGCTAGCCTGGCGGACGGCGCCCTGCTTGGGGCGCTTGGCCTCTGAAGCCATCCTCGAAACAGCTCGGGCCGCGAGGCTGCAGCAAAAGAGCTGGAGGAGAGGCAGAAACGCGGCGGCCGCAACCCGAGGTCGAGCATGGCCAGTTCCTTTCCAAAATGGTGTTCTCGCCCGAGTGGCCAGGCACTTCAAACGGGCACGGGACGGGACTGTATATATCTCTCTATATATATATGTATACCTATATGTATGGTATAAATATGTATGTGTGTAAATATAGATGTAGACATGTATTGTCGTTGGTGCTGCGTTTACTCTGGTCGGGCGACTCTTCCTCCCTCTCGTTCTCCTCCTTGGTTTAAACTATTGGGTCACTATTGCTATGTTTTTTTTTTTTTTTTCCATACAAGCGCTCGCCCCGATGAAACGTATTGTATGATGTGGATGTGTTAATTATTTCTGATGCACGTTAAGTATTTGATGGGTGAAGTTACCTGAAACGATTACGGCTATGGTTTTCTGATGCATATTTGATGGCGCATGGTTCGGGACTATAATATAGGAACGGGTACTATTTTTTAGGAACATGATGACGGGACTGGAAAATAGTCCTTTTAGACCTCTGGGTGTTCGAGCTCGATGTGGCAGTCGACAATATTCTCGGCCTCCTCCCAGAGGCTCTTGCAGTTTCGCTTGATGCGAAGGGCCTTGCGTACCTGTCGGTCGGTGTTCTGTTCTGAATCGGACAGTCTGCGGCGCATGGTGGGCTCAACGCCAGTGGGCGGGGTCGGAGTCGCCGAAGAGGATGAAGTGCGCGTCGCAGCCCAGATGCCGTCGCCATATCTATTCAACTGAAGAGGCCGCGCCCGTAGATTCCGCCGCCCTGCTCAAGCACGGCTTGGCTCGAGCTGGAGCCCCCCGGGCAGCGCGCCTCCATGAGGTCGGTACGGATGGGTTTGTCCAGCTCCGAGACGTCCTCGGTCCATGGCCTTGTCTTGTCATCTGAAGAACAGCTTGAGATCCTGCTCGCCCAGCTGCTTTAGCGCTTCCTCTTCGCGCCCGCTTCCTGGAGGTCCGAGTCGTCGAGCACCTTCTGCCGGGAACTCCCCTCCGTCCTCGATCTCCGGGAAGGTGGCCTTGTTGATCAGACGCCGACAACGCAATGCCACTGGCTGGCACCGCATCGATTCCGCTTCCGCCTTCAGACACTGATGGCTCTTGCCTCCGCGGCAGCTGCACCCCCGGATGGTCCGCCCGGGCGCCCCGCAGCACGGGCATCCGCTCCCCGGAGGAGTGGTTCGAGTCCACGTGGCTGTCGGTGCCGGGGAAAGACTCGCTGGCGCTGCTGGACACGCTGCGGTGCCCATGGGCGTCGCGTGAGCGCCCGGTGCCGGCGTCTGTCGGAGGCGCTGGTAGCTCTCCCCGAAGCAGCTGCGCCCTCGCTTGGTCTTCCCCATTGCTCCGCAGCACGAGCGCTTCCCCGCCGGGTTGTAGCTGCTCTGAGAGCGGGGAGTCGTCGGTGCAGGTGTCGTTGGAGCTGTTGACGAAGGTGTCGACGGGGCTGCCCGCAGACGCGGGCGTGCCCACTCCGGGTCAGCCGCAGGCACAGGCGGTGGCCGCGGCGCTGACCCAGGCCCAGCTGAAGAACCGCTGCATGACATCCAAGCGGCCAGAGGCGGCTCGTGACAAATATGGAGGTCGCCGGAGACGTCTTGTCGAGGCTGCTGCCGAGTATGTGGATTGAGCCGAACGAGGCTGCACGCAACGCAAGGATGAACTCCTTTTCGTTTCTGCTTCTTCTCGTGTTTTTTTGTTTCTTAATTTTCAGCTTCTTCAACGTGAGTTTTCGTCTTCCTTTACTGAAATTCGTCATGGGGCTGGCTGGCCTCTCTATTATGTCGTAGCTGGTTTGTTGCGAGGTCCCTGAGGCTGAGAGGGGGCCGATGCTGCTGGAAACGAAGATGAGGGGGGGTCCGACGAACCGCTCGATATCGGGATTTCCGCACCTCTCGCCGATCCACTCCGCGCAAGTGTTTCCGTCGCTCTGGTAGGCGTTTGCGCCGTCGATGTCTCCGTCGCTCTGGTAGGCGTTTCGCATCCTCGCTGACCACGTCGGCCGGGCCCCCCCGATGATGAAGGTGGCGAATGAGACTTCTCTTTGCCGCCATCAGGGGGCGCAGCCCCCAGCGCGCGGCGAGACAGCAGCGGCGCGAGGCTGTCTCTGACGCCATCTCCTCGATCAATTCTTTCGGGTCGTCCGACTCAATAGCCAGGCATTCCGGACTCGTCAAAGAAAAGGGCACCCCCTTCAATCGCTGCGGGGTCGTCAAATTGACGGCCATGCCGAGGGGGATCGGGGCCCGGTTCGGCATCGCCGAGAGGCGCACCTGGTAGAGATCGCCCAAAAAAGACGTTGCCCGCGACGGCGCCCATCGAGCTCTTGGAGAGGGCGTCGCCGAAGGTAAACGGGCGCGCGTCGCTGTCCGTCTCGAGCTCCTCGCCGCGCTCGACCAGCATCTCCTGCATGAGGTTCTCGATGCCCGCAGCGCCTCCCAAACTCCGGGTGGCCCCAATGACCAGGGCGGCCCGGGTCCCGTCGCGCTCCAGGAGGTACAGGTACTCGTTGAGGGCCGAAGGGATGAAGCCGGCGCGCGCGCTGCCCCGGGCCCTGCTTGGCTGGCCTCTCGCGTTCCTTCCGGGGCAGTCCACTGCTCGATGCCCGCGCTCGTGGCGTGCGACGCGCTTCATCTGGGAGAGGTCGCGGCGGCCGCCTCCGCGCGCGACCTCGCGCCGCGAGCGGCCGCCAGCCCTGCCGCGGCCGCCCTTTGGTCGGAAGTGGCCCGTAACCGCCGCGGGGTAGCAGTCCCGCGACGCTCGCGGCCGTCGCGGATGATCTCGAGCATCTTTGAAGCTCCGGCCCACCTGCTTGAACTCCGCGAGCACCTCGTTGTCCGCGCTGCGGCCGTCAGCAGCGTCATCTTCTTCCTCGACCACGCCTGCTATCTCATCGTTGCGTTCTCCACCGATCCCGTCCTCGGCGTGCGTCGTCGCGGTCCTAATCATAGAAGGCCTTGTCGCGCCGAGTCTCGCCGTCAAGCTCTGCTAGCGCCTCCGCAGGGAAGCGAGTCAGCAAATTCTTGTAGGTCTTCGCATAGTCGCAGTCGCCGCCGGCGGTGGCCGTGATCTCTCCGCGCTGCACTGGGGTGAGTCTGGACTTTCGTAAGAACCACCATATACGGAGATGTCTCGCTATGACTTCCTTGACGTCGCCGTCGATGGCCTTGAGCTGCGTCAATAACTCGCGCTCCTTCTTCTCGAACCGGGCCGCCCAGTCCTGGAAGGTCTCGCCCGAGTTCCTCGCGATCATCAGAACTCCTCAATGAGGAGACCAGTATCATTGGGGATCGCATAGTCCAGCTTCTGCAGCGCTCAATCTAAAACTGGGTTCCAGCCGACCAGGTCCCCGTCCTGATCTATCTCGCCCACGTCGTTGAAATCTGGGCAGCTCTCCGCTGTCGTCCGGGCCCGCGCTTCGAGAGCGCGCGCCAGTTGGGGGCCGCGCACGTAGCGGTCTGCTCTTCATGAACATGTTGACCTCGAACTTGTAGCTCGTCAACCTGTCGGCCTCGCCGTTCCACGTCGGGGCGCCCGCTCCTGTCGTCGCCGTCGTCGACTGGGGGGGGGCCGATGGTCGTCATCGCTGCCGCCGACATGTTGGCCGAGACCGGCGGAAGCCCGTGGCTCGCCGGAGACCGCAGGCTCCGCTACCAATCTGAATCGTAATACTCCCTGATGAGGTCTACGGCGGAGTCGTCGTCGAAGACGTAGGTCGGTATTCTTGAATATCACTTGACTTGATGATGAGGACACCATCGTGTCCTCGCGCAATCGGCCGCGCGCCCCTGCGCGGCCACCCCGGCACCGCCGGGATTCTGTCTGCGACCCCCCCCCGCCCTCGCCTTGAGCCGAATTTTGCAAAGGTGGAGGACATGGCAGGAGAAAGGAACAGGAACGTAGTATACACGCTCTTCCTGCGTTGCTTTCAGACTAAGGGGCCGCGAAACGTTGTGCTGGATGGGGGGAAAACACGCGGGCACTGCCACTGGGGCTTTTTGTGGAGCCCCTTATGGGGCCACGAAGCGTTGTACTGGGCATGGGAAGTGCATGCGGACACCGCCACTGGGGCCTTCGGCGACCGCCGCTGGGGCCTTCGGTGGAGCTCACAGTGGAGCCAAAAAGCCTTGTACTGGGCGGGGGAGATGCATGTGAACGCCTCCGCTGAGGCCCTCGGTGGAGCTCCCATGGGGCCGCGAAGCGTGCGAGGGGCGCGCCAAAATGGAGGGGTGGGGGGGGGGGGGCATGCGAGCGCAGCCATTGGGGCCTTCGGTGGAGCTCCTTATGGGGCCACGAAGCGTGTGAGGGGTGTGCCAGACTGGACGCGAGGCGGCATGTGAACGCAGCGACTGGGGCCTTCGGTGGAGCTCCTTGTGGGGCCACGACACGTGAGGGTTTGCCAAAGTGGACAGGTGGCGACATGTGAACACAGCCGCCGGGGTCTTGGGTGGAGCCCCTTATGGGGCCACGAAGCGTGAGAGGGGTGTGCCAAAATGACCAAAGTGGACACGGGGCGGCATGCGAAGGCAACCGCTGCCCGAAACGTGTAAGCGGTGTGCCAAAGTGAACAAGAGGCGGCATGTGAACGCAGCCAGTCGAGCCCTGGGTAGAGCTCCCCATGGGGCCACGAAGCGTGTGAGGGGTGTGCCACCGTGGACAGGAAGCAGCATGTGAACGTAGCCGCTGAGGCCGTGGGGAGCACCTTATGGGGCCACGAACAATGTGAGGGGTGTGCCAAAGTGAGGGGGTGACGGGAGGAGGAGCGAGGAGGGTAAAGAGCTACATGCGTGCCTACACACAAACGTACGTACGCACGTATGTGCATCAATGCATACATACCTGCATGCGTAAACACATACAGCTATGAAGACATACGTAATCACATCCATGCATACACACATACACATGTATACATACATACATGAATATGTACATACATACATACATACATACATACATACGTACATACATGTGCACATACTTGCATTCACAAATACAAGCGTACATACATACCCACATACATGCATGTGGGCGAACACACACACACAGACCTGCATCTGTACATACATACAGACGTGCATGCATGCATGCATCCATACATCCATGCATGCACGCACATGTTTTTACGTAGGCGGCTAGGCAGAGGGACTGCGCCGGCGAGCCAAGCGAAACGGGGCAACCGTTGGCGGGGGGCAGGAAAGGTGACGAGGCGACGGCCAGGGAGAGGGGAGGGGCGGGAACAGGGCCCGCTCAGGGCAGACCCGGTGCGTGGCAGGGCTGGCGCCGAAGGGGGGCCAGCGGTGACAGCGGTGACAGCGGGGTGGCGGGGCCGGCGGCATCGAGGGGAAGGCTGACGGGGTCGGCAAGCAAAGCGGAAATACGACCGCCTGGGGAAAGCCGGAACCCCAAGGGAGGGGGCGGCGGGGCACCGAAACCGAGCAAAGCTGGGGAGGGCGCGGGCGGCAAGACCAGCCCAGGCGCCGAGGCGGGGGGGGGTGTGGCCAGCGGGCCAATTGAGGAACAGCGCGTACGAGGCTGAGCCCCTGGGAAAACCGCGGGGTGAGCCGAGCACCGCGGGGCGCCGAACAGGTGCAGTCACACTGGGAATGGGCCACTCAGCTTGGAATGACCGGAGCACGCCAAAATACGAAGATCAGCGGCCGCAGTGGTGGCGTGATGGGCAGGAGGCCAGGAGGCCCGTCAGATGCTGCGAGGCATGCGCAGGTCGCGAAACATGCGCAGGGGGCCCATCGATGGGGCGCAGGGGCCGGTCAGGGGGGTGGGCAGGTGCCCGGGCGCGCGCGGCGGCCGAGGGCGGACCAGTGGCAAGGACAGCCCGCGGTGGCGAGCGGCGGGAGGGGCCAGGGGGAGAGCGAACGACGCAGGAGCGCGGCCACTCGGCATGTCCAATGAAGCGGAAAGCTGCTCGA
This sequence comes from Prorocentrum cordatum, assembly GCA_963575745.1. NCBI lineage: Eukaryota > Dinophyceae > Prorocentrales > Prorocentraceae > Prorocentrum > Prorocentrum cordatum. Next base: position 614,624 of record CAUYUJ010018170.1, on the reverse strand, counting down.
AACCTAAACAAAACAACAAGGGCAGGGGGAGGTGGGGTGGGGGGGGGGCCGCGCCCGCACGTGCACTGCTGCGGGGTCGGGCGTAGCCGCCCGTCGGCGGCCGGGGCCACTTGGCAAGCACTGGGCGGCCAAGATGAGCCGGCCGGGGCTGGAGGGGGCCAGCTGTCCAGACAAAGCCCAAACTGGCTAAAGCGCGGCCCCCGGCCTGGGCGAGGGACAGGGGCGCGCGGCCAGAGAAACGCCGAACTGGTGCAACACTGGTGTAGTATGGGCGCGCGCGCCCAGTCCCGCGCAAGAGGGGCCTCTGGCGCGGGGCCCCGAGGGGCGGGCCGCCCCCCCCCCGGAGGGGGTGGGGGGCGGTGAACCGCCGTGGTTAGGCCTGCGTGGGCGGGGCTCAGAGGACGCGTGGGCGGGCAGCGGGCGGTGGCCCCAGGAGGAGAAGGAAGCGGCGGCTCGGCGCGGAAGCACCAGGGCTGATGCGGCGGAGAAGGCCAGCGTGACCTCCCTGGGAAGGATGCCTGGCGTGGGCCGAGGTGTGGGGTCATGTGGTTAGGAGCGCTGGGTGCAGCTCCCAGGGCGTCGCTGCCTGCATTGTTCGTTGCTGGGCCAGGTCAGATCGGCGCGGCGTTCGCCTTTGCCGGTGGGATCTGGCCTCTTCCCTTTGCCTTTGAATTTCCCCTTGAAGCCGCTCCATCCTTTGGATCTGCTTGCCCCGGGCACGTCGATTCCGAGGCCATGCCTCTGGCAGAGGTTGCGTATATCGAAGTCCTCCTCGATCAGCAGGTCCACGAAGTCATGGTAGATCCTTCCCCTCAGGGTTGCAGGTGGCCCCGTGCCGTCCTTCCCTTCGGTCGCGGAGGGTGTTCCAGCCGATGACTAGCATGGGACCGCACTCCCTGTTGAATACGTGGATGACTTCGGGCCAGGTTTCCTCCCCAATGGCAGTATAGCTCCACAGACGGTGCCATTCTATGGCTTGGCGGGGCCTGTGATAGAGCGAGCCGGAAGGATCTTGATGGGTGGCGTTGTCGGCCTGCAAGCAAGAGGAGCGGCGCGCGCAGTTGGGAGGGTTAGGCCGGGTTGGGCTGCCCCTCGCGCCCGCAGGGGCCATCCCCTCCCCCGGGCCTGTGGCGCGCGCGATGCGGGCCAAGCGGGCGGTCTCCGCTGTTCGGGGGGTCTTGCGCGCAGGCCCTTCGGGTAGCCGGGCGGGCGCGGGCTCGCCGTCCGACTGCTCGGCCTGCAGGGCCCGCCCCGCTTCAGGTTTGCTGTCGCGCCCTTGAGCTTCGGCCTGGAGCGAGCCGCGGGAGCTGGAGGCAGCAGGCCCATCGTCCTGAGGCGCCGGGCTGTCGGGCGGTGGCGGTTCCCGCGCGGGGCCCCAGTCTGGGGCCTCGCTGCGAGGCGGAGGCGGAGAGGCAGGGGGTTGCTCCCCAGGGGGGCGTCGGCGGGAGGGGAGTCGACGGCGTCGTCGCTGCCTGCCGCGAAGTGCCGGACGACGCGCGGCGGGGCAGCGCCGACGGGGGGGGGTCTTGGCTCGAGCTACTTGCTGTGCCCTGCTGCGCGCTGCGCGGGGGACTGCGGGCCCCGCTTGGGCTGGGTGGGCTGGCGCCCGTCCGGTCTTCGGTGGACCTCTAAGCCGACGCTGGGCGCGCGGCCTGCGCATCGATTGTGTCTGGGGCCCGTGGTTCGCGCGGGGCGGGCGGGCTGCTGGCGTAGCCCCTCCTTCCGGGACGGGTCGCAATCTTCTTGTGGTTCGGCCGGGCAAGGCGTCCACCTCCTGTCCTAGGGTCGTATCCGGCGAGAAGTGCAGCGCGCGCGTCGCGGATCCCAAGTGACGCTAGGAAGTCGAGGAGTAACTGTCGGCTGTGCTTGATGGGGCCCCAGCCATTGCCCCTCGCGCGCCGGCCCTGCCCCGGGCGGTAGAAACCCCTAAGACCAGCCATCTCGTCCACACTTCCTGGGGCGGGCTGTCTCCGTTGACTGCGCAGGTAGCTGACGAGCTGGGCCAGCGTCGCTCGCCCCCCGCTCCGCGCGGTGCCATTGGGGGGGCCCTGGAATCGGGGGCGGTGGCGCCATACATGCTCTAGAGGAAAGCCTTGCAGTTGCCCTCAGAACAAGCTATCGGGCCCTAGGGGAGCCCTGATGGGAGAGCGCGCTACCGCGCTGAAGCGCGGCCCATGCCCTCCATGCGTCGTCGATGTGGTGGTGCAGTGTCCGAACGGAGGATGCCATGGCGCGGGGAATCGCGTCGTTGGCCTTGCCCTTCTGAGGGAATGGGGAAACGTCGGCGGCAGCTTCCAGAGCGCTGATGACGCTAGCCGCCCTGAGCGCAGGGCAGGGCAGGGGAGGGGGGGGGGGGGGGGGGGGAGGGCAAGCGCTGGGAAGTGGTCGAGAATGTCATTGGCCGCATGGGGGGTAATAGGGGCCTGGTGGTCATTCGGTTGCGGCCGCGCGCCTTCCCGCGCCGTTTCTGCGGCTGGGCTGTGGCTGGGACGTGGGCGGCGGGACTGCGGCTGTTCTGCGTGATGGCGCTCTTGAGGTCGCTCCCGTGCCCGCTGCTGCCGATGGTGCGGCGGTGGTATGGTGCTGTAGTAGCTGCTGGAGGTGCTGTACTAGCTGGGATGTGTCGCTTCTTAGCGAGCGGCTGCGCGACTTGCTGCTGCCTGAGGTGCTGCGACCAGGGCGCCTCTGGGCGGGGCGGCCGGCGCGGTGTCGGCCGCCGTCTTGGGAGCGCGCTGCACGGGAGAATTCCCTCCTGGTTGCCTCGGAGCATCGGCGGCGCGCGGGGCCCGCGGCCCGGGGGGGCCTCGCGCCAGCCCTGGGGTCGCCCCTGCCAGGGTAGGCAGGGCCCTGCCGCATTGCCCAGCCCCGCGTGGTCGAGATCGAGGTGGGCGTGCGGCCTGGCGCCGTGGCCATGGGGGCTTCAGGGAAGAGGCGGAAGGGGTCGTCTCCCGCCTTCCACTTGTCACGAGTTCCCTTCGTAGTCCGGCGCGCACGGCGGGCGCCGCCCATCGGTGCCGGGATGGGGCGCAGCGGCGGCTTCGGGGGCGCGGGCGGACGCCCCCGCCTGGGCATTTGGCCGAAGTAGACCTGGGCCCTGTCTCTGGCGAGCGTCGTCTGGGCGCCCAAGGGGCGGGCATTCCACAGGTCCACCAGGCAGCGCGCGCAATGCCACGTGGCGTTCCACTTCCTGTTTGCGAAGGGGTGCCTTCGTTCTTCGCAGGGTGGGGCGCCGTGGGCGTCCAGGCCCAAGGCCTAGACCCCGTGGCGGTGGCGGAAGATGAAGATGCCTTCGGGGGTGTCTCCGCGCTGCCGCTCGCGCGCTGGCTCGCTGCTTGGGCAGCTGTCTCATCTGCGCCGCGGTCGGCCGCTGCTGATCCCCCTTTCCAAACTCATCGTTCTCGGTTCGCTGGGCGGGGACGGCTGCGCCTGTGAGGGCGGGGCCCTGGGAGCCGCGCGGCGGGGGGGGAGTTGCTTAGAGGGGCGCGCCTGCCTCTGGAGAGGGAATGGGTGGTCCGGGCAGGGGCCCGCGCGCGCGGTCGTCTTGGGTCGCTGGCGCGTTCTCGGTGCTGGCCGGAAACGCGGTGAGCTCGGCGCCTTCAGGCATGTCATGGGCTGGCCCGGGACGTTCTGACTTAGTAACAAGCAGTGGGCGCATGGCCAGCGGCAGTCCGCACCGCGCCTGTAGAACTCGAGTCGGCCCCCAGCCCGCAGGCGACATGTCTGCGGGTTTACGCGCTCGCCTCCGTTGTCCTTTCGGGGGTCATAGGGGCCGCGTCTGCGCGCGTCCTAGTAGACGTTTGGGGCCTGGCCCGTCGTCTGGAAGCGGATGTCCCCGCTCTGCTGCGCGGCCGGGGGCAGCGCTGCGCCCGGGGGCGCGCCTGTTGGAGGGGGCAGCTGCAAGGCCTTCCCAGTGCCAGATAGCACCGCCCTGGATATTGAGCCGATTCGGAGGCCAATGCGTGATCCTACCAAGTCCTGCGAGAGCGCGCAGATGGCGCACTCGTGCTGGCGCAGATCGGCGGGGGCGCGAGCTGGTTGCAGACGGTCAAGGGCGTCTCTGAATGGAAAATCGCGGGCGGCAGTCCCCTTCCACGCGGATGCTTGCTGAGAGCGGTCGACAAAAAAGGCGACGGCGGGCAACAGCGACCAGTCGCGAACAGGCCTTGACACATAAAATCCTCGACGCGCCCGTTGAGCCGGCGGATGCCCAGCTCGGCGAGGTTTGGGAATTCCCCCAAACTGCTGTGGACCGGGAGCCCGCCTTTGTTGAGGGATGCATGTGTCGAGAGCCGCCGATGTCGCCAACGTGCCTGGGGCTTCCGCATGGGGGCCGAGGTAGGACGAGGTTCTCGGACAAGCAGGAGCAGAATCACTAGCGCACTGTTGGCCCAGAAGCGGGCGACGGGAACTTTTGTCGGGTCGCATAGCCGGCCACCAATCGCCGGGCTGTCGCGGCCATGGGCCCCGCGAGGGTGGGCTGCCAGCGGTGGCGGCAACACTCACAGGTGGACTTGCTCCGTGAGAAGGGGGGGGCCTCATGGTGCCGGCGGGCGGCTGGTCGGTGGATTTCTTCCAGCGGCTATCCCCGCGGCGCCCCCATGGGCGGGGGGAGCAGTACTCTCCTCGGGGATGCCTGCCTCGGGGTCGGTGCAGGGCCGGGGTCGACCTGCAGCAGGCATGCCCAGGTGGCGGTGTGCACGTAGTTGGCGGGGTCCCGCCCGAGCTCACTGTCGAAGAGGTAGCCGCCATGGCCCCCCATCTTGCGGCATTGTTCAAATAGGCCCCTGGGTGCGTCACCGGGGCC
>CAUYUJ010018170.1:519820-604820 GCA_963575745.1 Prorocentrum cordatum | reverse complement strand
AGACGCCCCCAAAAGACCCCCAGTGAACCTGAAGAGGCCCCCAAGAGACTCCCCCAAACCTCCCAAGAGGCCACGAAGGTGTCCCCAAGGGGCTCCCGCGACCGCTCCACACACATTTTTAGCACATAGGCTCCAAGAGGGAGCCCAGGCGGGGGACTCGAAGGAACATCTCGGGCACTCGGCCCCAAGAAAAGCGTAGGAGGCCCCAAGAGGTCCCCAAGAGCCGCCATTGACGACCCCAAGAGGCCACCCAGGAAGCCCGAACAGCCCCCCATGAGGCTGCCCAAAGGCAGCCCAAGAGGCTTCAAGAGTGCTATCCAAAGGTTCCAGTGAGCTCTCCCAACATATCCCGAAAACAACAAATCATTCGCAATCCGCAGGGAAGACGCACATGTTTAGCAAATTCGTGTTTTGGTCGACGCCATGTCCACGACAACCCCACTGCCCCCATAGATCGACCCAAGATGGCCCAATAGAGGCCGACGACCGGCCCGGAGAGACATCCCAGGACCCCCCCCAGACGCAAGGAGGTCTCTCAAAGGAATTTCGTCCACGACCCACGCACGGCGGCGGGATGGGCCGCAGGCCACTAAGACTGTGCATCACAGATAGATCCCCCCAAACAAAAATATAGGATCGACCGCCCCCCAGAATTCGTGGCTCCCCTGAGAAAATCTTTTTCTTACACACGATTCTGCTCCATCGCTCGTCTTAAGAATATGTTCCCATCATCCCAGCCCCGGCTGGTATCGTTACCCCCATTTCGTCCATGACAAACTATGCTATGTGCGATCAGTCGTTTATCAAACACCGCAAGTGTTCACACAACTCCTTTGCAACAAATGTGACACAATTCGCACGCGCGCGTCGTCGCGCGCGAGCCAAATTCCGACAACCAAGCGAGGAAATTCAAAACCGAGTGTCCAAAACAAACAAACGATAGTGGTTTTGCAACATGGCGTTTCAAAACAAACTGCGCGCGCTCTTTCAAACCATTCGAAAACAATTGGGTTTCACAATGTTCGTCACATGCGACCAAGTGGGCCTCTCACGCGCCCGTGGTGACATGATTCGAACGCCCCTGCGCGCTTGCTGGGGGGACGACCAATCCGTGTCAAAGAAAACCATGTGGGCCACTCGCGCCCTGCGGTCGCGCGCGCGCACGTCGCAATTCGTGCAAAACCTTCACCACCAAAACGTGGGCACCATGATCGTCATCGGCGTGATCGGCCGCGAGACGTGCTGAGAAGTCCCAAGCGGTCGGCGTCAACGCGGCCGCGTCGGTCGCGCCAGGCTGGTTGGCCGCTCTGCGCGCGTGACTGCGCGCGCTAGCGCGGCCACAACGATGCGCCAGCCAACGCCAAACAGCCATCGCGATCGCCGCCGCACGCGTTGTGCAAACCAACTTGCGGGTGGGTGGGTGGGGTGCTTGCTATCAATGGAGCTGTCACCTTCGCGGTCGGCAAGGCGAAATGACCTTTCAAAGAAAAGAGTTCGGATCTCCACCCCCCCTCCCCCGAAGGGTTATCCCACCTCTTTTGAGGATGTGCAATCTACATGTGGTATTGCCCCAGTCGTTCCTTATACATATGAACTCATGTCGCCCCAACCAAGCTTGCCCCCCCTTGTCATCTTCGCAATCGTTTATCACAACTGGTCCATTTGCACAACTACCTTGCGGAGCAACATCAGCGAAGTACACGGGCTCACGCTGTCGCTGGCCCGTGCTGGAATATTTGAAAACATGTTGGTTTAGAAAAAATGTCGAACTCGATTGCCACGAAACGATGGAATCGACACGTGGCTCTGCAAATATTGCTTGTTTAAAACAGTTTTCGGGCGCAACCTCGCGAATCCACGCGGCAACCGTATATTTGCTCTTGTTTGTCACACGAAAAACGTTTTACCGAGTGCATCAAAACGGACCTCACGCGCGCGCGTGCCTAAATCATTCGGGCGCCCTTGCGCGTGCTGGGGTGGGGGGGTGGGGCGCGAGGTCCCTATCGCATGAAAGCGCGCGGGCCATTCGCGCCCGTCGGCCGCCCGCACGTCTCGAAATCCCGCCACAATCTTCATCGCCGACGCGCGGGCGACATCGTCGTCGCTGTCGTGGTCAGCATGAACGCCGTCGTTGGCCTCGGCGCCATCTTCGCCCCCCCCGCCAACGCCATGATCATGGTCGCGACTGCCGCTGCCAACATCGCCGCGATGCCGCGCCCGCCCGAACCACCGACTCGCGCTGAAATGCCCGCGCGTCTGCGCGGCCTGCGAGACGCGTTGGGGCGCGCCGGGGCGCGCCCAGCCGTCGGCGCCACCGCGGCCGCGTCGGTCGCGCAGGTCAGGCTGGCCGCTCTGCGCGCGAGCCCACGCGTCGCGGCCGCAGCACTGCGCCAGCCAGCGGCGAGCAGTCGGCGCAATCGCCGCCGCGTGGGTTTTTCAAACCGAATTGCGGTCGCGCGGGTAGGATGATGGCTCCGCTGACATCAACTCACCGTGAACATACGTTAATTGTACCACATCGGACGCGCCACATCTATTGCGCCACATAGCCCACGACATAAATATTTTGCACCACAGAATTGAACCACGCAGCTTGTATCACGTAGCACCCAACACATACATTACCCTTTCAAAGCAAAAACTAGGATCACCCCCCACCCCCAGGGCAATCCGCTGCCCCGCGGGGGGCGGAATTTACACATGATTATGCCCCATCGTTCGCTCTAAATATGAGCTCGTATCATCCCAGCCCGGCCAGGCTCCGTCCCCACATCCTCGTCGAAAATACCACGCGCGCGATGGTTGTAAAAAAAACAGTTTTCAAAACCCCATTGCGCAAAACGAGACGAAGTGCACGCGCGCGCGTCGTCGCGCGCGCATGCCGAAATCCTCCAGAACCATTTTGGTGTGGCAAAGACAAAACCGAGTGTCCCGAACACGCATGAAACCACATGGTGTGTGCAACGTTTTCAACATATCAAAAAAAGCGGCGCGACCCCGGCCACGTCAAACCCCGCGAGCCACTCGCGCCCGCTGGCAGCGCGCGCACGTCGAAATCCACCCAACACCTTCATCGCCCACGCGCGGGCGCCATCGTCGCCATCGGCGCCGTCATTGGCCTTGCCGTCGCCATTGTCATCTTCGCCCCCCGCAGTCGCTACCATCGTCGCCGCGTCTGCCATCGTCGACGTCGCTGTGGCACCGCGCCAGCCCGAGCCGCCGACTCGCGACGAAGTGCCCGCGCGTCGGCCGCCTCGTCTGCCATCGTCGACGTCGCTGTGACACCGCGCCAGCCCGAGCCGCCGACTCGCGACGAAATGCCCGCGCGTCGGCGCGGCCGGCGAGACGCGCTCGGACGCGACCGGGCGCCAGCGCCACCGCGGCCGCGACGGCCTCGCCAGACAGGCTGGCCGGTCGCTCTACGCGCGAGCCCGCGCGCGCTGGCGCGACCCGGCGGTGCGCCAGCCAGCGCCAAGCAGTCGTCGGAACCGCAGCCGCATGGGTTTTGCAAACCAAGTTGCGGGCGGGTTGGCGGGGCGTTTGCGCGCGCAGTGGAGTTGTCATCCTCAAGTTTGGCAATGTGAATAGAGCCGCGTAGGATTCCCCCAGATCAAAAGGAATTGGGGCCCGACCCCAACCCCCCCAGTTTGACCATCCACCCCGAAGATCAAATTCACGCATGATTCTGCCCCCTCGTCGTCCTGACCATGATTTCGCACCGCCCTAGCCAAGCCGCCATCGACGCCCCCGCCACCCTCGCCAAATAATGACTCGCGCGCGCACTACTTCATCAAAGCTAATGAAGGTTCTAGAACCCCTAAGCAAAATGCAAAATCAGGTGCGCCCGCGCGCCCGCGTCGCCGCGCGCGCGGGCGGGAAAGTTCTGCAAACACTAAGCATCTCAAGAATTTCAAATGCGAGCGCCCCTAAACCCATCGCGCATAGATTTACAACGCTCGCTAGCGAAACAAGTCTGCTCGCGCGTGGTTGCGGAGTTTGAAAGAGAGGCGCGGCCTGTCAACATTTCCGTAAAATGCCACCAACCGCGCAGCTTGCGCGCGCAGCCTTGCGCGCGCGCTGGATGGGGGCAGGGTGGGCGGGGAGGGGAGGGTGCGCGATTCTGGTCGAGGTAAACCGCGCGGGCCCTCGCGCCCGTCGGCAGCGCGCGCGCGTCGAAATCCACCCAAAATCTCCATCGCCGACGCGCGGGCGCCATCGTCGCCATCGTCGCGATCAGCGTCGGCGCCGCCATTGGCCATGCCGCCGTTATCGCCAACTTTGCCACCCGCTATCGCCGCTATCGCCGCCGCGCCCGCCGCCGTCGACGTCGCCGTGACTCCGCGCCCGCCCGAGCCACCGTCTCGCGCGGATGTGCCCGCGCGTCGGCGCTGAAGTGCCCCGAGGCCAACGCAGCCGCGGCAGCGTCGGCCGCGCCAGACTGCGCCCCCCGCGCGCGATCGCGCGCGCTAGCGCGGCCGCGGCGACGCGCCAGCCCGCGCCAGACAATCGCCGGAATCGCAGCCGCATGGCTTTGCAAACTAAGAAGTGGGTGGGCGGGCGGGGCGACTGCCCGAGCAGTGGAGTTGAGAACTTCAAGTTCGGCAGGGGGGATTGCGCTGCATAGATTGCGCCGCGTATGTTCTCTTTTCAACCAAGGAATCAAGACCCGCCGCCCTCCCGAGGCCGGACGCGTTCGCGCCCCCCCCCCCCGGGGATGGCCATTGCACGTGCAAGTGTGCCCCGTCGCTTGTTCCAGGTGCGAATTCGCGCCACCCTGGCCAAGTCGCCATCGCCCCCCCACCCCCGCCCCATCTCAGTCAGATGCCACAATGCCCGCGCGCTCGCGCATCAAAAGCCACGAAATCTTCAGCAAACCCCTGCGCGAAACAATTACGCTACCGCGGGGGGCCACATACCTATGCAATGGCTGGAGCGATGATGGCCGAAGTGAAGCATGTGAGAATGGCGCGGCGGCCGCTGCCGTTGGCGACACCAATCACGAGGAGATGTGGGGAGGAGAAGCGCCGCGCCCGCCACACGTTGCGAGCCCGAAACGGATAGCGACCGCACCCCCAAGGCACCCCCAGCGGCGTCGAGGAAGCGTCACGCCTGCCACGCTTTGCGAGCCCGAAACGGATAGCGACCACACCCCCAGCACACTCCCTTCGGCGTCGCAAAAGTGCCACGCCCGCCACGCGTTGCGAGGCCCGAAACGGATAGCGACCGCACCCCCAGCGCACCCCCTTGTGGCGTCGAGGAAGTGTCACGCCTGCCACGCTTTGCGAAGCCGAAGCGGATATCGACCACACCCACAGCGCACCCGCTGTGGCGTCCAGCAAGTGCAACGCCTGCTAGACGTTGTGGCAGTGTCATGGATAGCGGCCGCGCTCAGAGACCACCCCCTGCGCACCCCCCATGGTGTCCAGAAAGCGCCTCGCCTGCTAGGCGTTGCGGCAGCGTCGTGGATAGCGGCCGCGTTGAGAGACGACCACCTACGCCCCCCCCCCCCTATGGTGCCCGGGAAGTGCCGCGCCTTCTAGGCGTTGCGACAGTGTCGTGGATAGCGGCCGCGCTGAGAGACCCCCCCCCCCTGCGCACCCCCTACGGTGTCCAGAAAGTGCCGCGCCTGCTAGGCGTTGCGGCGGTGTCGTGTATAGCGGCCGCGCTGAATTACCACCCCCTGCGCACCTCCAATGGCGCCCAGAAAGTACAACGCCTGCTGGGCTTTGCGACAGCGTCGTGGATAGCGGCCGCGCTGAGAGACCCCCCCTGCGCACCCCCTACGGTGTCACGCCTGCCGGCCTTGCGACAGTGCAATGGCCAGCGGCCGCGCTGAGAGACCACCCACTGCGCACCCCCTATGGTGTCCAGAAAGTGCCACGCCTGCTCGGCTTTGCGACAGCGTCGTGGAGAGCGACCGCGCTGAGAAACCACCTCCTGCGCACCCCCTATGGTCTCCAGAAGTTTCCACGCCTGCTAGGCTTTGCGGCAGTGTCGTGGATGTCGTGAGTAGTGGCCACGCTGAGAGACCACTGCCTGCACACCCCCTATGGTGTCCAGAAGTTGCCGCGCCTGCTAGGCGTTGCGACAGTGTCGTGGATAGCGGCCGCGCTGAGAGACTCCCCCCTGCGCACCCCCTACGGTGTCCAGAAAGTGCCACGCCTGCTAGGCGTTGCGGCAGTGTCGTGTATAGCGGCCGCGCTGAATGACCACCCCCTGCGCACCTCCAATGGTGCCCAGGAAGTGCCGCGCCTGCTAGGCGTTGCGGCTGCGTCGTGGATAGCGGCCGCGCTGAGAGACCCCCCCTGCGCACCCCCTACGGTGTCACGCCTGCCGGCCTTGCGACAGTGTAATGGCTAGCGGCCGCGCTGAGGGACCACCCACTGCGCACCCCGCATGGTGTCCAGCAAGTGCCACGCCTGCTCGGCTTTGCGACAGCGTCGTGGATAGCGGCCGCGCTGAGAAACCACCTCCTGCGCACCCCCTATGGAGTCCAGCAGTTGCCGCGCCTGCTAGGATTTGCGACAGCGTCGTGTATATTGTGGGTAGCGGCCGCGCTGAGAGACCCCCCCCCTGCGCACCCCCTCATGGTGACCAGAAAGTGTCACGCCTGCTAAGTTTGGCGACAGTATCGCGGATAGCAATAGCAGCTGCGCTGAGAGACGACCACATACGCCACACCCCTATGGTGCCCAGAAGGTGCCACGACTGCTAGGCGTTGCGGCAGCGTCGTGGATAGCGGCCGCGCTGAGGCCCCCCCCCCTCCTGCGCACCTCGAACGGTGTCCAGAAAATGGCGCGCCTGCTGGGCTTTGCGACAGCGTCGTGGATAGCGGCCGCGCTGAGAGACCATGCGGTGTCCAGAAATCGCCACGCCTGCTAGGCTTTGCGACGGTGTCGTGGGTAGCGGCCGCGCTGAGAGAGCACCCCCTGCGCGCGCCCTTATGGTGTCCAGAAAGTGCCACGCCTGTTAAGCTTTGCGGCAGTGTCGTGGATAGCGGCCGCGCTCAGAGACCACCTGCTGCGCACCCCCCAATGGTGTCCAGAAGTGCTGTGCTGTGCTGTGCAGTGCTGAGCTGTGCTGTTGTGGTGCTGTGCTGCGCTGTGCAGTGCTGTGCTGAGCTGTGCTGTGTACGTGCTGTGTGTCAATGTGTTGTGTGCTGTGATGTGCTGAGCTGTGCCGCGCTGCGCTGTGCTCTGCTGCGCTGCGGTGCGCTGTGTAAAAAGGAGAAGGAGGGGGAGGGGAGGTGAGTGAGCCTCGCGGGTGCGACGCGGCAAATATGAAAACCATAACCAAACGAAACATGTGGGGAACAACCTGAAGAAAGTCCACTCGCGCGCGCAGTCGCGCGCGCGTCCAGGAACCCCCCGCTGCCATCGGCGTCGCCAGGACTTCAAGAGTCGAGCGCCCCGAACGCGTGCGACGCGGACAAAACGCATGGCCCTGCAGCGTTAGAAAATGAACTAAGTCCGCGCGAGCGCGCGGCTGCAAATTCTCAAGACAAACCACGCGTTTTGTAACGTCTGCATAAACATGCGACCAAGCGGGCCTCTCGCGCGCGCATGTCGAATTCATTCGGGCCCTCTTGCGCGCGTGCTTGGGTGGGGGAAGCGGGGGGGGCGCTGCGCGATCCTCCTGGGATGGTGCCGCGCGGGCCCCTCGCGCGCGTCGGCCGCGCGCGCATCTCGACAGTCGACATGCCTCCAAAACTTTCATCGCCGACGCGTTGGCGCCATCATCGCCGCCGGCGCGAGTAGCGTCGGCGCCGCCGCTGGCAGCGCTGCCGCATGTGTCGCCCTTGTCTCCAACATGGCCGCCATAATCGTCGCGGCCGCCGTTGTCGATGCCGCCGCGATGCCGCGCCGCCCTAACCGCTGACTCGCACTAGCGCGCCCGCGCATCAGCGCGGCCGGCGAGACGCGCTGGGGCGCGCCAGGCCGTCGGCGCCGCTGGTGCCGCGTCGGTCGCGCCAGACATGCCGGCAGTTCTGCGCGCGATCCCGCTCGCGCTGGCGCGGTCGCCGCGGCGCGCGAGCCGGCGCCGCGCAGCAGTCGCAGTCGCCGCCAAATCATGGGCCTTGCAAGCCAAGTTGCGGGCGGGCGGGGCGGGCGGGCGGGGCGGCGGCGCGAGCCGTGGAGTTGGCCGCGTCGTTTTCGGCAAGGCGAATTCCTGTATTATGCAAAATTAGATGACCCCCCCCCGCGCCCCGCCGCCACTTAGCGATCGAACGTTTTGCATAGCAGCGCGCGCGCGCGCGAGATTCTGCCCCGTCGCCCACCCCAAGCGTGGATTTACGCCGCCGCCCGCAGCCCCTCGTCGCCCCCCCCCCCCCCCCCGAGCCCCTCAGACCGCGCAAGAGATATCACGCGCGCGAGCATTGATCGAGAATCTCAGTTTCCCAAAAGCCCCGGCGCGCAACGCAGCGGAGCGCGCGCGCGTCGCCCCGCGCGCACACGAATCAACAGCAAGCGGTTCGGCAACGGGACTTCTCAGGAGGCGCGCGCTCGCGCCCGTGCGACTTCAAGACAACTGCATAGGCGATTTTGGACGCCCTGAACCGAAAAAACGTTTCAATATCTTGGGGGGCGCGCATCTGGCGCTTCCGCCGCCTTCCGCCGAGCACCGAGCACCCGCCGGCTTTCGCCGGGAGAGGCGGCCTCGTTCTACCCCCGCCGGCATTCCGCCGCGCCTCGGCCGCCCCCCGCGGCGGAAGAGGCGGCGGCGCCTTCGATCCTCGCAGGCAGGGCCCTGCGAGAAGGCCCCATATTTTTCAACGTGTTCATCAAAACCAATCAGCGTGCCTCTCGCGCGCCCTTCGAAGGCACTCGGCAGCCCCTGCGCGCGTGCTGTCGCGAGAACCCCATCGCGGCAGATGCGACGATCGGCGCGCGCGCATCGTCTCGCGCGCGTTCCGAAATCTTTCAGAATTGAGGACTGCACAATCGAGCGTAGAAATAAAAAGAGATTCTGACGCAGTTCAAATGGTTTTGAATCTTCAAGTTTCAAACAAATCCATCGAGATACTCAACGTATTCATCGAGCATCAACCAAATGGGCATCTCGCGCCGCATGTCGAGGTCACTCGAACGCCCTTGCGCGCGCGTTTTGGCAAAGGGGGCGGGCGCGATCCTGGTCAAATAATGCCGCGCGGGCCCCGCGCGCGCGGCGTCGGCCGCGCGCGCGGCGTCGGCCGCGCGCGCGTGTCGAACTCTTCCAGAACCTTCGCCATCGACGCGAAGACGCCCTCATCGTCGCCGGCGCGATCAGCACCGGCGCCGCCATTGGCCTTGCCGCCGCCATCTTCATCATCATCGCCACCATCGTGTGGCGATCACCATCGCCCCTGCAACTGTCGACGTCGCCGCGATGCCGCGCCCGCCCGAACCGCCGGCTGGCGCTAAGATGCCCGCTGGGGGGCGCGCCCGGCCGTCAGCGCCGCCGCGGCCGCGTCGGTCGCGCCAAACTAGCCTGCCGCTCAGCGCGCGAGCCCGCGCGGGCTAGCGCGCCCGAAGAAATGCACCAAACAACGCCGAACGCACATCGCAATCGCAGACGCGGGGGATTAGCGAACCAAGCTGCGGGCGGGCGGGTGGGATGAGAGCCGGGGCAGTTGAGCTCGCAACACCAGGTTTTTCGAAATTACTTGCGACGCGCACGTTGCGCCTTAAATTTTGCGCCGCGTAATCCGCGCAACGTAAATTTTCCTGTTCTGCGCCAGAATTCACAATTATCCCCCCAGCATCGCGCCTTTCAGCTTACGTCCGATTCTGCCCCATCGCTCATTGCAAACATGAGCGCGCACCGTCCCAACCGACCTGGGGTCCACCCCCGCCCCCGCCCTCATCCTCGTCAAACCACAGCACGCGTTCGCACTCGTCTACTGGAAAACCATCAAGTCACAAGAACCCCGCGAAACCAACATCGTTCGTCGTCCACGCGGACGCATGCCCGAATCCTCCGAAAACCCTGGGTCTCGCACAGGCTTCAACTGCAAGAATTCCGCCATACTATAAAACGCACCGGTTTGCAACATTACCTTTTCAAAAAAGATGTTTGCGCGCGCTCGCGCGAATTCTGAAGAAAACCATAGGTTTTCCAACGTGTTCATCACGTGCGACCAAACGGGCCTTTGGCGCGCGCGTGTCGAAATCATTCGGACGCCGCTGCGCGCGAGATGGGTTGGGGCGCTATCCCTGTCAAATAAAACTATGCGGGCCGCTCGCGCCCGTCGGCCGCGCGCGCGCGTCGAAATCCGTTCAACATCTGCATCAATGACACGTGGGCACCATCTCAGCATCGGCGCCGTCATTGGCCTTGCCGTCGTCAGTGTTATCCTCGTCTCCACCATCGCTACTATCATCATCGTGTCTGCCGTTGTCGACGTCGCCATGATACCACGCCAGCCCGAAACGCCAACTCGCACTGAAAAGCCCGCGCGCCAGCGCGGCCCGCGAAACGCGTCGGAAACAGGCGGGCAGACAAGGCGGAACGCGCAACGCACGTACGGGGAGTTCTTGTCGTGACGACTCCGGCGCTGGTTTCTGTCAACACGCGGACCGTTCAACCTCGAACGATCGGCGGCTTCTCGATGGCCAGACCGTTCCATACTGGCAAAAGCTTGGCCACTAGCGACATCCAGCGTTGCGGCGGGGTCGCAGCCGCGTCGGCACGACACGAGCCTACCGTGCACACCCGCACACACGCACACGCGCGGATTGGGAAGTGCCCGGCCGTCAGGGACACCGCGGCCGCGTCGGTCACACCACACTTGCTGGCCGCTCTGCGCGCGAGCCCGCGCGCGCTAACGCGGCCGCAGCGAACTGCCAGCCAGCGCCAACCAGTCATCGCAGTCGCTGCTGCATTAGTTTGACAAACCAAGTTGCTGGCGCGTGGGTGGGTTGACTGCGCGGGCAATGGGGTTAACAACTTCTAGTTCGGCTGGGGGAAACGCACCACATAGATGGCACCACGGAGCTGGCACCACATACATTGCAACACTTCGTATGCTAGAATGCATTGTTAATGGTCCTCGTTGGCTAAAAATCGAGCCAAGTCGACCAGCGATCTTCATCTGACGCGCATACGGGCACAAACGCCTGGCGTGGACAAATCACAACAGACGGGTCTCAGGGAACGCCCGTCGCGTTTTTTTCACGACGCGAGGACCCATGGAGACACAAACAAATAAACATGCACTCCATCATCCCCAGTGTGAATTCTTCGTCGTCGTCGTCGTCGTCGTCGTCTTCTTCTTCTTCTTCTTCTTCTTCTTCTTCTTCTTCTTCTTCTTCTTCTTCTTCTTATCATTATTGCAGTTTTTCCCGCTATTTGCGATACTTCCCCAAATGTTCAATGCGATCTATGCTTATGTGTGTCTGTGCCGAGATTTCCCTCCTGATTCTCGGTTGCCCCCGAGGCCTGCGGCACTCCCGCGGCGCTGGGCCGGGTCTGCCGCTGCAGCGGCTCGGGCAGGAAGGTCGGGCGAGGAACGGCCTCGTCCGGCGCGCACCGCCCGTCGGCGCGGCCTGGGTCGTCGGGCAGCTTCGTCGAGGCGAAGGAGGGCGAGCGCCGCTCCTCGAAGAAGAAAAAGCTGTGCACAGACAGCGCTCCCAGGTAGTCCCAGCTGGCCTCAACAGCCCCCTCGAGTAGTCCAGACTGCCCCGTACTCGGGGGGCCTCTTGAGGCCAGCTGAGGCTGCTGGGGAGGCCTGTTGACCTGTTGAGGCCAGTTGGGACTACCTGGAGGGGCTGTCTGCGCGCAGCACGAAGTCTCACCTGAATTTTTGGATGTCCGAACAGATTTTTTGGATCGGCGCTGGACCCCCTCCTGGCGGCCCTTCGGCGTCGCCCCAGGCGCGCTCCGCGCGCCAAGGAGCGGAGGGGGGGGGTCCATCGCCGATCCAGGACATCCGCGCGGACTGCCGAAGGTTGACGCTTATGGTTTGGTTTCTTCTTCTAGCTAGCTCCATGGGCTCCATCCGGCTGGGCTCAGTGCGACAGAGACGCTTGTGGCCTAGCGTCGCCGTCCTTAACCGCGACGAAACATCAAGCAGGGAAGTCTGGATCCAGCGCGCCACTCGAGCCAACACGGTTGATTGCAGAGGATACAGTAGGGGCTCAACCACAAGAAATCTTCCACAAGAGACCCAACCCTGAGACCCCACGACGTCCATTGATTTTTGGTGCGGGAGCGTCGCGCTCTCCATGGCAAAACCATCGAAACCCAAGAAGAAACCCAGGCACCCTGGAGGCAAGCAGGGTGTTTCTTGTCATGGGCCCCCATTGTACACGAGAGGACACAAGGCCCTTTTCCAAGGGCCGTGCTGCCCCAGGAATGCAGCGGACATGGGGCGCGAGCGCACAAGACACAAGGGCACCCTTAATCTGTAAGGGTCGATCTGCCAAACAGGCTCGACTGTGTCCTTCCCCCTCCCCAGATCTCTGGCGCCCCGACTTTTCGCCACGTGGGATTGTGGAGCTCCCGGCCCAACCAACCTTTCGCAAGTGTGTTCGCGCCGTGGGCTGTTTTCTGCGGCCCCCCCCCTGCCCTGCGCAGAGCTAGACTGGGAGGGCGAGGAGGAGGAGGAGGAGGAGGAGGAGGAGGAGGAGGAGGAGGAGGAGGAGGAGGAGGAGGAGGAGGAGGAGGAGGAGGAGGAGTAGGAGGAGGAGGAGGAGCAGGAGGAAGAGGAGGAGGAGGAGGAGGAGGTGAATAAGCAGGAGGCGGAGGGCCATGTTTAACCTAAGATAAATTACTGATGCTGCAACGTACCCTCCCGCCCCACGTGCCCCAGGACGGACACAGAGGATGCCAAGAGGCCCCCCCAAACGGTCTAAGAGGCCACCAATACGGCCCACGAGCGCCCCAAGATGCCCCAAGATGGCCGTAAGACGGCCCAAGAGTCAAGAGGCACCCCAGACGGCACAATGACGGCCTTGACGGTCTCTAAGGCAAGCCCAAGAAGCCCCAAAAACAGTCCAAAGTGAGGCCCAAGAGGGAAACACGAATTTACAGCTCGAGCCCTCCACCCCAAAATGACCACCGAGACCGACAGCAGGCCCCAAAAAGGTCCCCAAGCAGCCTCAGGGGGCCCCCCAGGGGCCCCCGCATCCAGGAGGCCCCTGATCTACAACCCAGTCTCGGTGGCGGGATGAGCCGAAGGTCACTACATCCGCCGCCTGTTGTGTTTGTCACAAGGGCGCCCGGTGTGTCAGATGTTGTTCCTGTATGGAGGTTGCCATAACTTTCCGCTCGCCTCCAGGAAAGACTAGCGTGAACCAGGAGGCAAGGATTTCTTCCGCTCAAGATGCCTCCAACAACGCATCTGCAGCAACCGAGAGGCTTGAATATCGCTTCTACGATGATCCAATACGCACAGGCCAAGAGAGCCACAAGCGAGCTGACGATGGCCCCAATATGTTTTCAAGACTGTCCAAGATAGACCCACGACTGCCTAACATGGTTTCGACGCATTGATGTTCGTACTATGTTTAAACAATGCTCGCCTTCTCGCCCTCTCGGATTTGAAGGGGGTTGGGAGGCCTAACCAGCAGCTCCGCCTTAGGCGAAGCCCAGCACCAGCTCTTTTGTTCCGTAGCAACGATAGTCCCAGTCGGAGGAGGTCGTCGCGGGAGCGACGGGCCATCTCAAGCGACGATGTTTTCGGTCTCGATGGCAAGTAGTGTGCCTCGCGACGAGGCACAAACATATGTTGGCGGCCGGCCGCTTGAGCCCAAGCGGCCACGGAAAAAACGCTCGCTATCTCTCGCCCTTGTCCCAGCTCACTTTAGAGTTCTCAGCCTTCCGAGATCATCCGAAGACGGCCCCAGCAGCCTCCACGATGAACCCAAGGCTGCCGCACAGCTCCCAAGAGGGCCCCGAGACGGGCCAAGAGGGCCCCAAGGCAGCCCAATAGGCTTCCAAGACGGTCTTCAGAGGGCACCAAAATGGCTCCCCAAGAAGGCCCCAGACACCCAAGACAGCGTCAGAGGGCCAAGGGGCCCTTCAGATGCCACCAGGCGCCCCCAGAGGCCCCAATAGACCCCAAGAGGCCCAAAGAGCCCCCCCAAGATGCCTGTCTTGTCCCGTTCCTGTCTCTCTCGCCTCCTCTCCCTTCCTCCCACAAGTGTTCTCCCGAAGGCTGGGGGGACTCGTAGCCTAGCAAGATTTCGGCCAAACGCTTGGCCACATATGCGTTGAGAAGGCAGGGGCCGGCGGTGGTTCGCCGTACGCACCTTCGGAACGAAATTCCTGTAATGAAGTAGACCGCCCTAAAGCGCATAAAGAGGGACCCATGACAACCAAGAGAGAGGCCCCCAAGACGGCATCAGAAGGCCCAGAAACTTAGAGGCCCCCATAAGCCCCTTAGAGGCCCCCAGTGGCCCAGATGCCCCTTAGATGCCCCCGAGAGGCTCCAAGGAATCCCCCAGGATGCCCCAAGAGGGCCTCGAGATGTCTCTTATTCCTTCATGTTCCTCTTCCTCCTTCTACTCCTCCTTCTCCTCCTCCTCCTCCTCCTCCTCCTCCATCTCATCCCTCCCTCCCTTTCTCCTCTTTGTGAGCCCCGACTCACACGCTCGCGCCCTGCCCTGAGGATCTCGGGGTCCCGCGCGAGGCCTCGCCTGCGGTGACCCTTGGAAGGGGACGCCGCCGCGACGCGGGAAGGGGAGCGTGTGCTCCTACCTCCGCGCCTTGGTCGGTGTCGTCGTCGGCCAGGCCAGCAACCACGATTGCGCCGTCGGCGGGGGCCTCGCTGATTGCCCCTGGGCCCACGCTCGCGCCCTGCCCTGAAGATCTTCGAACGCCGTGCGTGGCTGGGCCCGCGGCCAGCCTTGGAACGGGGACGTGGCCGTGGCGACGGAGGGGGAGCATGTGCTACTACCGCCTTGGCTGGAACAACGTCACCGTCGACTGGTCCAGCCTCGGAATCACGTTCGAATGGCACGCGTGAGAATCAGGATGGCCCATGTCGAGGGTGCCGACACCCTGGCCTGGCGGTAGCGGATCTGCGCGAATCGATACATGATGGAGACTTGCCTACAGGACGACGGTGATCCCTATTCCCCACAGCCAGTGCAGGAGCTTCGGCGCTCGTTGGGACAAATTGCGATCTCCAGGGCCAGGGGTCGCTGTCTCACCACAACCTTGCACCTGGACTACGGAGACCAAGACTCTGCCATCTCGCAACCACTTGGCGCCATCCGCCTGTGGTTCGATATCATGTCTTCTCCCAGTTTGTTGCGTCGTAGAGCCGCTGAGGCCCAACCCTTGATCGTCAAAGGCCTCGAGGAGGCCAAGCCAAGCCAGCGATGGAAGAAGACGAATGGCGTGATGGCGAAAACGATATTCGTGCTTCAATCTGCGGGGTGTAAGCCAGCGGGTCCCTGGGACTGGATCCACTCCTGCGGAAACAGATACGCGGTCCCCGATGTAGTTTGCGTTGGCGATGCCGGTTGGGAACTTTCCCTCGACTCCCACCAGCCCTCTGGGCGTAGGTGGTCTAGGGAGCTTTCTCTTCCAACCCCCTTCTTCTCCTGAGGGAAGGGGTTCACCCCTGCCCCTTACCCCCTCCCCTGTACGTGGACGGGGGTAGTCGCGGGTATCTGGAACGTCCAAGATGACCCAAAATGGCTTCAAGAGGGCCCCAGAGAGTGCAAGATGGCCTCGAATATGGCTCAAGATAGCGCAAGATCGCTCAAGATGGCTTCCGAGATGCCCCAACAGGCCCCAAGAACGCCTCAAGACGGCTCCAAGTGCTCCAAGGAGGCCCCCAAGAAATCCAAATCCTTCAAATTCACAAGGGAAATCTATGTTGTTGGCTTTCCCGCCTTTTCGCTTCCGATTGCCATCCGAGGCCTCAAGATGGCTCCAAGATGGCCCAAGAGGGTCCCAAGAGGGGCCCAAGAGAGCCGCAACACTGCTCCAAGGGCGCCCAAGTGCGCTCCAAGAGCGCCCCAAGAGCACTCCAAGAGGCGATTTTAGGCACTCTAGACGGGCAAGGCTAATTGAGCTCCCCTCTTGTTTTATCGATGTTTTCCGAGATGGCTCCAAGAGCGCCCCTACAGCTCCCAAGACCGCCCCAAGAGGGGTTCCGGACGGCTCCAAGAGGCGCCCGAAGGCCTCCAAGAGGCTCCCGAGAGGCCCCCAAGAGGCCTCAAGAGGATCCCCGAGTCACCCAAGACGCTCAAGGACGGCCCTGGGCCCGCATAGCTGCCCCCCCCACAAACGCCCCAAGATGTCTCCAACAAGCCTCCAAACGACATCCGAGGCGACTCCGAGTGGCATTCACGAAGCTTCTGGCTCTTCTGTTCGCCCTTTTCCTCCCTCTCCTCCTCGTCGTCCTCCTCCTTCTCATTATCCTACTCCGTCTCATCCTCCTTCTCCTCCTCCTCCTCCTCCTCATCATCATCATCATCGTCATCAGCATCAGCATCAGCATCAGCATCAGCATCAGCATCAGCATCAGCATCAGCATCAGCATCAGCATCATCATCATCATCATCATCACCATCATCACCATCACCATCATCATCATCATCCTCATCATCATCATCACCATCATCACCATCATCATCATCATCATCATCATCATCATCATCATCATCATCATCATCACCATCATCATCATCATCATCATCATCATCATCATCATCGTCCGCTTATTCCTCCTCCTCCCTCCTGCATCCACTCCCTCCCCCACCTCCTCCTCCTCCTCATCATCATCATTCGCCTCCTCCTCCTCCTCCTTCTCCTCCTCCTCCTTCTCCTCCTCCTCCTCCTCCTCCTCCTCGACCCCACGTTATCCGCCTCCTTCCTCATCATCGCCCTCCTCCTCCTCCTCCTCCTCCTCCTCCTCCTCCTACTCCTCCTTCGCCTCCGCCTTCCCCCTCTTGGGGTACGACGTTGTCTCCATCCCTGTGTTCCTCTGTATCCTACCCCACGTCCTTGACCATGGCAACTCGTCTGGGTATCATCTCTGGATGGGCTGCCCTTCTCCTTCTCCCTCCTCACCCGCCTATTCCCTCCTCCCTCCTACCTCCTCCCTCACACCCTCCTCCTACTCCTCCTCCTCCTCCTCATCTTTCTCCTGCTCCTCCCTTTCCTTCTCTACCTCCTCCTCCTCCTAACCCTCTGCTTCCCTCATCCATCCTCCCCATCTAGGGGTATGACCGCCACCCCTGCCCCTTATTCAACTGCACGCTCCTCCACATCCCTAATCAGGGTAACTCGCCCAGGCAGGACATCGTTTCTTGATTGGCTAGTGGCGTTTGCGACCGCGTCGAGAGAGGTCGGGCGGCGTCAAGGGCGCAACGAGCAAGCGGCGGCCTGAATTACGCGCACCGAGAAGGGACAAAAGAGAAAAGAGGGAGAAAGCGGGGAGAGGAACAAACAGGAGCTAATGGCTTAAATTTTTGGTCAGCGGCCGTGCGACAAGGGTCAGCCGGCGACAGGCGTGTCCGGGACGGCGGAACAGGCAAATTCCACGCTAGGCGTGTGACGCACGTGCACGGAGCAAAATGCCCCGCATTCACAAGGACGCACCTAGCGAACGGAGGTGCAGGCTGCGGAGTGAGTCGCCCTAGCGGCGCCAAGCTCCGAGCAACTGCCCAGACAGACAACAATGTACCAGCCTGGGACGCCAGCGGCACGTGGTGGGGACGAAAGCCGACGGCGCCGAAGGCTGACCCACTCGGCGCGCGGCCAACGGAACCTACCAATGGCTGAAGTCGCTGGCCGACCCCGTACCACCGTGTCGCGCGGGCGTGGGAGCGCTGCTGCGGCCCACGGGGAGCGACAGGGCGTGGGGAAGGGAAGCGCATCACACCGCCTCAAGAAGTACGAAGCTGAAGGGCAGCTGCACTCCGACTGTGAGAACACATGTGGGGGGGTGCAGCTAACCGCCGCAAGAGCCACGTAGTGAAAAGGGGGAGAGGCTGCGCGGTGCAATGCGGCCTAGGCTGGAGTGTGCCAGCGCTGGCCGCAAAGCGACAGGACAGGCGACAATGCACACCGCTGCAGCTGCACCAAATGTGTATTGGCCGTACGAAGCTGAAGAGCGGCTGCATACCGACTGAGTGGACACGCGTGGTGGGGGTGCAGCTAACCGCCGCAAGAGCCACGTAGTGCACAGAGGGGGGGAGGGGACACGGCGCAGCGTGGCGTGGGCTGGAGTTGCCAGCGAAAAGAGCCACAGAGCGCCCGAGTCAGAACCCTACGCCAAGCTAATGGCGTTACGCGGAGCGTCTAGAATTTTAAGGAGACCTTAAGGCTGTCGTGTTGGGAAATCGCTGTCAAGCCTTATTATGGCAAGGATCCCGAGCAGGGTGTAGATACCACCGACGCGCTCAAAACTTTGCGAACGATGGCCAACAGAGGCACAAACCAACCCTATCTACGGTCATGGCGGCAAACTTTTGGCCGCGTGACCGGAACTCCAAGCAGGGGTGACGGTCGAGAGCAACGTCTGTGCGAGGTGCGGCCCTGTGCCAGAGACTGAAGATCGTATACGCTTCTCGGCTTGTGCGTATCATCCTTGTAGATTTGGCCCCGGGCCAGAGACGGACCTTCACCGCTGCTGGACATGCTCGGATGATGAACGCATTGCCAAATGCCAGGCCACTCAACACTTCCAGGAGCAAGCCGTCGCAGGGGCAGCGGCTCCCCCCTTTGATACTGACGGAACGGCTGCCACCGAGCCGCCAAACGAGCTGGTGATCCAGCTCGACCCTTCCCTGGACCCGCCCCTCGGCCTCCCTGCGGGCGTTGGCCCACATCCCCTCCTCAGAGGCTAGCGGGGTGAGGGGAGAATCTGGCCGGCCGGGGACGCTTCGGGGGGGCCGTTCTCGGGGCATCCGGTCCTGAGGAGGACCACCTGAGCTGTTGTTTCGGTTGATCTGCGGGCCGACCCTGAGAGCCAGGTTCCCGAATCGAAAAATCTGTGGGTTTCGCCGATGCCTTCCCAGGCAGTAGATAGACAAGGCATCAATCGAGCGGAGCTGTTTGTGCTGAAAGAGGCCACCTTGACCACGCACAGGAGAGATTTGACACACGTCATTGACAGTGCTAATGTTCAGCGGGGACTTTTGCAGGTTGCGAGCTAATGCAAAGTGAGAACCAACGACCAATATGTTAGGAGCCAAGTTCGGACATGTTCCCAATAGGGAGACATCAATCTGATCTAGGTCGAGAGTCATGTTTCCTGAACGCGTTGTTCCGTTTGATTACTCTCGCTGGTAAACTTGCTGAGAAGTGCGCCCCAAGAGTCCAGGTCCCGTCAGGATTCTCGGAGACTCTTCAAGAGCTGGAGCTCGAATCGAAGGATCTCCGTAGAAGGCTGGCCGCCATTTTGGCCAAGACGCTAGCGCGCCGTCCAGACAGGGAAGCGCAAAAGACGTCAAACTCGGTGAAGCCGAAGCTCGACCTGCCCCGTGCCCTAATGGAGACCTTGAACCTGCCTGGCTCGGCCGAAAGATCCAGTCGTCACCGTCGCTGGCCCTGTCGAGCGTGTGGTACCGAGCCTACCAAGAGGACCAGTGGTGTTGAAATTAAATGGCCCACGAGACCCTCTGCCCCTCCAGCCCTCCCCGAACCCAACTCAGGTGGGGCGGGGGTCTCGCGCGGAGCTCGCTCCTGCCTGCTCCAGAACGTCGGAGCGCCTCCTCCGGCCTCGCAGCGTGTCCCAGAAACGTTTCTCCAACTGCTTCCCAACACGTGTGCCGTCAAGCTGTCCAGAAGCTCCTTCCCAGAGCTTCCAGAGCTCCCTCGAAGGACCTTCGAGAAGCTCACGTCACCTCGCTCTCCAGATTCTTCCCAGATACCTTTTAAGGGGCTAAAAGGGTTTCACACAAGATGTCCGCATCACAAGGTTGGCCAGCCAGCTTCCTCTCCACGGCTCCCAAGCAGGCATCCTCGCACCGCCTTGCTTGAATTTGCGGAGTGTCCCGGAAACGTTTTTCTACTCGTTCCCAAATAGCTCGTAGAAAACTAAAAAGTTTCATATTAGAAGCCGGCAGGCAAGGGTAGCCCCGAAGCTCGTTCAAGCTTCTGGCATGGAACGTCGCAGCACCTCTTCTGGCCTCGCAGCATGTCCCGGCAAGCCTTTTTCCAGCTGTTTCCCAATACGTGTGCCGTCAAGCTTTCCAGGAGCTCCTTCCCAGAGCTTGAGATTCCAGAGCTCCTTCGAAAGGCATTCAAAATTCTTTTGCCGTCTGGCTATACGGTTTTGGACACCACAAATGGTGGCCTCGGCACGGACCACTACAGACGGAGCGGGAACCGAGTGCAAAGTGCCAGGCCCCAACGAGAACGCGGTTTGAGAATTTGAGTGCGCTCGAGAAGGGTCGAGCGCCTGGACACACCAAGCTGGCCAGGGGGAACAAGAGGCACGCGTGCCAAGGATTATACAATCACGGATGCGGGACAATGGGAGCTGGAGATGGCGCCAACCTGTGGTAGTTTCGGGGAAGCGCGCGAGTGCTGCGACACGCTGGCGAGTGGCCATAACGGGAGAGCGGCGAATAGCAGCAAGGCCGTGTGGACGCAGCGCCAGGTTCGATCCGAAGGCGATCTTAATATGACGGGAGAGGTCTGCGAAATTTCAACGGCGTGTTTTATAATGGAGGCCGCCTGTATGGAGCAAAACGCTTGGTCCCAAGAAAGGGGGCGCGATGGTATGCGTAGCCAAGATCCGCCACCGTGTCTTCAGCACGTTGTGGAGTGCCCCAAGGCTCACGCGACCCTGACGGGCAAGGCGGTTGTAAGGTTTTTAGGGGCCCGGGCCCTTGGTTTCCCAGGCGCTTTTGCGCGCTCTCGCGCGGGCCCGGGGTGTGTCGCGCGGGCTCTTGGGACGCCACGAAGGCGGGCCAAGAGGGCCTTCAGAGACTCTCAAGACGGTGGGAAAAAGGGCCCCTGAGTCGTCGAACCATCGGTCCAAGACGCCCAACATGGCCTCCTGACGGCCAGCGATGCACCCATGACGCCCCAAGAAACCCCCACGAAACCTTCCGAGAGGGCCCCGGGAGACGAAGATAACAGCTTTTTAACAGGCGGTTGAAAGATGATTCGCTCTTGGGAGCCTTGGTGTGAAGAACTTGTTGCGTCACTGCGGGCTCGTCAGCGCCATGGTGTGCGTTGGCGCCACGGTCGGTCTGAATAAGCAGAGAGGAGGGGGGCACGGGGGGGCACGGTCGGGCAGGGAGGAGGGGGGGGGCACGATCGGCCGGTCGGAATAAGCAGAGGGGGAGGGGGGGGGGGGGGCAGGGGGGGCAAATTGGAGGGCACGGGGGGCACGGGTCGAGAAGGAGGGGGGGAACGCACGGTCGGTCGGTCGGTCGGAATAAGCATCGGGGGATGGCCACGGAGGGGGGTGGGCACGGGGGGGCCACGGTCGGGCAATGGGGGGAGGCACGGTCGGTCGGTTGGAAGAAGCAGAGGGGGGGCCACGGGGGGAAGGGGTGGGAGCACGGGGGGCCACGGTCGGGCGGGGGGGGGGCACGGTCGGTCGGTCGGAATGAACAGAGGGGGTGGGCACGGAGGGAGGGGGGGGGGGGGCACGGGGGGGCCACGGTCGAGCAGACGGGGGTGCACGGTCGGTCGGTCGGAAGAAGCAAAGGGGGGGGGCGTTGCGTTGCGTTGCGACCGATCGAACAAGTCGGCCCTTTGCAGAACTCGGGAAGAAGATAAAACAAATGCACCGTCAGAACTACACGTCGTCGAACCAACGACGCCGCGGCCGGCCTCTTACACGATGCGGCCAGCTATTGTTCAGCGCCGCACATTCAGTAGCGGACCATTCGTGCGCTAGTTTAGGCAGCGACGGAGCGTGGTGGGACATCAGACGACTCAACACATTCTTCTTGCGCTTTGATACAACCGAAGACCAATCTGCAGTGTAGTGCGGGCGCCTGGCAGATTCGAGCCTCTGCATTCTGCGGCCAGCATCTTCCCACGAATCGCTATCCTCGAACACCCAGCCTACGATTCGCCGGAGCATTTTCCTCTGTGTGGTGTCTGGATGGTCCAGCTGCTTCTGATCCAACGCACAAGTGAACGAGGGAGGGGGGGGGCACGAGGGAAAGAGGGGGGCACGGGAAGGCACGGTCGGGCTGGGGGGGGGGGGGGGGCACGGTCGGCCCGAAGGAATAAGCAGAGAGGGGTGTGTCACGGGGGAAAAAGGAGGGGGGCGTTGGGGGGGTCAGGAGGAGGGGGAGGGGCACGGTCAGTCGGTCGGAATACGCAGGGGGGGGCCACAGTGAAGCGGAGGAGCACGGGGGGCCACGGACGGGCTGGGGTGGCGCACGGTCGGTCGGTCGGGATAGGGTGAGCACGCGGGGGCACGGCCGGGCAAAGGGGGGCACCTGTTGGTCGGAATGAGCAAGAGGGGAGGGGCACGGTCGGGCAGAGGGGGGGCAAGGGGGCCACGGTCGGGCAGGGGGCGGCACGGTCAGTCGGTCGGAAATAGCAGAAAGGGGGGGGCACGGGGGGAACGGGGAGGGGGGCACGGGGGGCCACTCCGTGCCCCTTCCCTCTGCTTGAAGCAGAAGGAAGGGGCACGGAGAGAAAGGTGGGGCGGAGAGCCACGGTCGGGCATGGGGGGGGGGGAGGGCACGGTCGGTCGGTCAGAATAAGCAGAGGGGGACACAAGGAGAAGGGTGGAAGGCATGGGGTACCACGGTCTGGCAGGCGGGGGGGCACGGTCGGTCGGCGGGATCAAGCAGGGGGCGGGGGCCAAAGGGGGAAAGGCGGGGGCACGAGGGGCCACGGCCAAGCAAGGGGAGAGGGCACGGTCGGTCAGTCGGAATAACCAATGAGGGGGCGCAGTGGGGGAGGGGGAGGGGGCACGGCGGGCCCGGTCGGGCGGGGGGGGGGGGGGGGCGGAATGGTCGGTCGGTGAGAATACCCAGAAAGGGAGCACGCGAGGGGGCGAAACACGGGGGGCCACGGTCGGGCAAGGGGGGAGGGGCACGGTCGGTTGGTCGGAAGAAGCAGGGGGGGAAGGGGGGGCACGAAGGAAAGGAGGTGTGGGGCACGGGGGGCCACGGTCGGGCAGGGAGAGGGGCACAGTGGGTCGGTCGGAAGAAGCAGAAGGGGGCCATGGGGGGAAGGGGGGGGGGCCCGGGGGGCCCCGGTCGGGCAGTGGGGGGGGGAGGAGGGCACGGTCGGCCGGTCAGAATTAGCAGAAAGGGGGGGGCCATGGGGTGAAGGGAAAGGGAGGCACGGGGGGCCACGGTCGGGCAGGGATGCATCTTGGCACACCTCCACACATCCCAGCACCCCCAGCGAACATCCGAATACGTCCACACATCTCAGCACACCGGTCCCAGCATACCGAGGCAGTACGCGGACACATCCCAGCGTCGAGAACACCGAGGCAGTATCTCAGCACCAAGCACACCGAGGCAATACACCACACATCCCAGCACGCAGCCTGGCCCAGCACACCGAGGCAGTCACGCATCCCAGCACACGGAGCCCAGTACATATCCCAGGCACGGTCGGTCGGTCGAAATACTGCAGTGCGAGATCACACCAGTAAGTACGATAATAATCTACTCAAGTGACTGTGGGGAGCAGCGCGTTGCGCATCGTCGAATCTAATATTCCTCCTCCGTGCGCTTTCCCTAAATGTTTCCCCCCAGGGGTTTCCACAACGGCTGAGAGGAGACATCTTCCAATAGTTCGGCCAAACTTTGGCCCACCCTTTTGGCCAACTCGGCATGTCCTGATCGGCAGAGGGCGGTGTAGGCGTGTTCGGAAAGAAATGCAATTCTGTAGGCCTTTGCGTTCAAGGAGGCTTCGAGAGATAGAGAGAGGGAGAGACAAAGAGAGAGAGAGAGAGAGACGACAGAGAGAGGGAGAGAGACAGAGAGAGAGTGAGAGAGACCCATTCTGAAGAATATATGCTGTCAACCCATGTAAGTGTTGCATTGTGTGGCACATCCTGTTGTAAATCTGGAGGACCTCCCAAACGGTAAAGCAATCTTGAAACGACCCGCCCTCCATTCGTATACCATTTTGTGCAACTTTGAACTTCGAACCGTGCAGTCTGAGAGCGTGTACAGCGGGTGCCCCAAGCATTGCACGATGTCTATTTCGGTCTTTTAATTCCAGCATGGCTCACGTAAGCGAGAGCCGTCTCCTCCATCCTGGTAGCTGCTGGAAGTGCTCAAACCGAATGTTCGCGACACCGAGGCGATAGCCACATGTTGGGAGCCACCGGCCCTCCCTCCCTAGAACTGTTGAAATATATGGGAAGGCGCGTAGGCGAACCTAATGGAAGACCGGCATTTTGGACAATCTCCGCCCTGTATCCATGGAAGTGTTGGAAAGCTTGCACAACAAATGCGCGCGAAGCTAAAGCGAGAGCCGCATCTTGGAGACAACAAACTTGTAACGGCCGGAGCTCTTAACTTCATAATAATATCTGGTTAAGAATATCACAATAAACGCGCGCCCACCTCTACGGACACGTGTGGTGGTGCGGCATGATATGTATATATATATATATATATGTATATATATATGTATATATATATATATGTATGTATGTATTCATAAGGAAGGAAGGAAGGAAGGAAGGAAGGAAGGAAGGAAGGAAGGAAGGAAGGAAGGAAGGTTGGAGGATGAGAAGGCCGAGCAGAAAAAACAGAGATGGATCAACGAGTCTGCAACACACAGTCCCACCCAAACTCTTTTCCGTACTAGTCCCTGCTAACACTCTTTTTCATTGCGCGAGCGTCCCCTCGAATGAGCATCGTTTAACCGATCCCCATCCCCAGCGGCGTGGCCTGGGCCCCACCGGCCGATTTAGCCACCTAGACGGGGGCATAGGCCGTTCCCTTCGGATTTCGAGGGGTTCATCCCCAACTGGGGTGGTAATTTGGTGTGGGTCTCGAAGGGGATCGGGATGGTGGTGGGGGTCGGTTGCACGATACTGGTTGAAAAGCGAGCGCCCCATGTGCCCACAGCTCAAGCGGGAGCTCCGTGCTGAAAGAAACCGCCCTCCATCCTTCGATTTTCATGGCGTGCGACAGAAAGGTGGCATAACAGTGTCACCCCTGCTGTGAGAAGGGATCGCACTCCCTCAGTGGAACTGCTGCAGATTGACAAACTTCTGGTAACACGCTTAAGGACGCGAGAACCTTGTGCCAAAAAGGAATCGTTCTCCATCCGTGCAGGCGTTGGGCAAGTTGAAAGTATCTTCGGCGGACCTCATTCTAAAAAGGAGCCGCCCTCCGTCTGGGTAGCTGTTACATTGGTTTGGAAGGACTGTGCGTGGCACTAATGCGAAAGCAAACCATTCGCCCTTCATCCGTGTAGCTGTAATCGTGTTTTCAAACGAACGCGCGCGGCGCGGACGCAAGAACACCATTTCAAAATCCATCCGCCGTCCATCCGTGCATACGACGGAAAGTATTAAGACAAGTGTGCGCGGTGCCTGGGCGAAAGCTCTATTTTGAAGCGATTTCCCTCAAACCGCACAGCTGTTGGGAACTTCGCGCTTCAATATCGCAAACGGAAAGGAAGTCTCAGGCGGAACGCCTGGCCCGCCCTATCGACACGTCCGGTGGTGCGACAGAGATGGGTTCAAATAGTCTGGCGAAGGACCCAACCATATGCTGTTGTGAATACCGCAATTGTGCTGGGTGGTGGCGGACGCATGCGGGCGGTGCCACTGGGACCTCCGGTGGAGCCCCTA
The DNA here is from genome assembly GCA_963575745.1 of Prorocentrum cordatum. Taxonomy (NCBI): domain Eukaryota; class Dinophyceae; order Prorocentrales; family Prorocentraceae; genus Prorocentrum; species Prorocentrum cordatum. The sequence continues at coordinate 579,127 of CAUYUJ010018170.1, read as the reverse complement.
ATGGGGCCACGAAGCGCTGCACTGGGCTGGTGAAGCGCAGGGAGCAAGGGCTGTGCTCGGTGGTGGCAGACGCATGCGGGCGGTGCCACTGGGACCTTCGGTGGAACCCCATTATGGGGCCACGATACGTTGTACTGGGTGGGTGAAACGCAAGGAGCAAAAGCTGTGCTGGGTGATGGCGGACGCATGCGGGCGGTGCCACTGGGACCTTCGGTGGAACCCCCTGTGGGCCAACAAGGCGCTGTAATGGGTGGGTGAAACGCAGGGAACAAATGCTGTGCTGGGTGGTGGCGCACGCATGCTGGCGGTGCCCCTTGGACCTTCGGCGGAACCCCCTTTATGGGGCCACCAAACGCTGTACTGGGCGGGTGAAACGCAGGGAGCAAGGGCTGTGTTGGGTGGTGGCGGACGCATGCGGGCTGTGCCACTGGGACCTTCGATGGAGCCCCCATACGGGGCCACGCAGCGTTGTACTGGGTGGGAGGAACACAGGGAGCACGGGCTGTGCTGGGTGGTGGCGGACGCATGCGGGCGGTGCCACTGGGACCTTCGGTGGAGCCCCTTGCGGGGCCACGAAGTGCTGTATTGGGTGGGTGAAACGCAAGGAGCAAGGGCTGTGCTGGGTGGTGGCGGACGCATGCGGGCGGTGCCACTGGGACCTTCGGTGAAGCCCCCTATGAGGCCACGAAGCGCTGCACAAATTGGGTGAATCGCAGGAAGGAGGGAGGAGAGGGAGGAGGGAGGGGGAGGAGGAGGGGAAGAGGAGAGGAACGCGGGGACCGTCTTCTCAAAACGTGGACCCAACGCCACAGGATGGTTGGGAACAAGAAAAATGATGGAGGAGGAAAGTTGAAGAGGTGGGAAGAGGGGGAGGAGGAGGCGGAGGAGGAGGAGGAGAAGGAGGAGGAGGAAAAGGAGGAAGAGGAGACACAGAAGGAGGAGCGGCGCTGTGGGAATTGTGCGGCTCCGTGGGTTCCTGGACGGAAATCGCCGTCCACGCTATGCTGCGCGCGCACGGGCGGACATTCGACTCAGACACGCCTTGACTACGAGGGTCAGCTGTCTCCTTGTTCGCACATCCTAAAAACTACTTGCATAGCTTTAGTTGGCTGTCCAATGCACCAAGCATGTAAAGGGGTCGCGGGGGAAGGGCACGTCAGTGTCAAGACTGGACCCGTTGGCTACGCCGTCCACAAGGCAATGCCTGCTCAGTAAAGCCAGGGAGGGGCCCACAAAAGGTCTCGCCCCGCCCCCTCCCCCCCACTTTCACCCCGCCACGGGGGGCCGCATGTCTTGTTCCCAACCATTGTGTTGTTCCCAACCATCCTGCCGTTTTGAAGAAACGGTCCCCTCGTCTCCTTCGCCTCCTCACGTGCCCTCCTCCCCCTCCTCCTTCCTCCATGCGTTTCACCCGCCCAGCGCAGCACGCCGTGGCCCCATCGGGAGCTCCACCGAAGGCCCCGGAAGGGGGGGGGGGGGGGGCACGCGCGACACCCAACGCAGCGCTTCGTGGCCCCATAGGGAGCTCCACCGAAGGCCCCAAGGGGTGGGTTCCACATGCGTCTGCCGCGCCCAATTTAACGCTTCGTGGCCCCATAGGGAGCTCCACGTAAAGGCCCCACGGGCGGGAACCGCATGCGTCGGCCACGCCCGGCGCGGCATTTCGTGGCCCCATAAGGGGCTCCGCCGACGGCCCCAGTGGGAATGGCCACATGCGTCTGCCACACCCACTACAGCGTTTCGTTGGGGTACCACGCGCGTCTGCCACACCCAGCACATCGCTTCGTGGCCCCATAGGGAGCTCCACGTAAGGCCCCAGTGGGGGTGGCCACGCGCGTCTGCCATGCCCAGTACATCGCTTCCCGCCCGTTCACGACCGCCGCCGCCGCCTCTCTCCCCTGCCTTCCCGCCCCCCCCCCTCCCCGCGCGCGCGACGATCGAAGGCGGCAGAGGCGCCGCAATGGGATCAGGGGCGACGATGGGGGAAAAAGAGGGATTAGAGCGAAGGCAGGTAACCGCCGCGAGAGAAGGGGGGGGCGGTTTGCCGCCGAGGGGGGAGGGGAGGAGGAAAGGCGTTTTGCCGCCGAGGGAGGAGGAAGGCGGTTTGCCGCCGAAGGAGGATGGGGCGAGGAGTATGAAGCGGTTTGCCGCCAGGAAGGATGGAAGGCGCTTCGCCGCCGAGGGAGGGCGGAGGCGGCTTGCCGCCGAAGGAGGGAGTAGGCGGTTTGCCGCCGAAGGAGGGAGTAGGCGGCTTGCCGCCGAAGGGGGGAAAGCGGTTTGCCGCCAGGATCGGAAGGGGACGGGATTCGCCGCCGAAGGAGGGAATAGGCGGTTTGCCGCCGAATGGGAGAGGGGGGAGCAGGGAGCAGACCAAAACGAGTGGATAGGTTCCTCCTTCCTCCCCCCCTCTCCCCGCGGGCGCCTTTTAAGGGCGAAGCCGCAGCGCCGCCGCCAGGTCCACCAGGATGGACCTGCGAGGCCTATGTCCTGGAGTCTGCAAAAGTGCCAACAGTTTGTTTGAACATAAAATGAAAACATGATCACATACAAAACCAAACAAAACAGCTTGTCACAACAAAAATAGACACATGTGTCAAAACGGGCCCTAGCGACTTAGCAGAGATATCTAACGTACCAAGTTGCTTCCATCTATATGATATATGTAAGCTGGTGCACATGCGCGCATGGCATCTACGATCAACACATGTGTCTCGAATGTATTAAGTAAAGACATGTGAGATGAATTTTGTTATCGCACTTGCAGCTGCCTGACGGTCCAAGCAAGAACCCGGGAACCCGGAACCGGGAACCCAGGAACCCAGCCGGCCACCAACATCGGCGAGACACTTTCGCCAAAACTAATGATTTCCGCTAGGACCCCTTCAGTGCAAGCACTGATTGGGGAAATACCAAACAAATATTCAAAAAAACAAATAGTATTACACAAATCCTCCCCGTACTATTTTTGGACTATCTTTAAATATTCCATATTCCTCCTGCAGAGGGGCACGCCCGATTTAAGTGTGGGTGGGTGCCGTCTCCCTCTGGTTTCACGTCTCGGCTCTCCCCGCCGTGCACGTCTGAGCATGCGCCCGTATTTTCTGACAATGGATGCTGTTCGGCTGACCTAGACCACGCTGCCCTAGACAGGCACCCTGGAGGCCGCCAGCCTGGGTGCCCGGCGCAGACAAGGCCGCACGCGTTCCGCATGGGGGCCGGCTGCCCGTGCGCAAGCACGCTCGATCGTCGAGGGCGCGGTCGGTCACTCCCCGCCCCTCCGCCAGCCTCCCCCTCCTCTGCCCGCCCCTCCCTCCTGTCCCCGCCTCTTCCCCCGAGTCCGCGGTCCTCGGCATCCTCCTGGGCCAAACAGGGTGCAAGAAGCCCGTGTGGAAGGCAATGGAGAATCGACGCATATCTGCCACACAAAAGCTGCGACTGCAACCTCGATTCTTTTCCGCGGCGGCTGGAACAGACGCCCCTGTGGCCGTCGCGTCAGCATGGCAGCCGATGTGTCGTAGAGACCTTGCGTTTCAGTTCAGTTCATCCCCGCCGAGAGGGAGAACGCTGGGAGAGCTACCTTGCCCTATCCCGATACAAAAGGGGCTGGGATGGCCCTGACGATACTGAATTTCGAAGGAGGGGGTTCCTGTGCGAGGGGCCGGTGTACCTCGGCTATGGCTTCCTTGGTCAGCTCAGGTGTAGCCTCCGCTTTCACGCCTCCCAGGCGGATCCCGAGGCCACCAGCAGCGCACGCGAAACGCTGCATGTTTTGAGAGCGTCTTGCCCCGCATCCTCCCTCCACGGCCGCATGCCTTCTTTTCCCGTGGCGCAGGTGAACGACCACATGCTCCGCAGGCTGCGACCAAACGTGAAAGGAACCGACGGCTCGCGGGATCCTCGCGCTCTCTGCCAGGGCCCTGCGGCGCGGCTGTCGGCACGTTCGGGCGGGCACACCAGGAGTGGGAGTGAAAACGATGGGGACGATACCCATCAGCTAATGCTGTCCAAAGCCGACAGCGGTCGCCGTTGGGCAGGCGACGTCTGTCCCCAGTGGACAACGTGCGCAGCGACACCCGCAGGGAGCCCGGTGCAAAATCAGCAAGAACTGCTGCTGGCCGTCGTCCTGATCCTTCCCGTCCCCTGTTTTGAACTGTACCGAGTTGAAGTCGCAGGGCCAGGTTTCCCGGCGCTCGCCCAACCCCCCCCCTGGAACAGCAACAGCTCGAGATCGGGAGGCTTCGTTTTGACAACGGGGTACATACATATAGTTATCATACATATACATGCGCACGAATATGCATTTAAATACATAAATGCATATACGTGGGACTCTGCGTTCAGGGATGAGTCTTGTGTCATTTAGGATGTTCCCTCGTTGTCTGAGACCGGACGGGCATGATCAAATACGCTTGAACGGTCTGCCGTCTCTCCGGCGGGGCGGGCCATGCGGATTTCGTCACGAGGTTGTTGTACCCGCACTTCTCGCACATGAAATCCTGCGCGACGAGGAGTGGGGCGGTCGGGAGCGAGAGGTTGGGGAGGGCAGCGAGGAGGAGCATGGAGAGGAGGGGGCAAAGGAGCGTGCATGGGGAGGTGAAGCTGGGGAAAGAGATGAAGGCGGTGGAAGGGATGGGGGAGGGAGAAAGGCCAACACGAACTCGACCTCGAAGCAATGTCATACTGCCCCGACTGCCCAGGTGGGGTGCACGCTGGACGGTGTGTGCCTCTCGCTGGCGCTCGCCGCGCCACTCGCCACCGTGGCTGTGCACGAGGGGTGCTGGCTCGGCCAGCCGAGGGGCCCGCGGGCAAGGAGAGCCCTGCACCACTCAAGCAGGAGCGGAGGGGCGAAGAGTACGTTCCGGGCCGCTCCTCGCCTGTAGCCCCGGGAGGGGCGTCAAGACTGCGCTGGGTCCTCGAGCTGCTGCACGAGCTGCGCTCTGACTGCGTTCGGGCCTCTGCGTTGAGCGTACAAATAACCAACCGTCGCCACTTTCCGGATCGCCAAATCTCGGGGGCGGGCAAACATGGATTAGCGATCCATGGATTTGGCGCGCGATCGCCAAATCCATGGATCGGGGGAGGTGCCCTCCCCGGAATGCGGCCGGTGCCGCCTCGCTCGGCGGCGGGAATATGTGATTTTTCATGGAAGCGGGACCCGTCGCTAATCCACGCCCCCTTGACCCATGTTTGCGATCGCCCGAAAATCATGCGTGCCCCGCTCCTCCATCCCCGCCTCCCCCTGGCGCCGTCGCGTGGGAGGCGGCCGCTGGCCCCTGGGCGTGGGCGGCGCCCCTGGCAACCTCTGCATTCGTCTGCTCCCCTCCGGTTTCTTTCCTCTTGGATGGGGGGGGCCAGCTGAGGCATCGGCGGCCCCCCATCCTCCCTTCTCCTCCTGCCTCTTCCTCCCCCTCCTCCCTCCTCCTGCTTATTCTTCATCCTTCTCGTGTTTTCTTTCCTCGTTCGGGTCGTCCGCTGTCTCGAACGGCCCCTCTTTGACTCCCTGAGGGTCAGCGATAGTGGGGGACTGCCGTAGGGGGGGTGCACATCGACCCGGAATCGGCGGTACATCGCCGACAGATCGGCGATGGGCCCCCGATAGTGAACCCACATTCTCCTGGGCGGAACCGACGTCCTTGCCACCCCAGCGAGCGGTGAAAATGGAACGGTCTGGGTCCCAGGGGGCCCGAAGATATCCATATCCACCGCCTGCCGAGGTCCGCGAAGATCGATCCACCAGGCAGAGGTTATGGATAAATCCCCGCCTCGGACTCTTTGACCCCCTCTATCTAGCTCTCCCGCTCGCGCTCCCCCCGCCAAGAGCGAGCGTCGTCGTCTTCGGAGGCTGCCCCGGACGCACCTCCGCCAGTACCCGAGGCCGCCCCACCGCGAAGCGGCCAGGTGCAGGGAGCTTCCGGACGAGTCAGGCAGAGGCGCGAATGGTAAGGCTCTAGGCCTGAGGGGCAACGACAGGGGGGGGACTGGCACAGGAGGGGACACATCGACTTGGACTCTATCGCCGATAGATCGGCGATGGGCCCCCGAGAGCAAGCCCCCATGCTCCTCGACGGGGTGCCGCAATCGGCCCCCCTACCGGCGATGAGTAGACGACTGGGGGTCGATTCAAACCCCCATGCCTCTCCCCTTTCGAGGGGCAACGATAAGGGGGGATAGGGATAGGGGGGAAAAACATCGACCTGTCATCGGCGAGACATCGCCGATAGACCAGCGATAGGCCTCCGATAGTGAATCCGAACCTTCCTGGGCAGGTTGAGGCTATCGGGCCCCTATCGGCGATCAATGAGCGATTGGGGGTCGGTGTATCCCCCCCAATGCCTATCCCCCCCTATCGTTGCCCCTGACCTCGATCGTCGCCCCCAGAAGCAGCGTCGTCTTCGGAGGCTGGCCCCGAAGCACCTCCGCCGGTACCCGAGCCGCCTCACCGCGAGGCGGCCAGGTGGACGAGTCAGTAGAGGCATCCTAGATGGGTCCGAATAGATGGAGTCGGAGGATCGCCAATGCATCGCCAATGTATCGGCAATGCATCGGCGACGCCGGCAATGCATCGCCGCCGTCAGCGTGGCGAACATCGGGCTCCAAATCACGCCGCATCGCCAATGCATCGGCGATGCGGCGCGATCATCCGACCCCATCTGCTCCGACCCCGTCTGGGAAGCCTAGAGTCAGGCATGGCTACGTACCAGTAGTCCCGGCTGGCCTTAGCAGGCCCCCCAGGTAGTCCACGGCACAGGTCGGTGCTCGTTGCGGTCGTGGATTGCCCTGCGAGGTGCGCTGCATTGCGCATTGTACGTAGTAGGTCCGGATTGGCACTGTCGGACGGGGCTAAGACGAGAATAAATCCGTTCCAGAGCGCCCTGGAACGCTTGCAGAGCGTTCGGGAACGCTCTGAGAAGGCCGCGGCGCCCGAGACATCCTCCACAGCCGCTGGATCTCAGAGATTCCCGATCTATCCTCACCCGATGTAATCCCCCACGCCAGGGAGTGGAGTCCGGCGCGGCCTCCACGCCCTGGCGCCGCCCTTGGGCGGCCCCGGGGGACTGCTGAGGCCAGCGGGGGGGCGGCCCCGCAGCGCAACGGCAGTGTAAGACGAAGCCAGGACGAGGACTACATCGGGTGAGGATAGGTCGAGAATCTCTGAGATCCAGCGGCTGTGGAGGATGCCTCGGGCGCCGCGGCCTTCCCAGAGCGTTCCCGAACGCTCTGCAAGCGTTCCAGGGCGCTCTGGAACGGATTCTTAACTCGTCCTAGCCCCGTCCGGCAATGCCAATCCGCACCGACTACGTAAAATGCGCAATGCAGCGCACTGGAGCGAAGAGACAACCCGCAGGACAATCCACGACCGCATTGTGCACCGACTTGCCTTCAGATCTGACGTTGCAAAAAACTGGGAACATCGAAGGAAGTCATCACCGGATCCCCCGGACCCCTTCTTTCTGCGTCATTTCTCGAACCTGATCCATCTGTGAAGGCCCTAGGCCCGAAACCAGGCGAAAACGCCCGTGGTGAAGAAAACTGCGGCGCGAAGATCTCGTGGTGGGGGGCTTTCTGCGCGCAGCCCGAGGCCTCATCAGACGAGTCCAGCAAGGGAGCGGCGAGACGACCATGACGCCCAGATGCCTCGCCACTATCTCTGGTGTGTGGGTGGGGGTTCGGGTCTGCCGATGGCTGGTCGACCCAATACGGAACCCACATGCTCAGAGCGGCCCCCCGCGAGCGAGCCCGCCCGTTCGGTGACTATCTCCGCCTCGAGTTGTGCGCGAGGCCGCGACCGCTTGAAGGTGTAAGTGTGTGTGTGTGTGGGTGTGCGGGTGTCTGTGCGTGCGTGTGGGTGTGTATGTGTGTGCGTGTGTGCGAGCGTGTGTGCGAGCGTGCGTGTGTTTCGTGCGTGCGCGCGCGCGTGCGATTGTGTGTGTGTGTTTGTGTGCGTGTGTGTATGTATGTGTGTGCGTGTGCGTGTGTGCGTGCGTGTGCGTGTATTTGTGTGTGTGTGCGTGTATTGTGTGTATGTGCGTGTGTGTGTGTTTGTCTGTGTGTGCGTGTGTGCGCGCGTGTGCGTATTCGTGCGTGTGTGTGTGTGTGTGTGCTTGTCTCTGTGTGTGTGCGCGTGCGTGCGTGCGTGCGTGCGTGCGTGCGTGCGTGCGTGCGTGCGCGCGCGCGTGTGTGTGTGTGTGTGTGCGTGCGTGCGTGCGTGCGTGCGTGCGTGCGTTCGTGCGAGCGTGTGTGCGTGCGTGCGTGCGTGCGTTTCGTGCGTGCGCGCGTGTGTGTGTGTGTGTGTGTGTGTGTGTGTGTGTGTGTGTGTGTGCGTGTGGGTGTATGTGTGTGTGTGTGTGTGCGTGCGTGTGTGTGTGCGCGTGCGTGTGCGTGTACTTGTGTGTGTGTGCGCGTGCGTGCGTGCGTACGAGCGTGTGTGCGTGCGTGCGTGTGTTTCGTGCGTGCGTGCGTCTGTGTAATTGCGTGTGTATATGTATGTATGTGTGCGTGTGTGCGTGTGTGTGCGTGTGTGTGCGTGTGTGTGTGTGTGTGTGTGTGCGTGCGTGTGCGTATATTCGTGTGTGTGTGTGATTTTGCCTCTGTGTGCGTGCGTGCGTGCGTGAGAGCGTGTGTGCGTGCGTGCGTGTGTTTCGTGCGTTCGCTCGTGCGTGTGTGCGGGTGTGTGTGTGTGTATGTGTGTGCTTATGTTTGTCTCTGTGTGCATGTGTGCGTCTGTTTGTGCGTGCGTGTGCGTGTATGTGTGTGTGTGTGTTGTCTCTGTGTGTGAGTGCGTTCGTGTGTGTATTTGTGTCCGAGTGCGTGCGTGTGTGCATGCGAGCGTGTGTGCGTGCGTGCGTCTGTTTTGTGCGTGCGCGCGTGCGTGTGTGTGTGTGTGTGTGTTTGTGAGTGTGCGTGTGTGTATGTCTGTGTGTGTGCGTGTGTTTGTGTGTGTGTGTGTGTCACGCCTGTGCTTTGGCTCGCCTGGGCTCGGCACTTGCCCTCTTGGCCTCGGCACCCGCTGTGGCTGGGTGTCGGTTGCTTCGTGCCTCCTCGCCTCGCCGCTGGCCGGGCACGCCGTTGCGTCGGCTGCCCGCCTGCGCCCCGGGCCCGCCGCTCCCCCACGTGGCGTGGCTCTGCTCCTTCTCTCCCCGGCCTGCCGCGCCGTTGCGCATCGCCGGGCTGTCTCTCTCATCCGCGCCTGCGCCTCGTTGGTCCTCCTGGCCTCGGCGCTCCCCACCGTTGCCGACGTTCGGGGTGCTCTCCCCTCGGCGACGGGTCGAGACTCTACTTTTCCTTCCTGCTCCCCCTGCCGCCGCCCTTCCGCGGGCTGCCCGCTCCCGCTTCTGCTCTGTGCCGCTCAGTGCTGCGCGGTGCCGTCGCTTGCCGTCCCATCCACCCCTCCCTGCCCGCGCCTCGCAAGCCCGCAGGTCTCGGCGCTTCGGTTCATCCTCGGACCGTGCATTGGTTCAATGGACTGGGCTCTGCCACATTTGTGCTTGTCCTTCCTATGCTGCAGCTCAGTGCTGCTCCCCCCAGTGCCGGCGCTGGTTGCCATTTGCGGCGCTCCACCCCGCCGCCGTCGGCTGCTCCCTTCGGGCCTCTCCGCCTTCCACCTCCCCGCACGCGCCTCGTAGGCCCGCAGGTCTAGGCGCACTGGCCCATCCCTGGACTGTGCTCGATTCACTTGGTCGGGCTCTGCCCTGTTGTGTTTTCCACCACCAGCTGCAGCTCCATGCTGCCTCCCCCAGCTTCAGCTCAGTGCAGGTCAGTGCAGCTCTGTTCCGGCGCTACTCCCCCCCTCGGCGCTCCCCCCGCCGCAGCCGACAGCTCTGAATGGCCCGGCTTCCTCTCCTCTTGTCGCGCCGGGGCTTCTCTTTTTCCTTCCGTGCATTGCGGCCTGAATTTGCATACATGTCCCCTGTTGCTACTCCGCCGGAGCAGTCGCCCTCTGCCCAGCCGCCGACGCAAACAGTGTGTGTGTGTGTATGTGTATGTGTATGTGTATGTGTATGTGTATGTGTATGTGTATGTGTATGTGTATGTGTATGTGTATGTGTATGTGTATGTGTATGTGTATGTGTGTGTCTGTGTCTGTGTCTGTGTTTCTGTGTGTGCGCGTGCTGGCCGCCACCAGGCTGCAATAGTCCACGGGGGCAGCGCGGCGCCCTCACGCCGTCGTGCTGCCATCGTGGCGCCCTCCCCCTCCTCCCCGGGCAAGGCCAAAGGGGGGCCACTACTGCAGCATGCACATGCGATCAGAAGTCTCGCTAGCAGAAATCTTGGGGCGCATTCTCCGTCGATCTCTCGGGGTCCCGAGGCGCCCCAGGGCTTCGGTGGGTCCCTGGCGCCATCGGGGGATAAGAGACTCCCGTGGGCCACCTGCTGGCAGGCCGCTTTCTGGCTCGGTGTACCTAAAAGCCTTGGAAGGGGGACCGCCCCCCCCCCCTCAGGAAACGGGCCACCTTGGACTCCCCGGAACCCCGGCGGGACCCCAAAGGCTTTCAAAACCGTCCCAAGCCTCCCCGATCCCCGATGCCTCTCCTCCTCGTCCTCCTCCTCCTCCTTGATCCCCGACTCCCAAGATTGGGCGGTGACGCCCCCCTACTGCTCACCCCCTTCGTTGTCGAGCTGCGCGCGGAAGAAGCCTCCCGGGGACGCCCGCGGCCTGCAGCCGAAGCACCTCCAGGCTCTCGTCCTTCTTGCCGCCGGGGGCCTGGGCGACCTGCGGCCCGCCACGCAGACTGGCGGGACCGCACCCCCTCAAGGTCCTTTTCTCCCTCTCTCCCACTCCATCTGTCCCACCCTCCCTTGCTCTACCTCTTCCCCCCTCTCTCTCTGTCTCTGTCTGACTGTCTGTCTCTGTCTCCGTCTCTGTTTCTGTGTCTGTCTGTGTCTGCCTGCCTGCCTGTCGATCTGTCTCACTGTCTGTATGTCTGTCTGTCTGTCTGTCTGTCTGTCTGTCTGTTTCCCCCTCTCTCTCTCTGTTTGTCGGTATGTCTCTGTTTGTTCTCTCTCTCTCTCTCTCTCTCCCTCTCGCTCTCTCGCTCTCTCTCTTTCCCTCCGTCTCTCTTCTATACATCTATATATATACACACAAAAAATGGGTATATCTTTCTCTCTCGCTCTCTCTCTCTCTCTCTTGTTTCTTTCTCTCTCTCTCTCTCGCTGTCCCTCCCTCCCACTCTCCCTCTCTGTCTTTCTATCCATCCCACTTTCCCCCTCCCTCCGCCTCCCCCTCCACTCTCCCCCCCCTGCGTGCTGCCGCCTCTGCCCGAGGCTGGTTGGGGCCACACCGATCTGCGCGGTCGCCGTCCGACGTGTAGGGCGGGCGTGTCAGTAGGCAGCTTGGGGGAAGGAGGAGGAGGAGGAAGAAGAAGAAGAAGAAGAGGAGGAGGAGCAGCAGGATGAGGAGGAGGATAGGAGAAGGAGGACAGAAGGAGGATGAGGACAGGAGGAAGAGGAGGACAGGAGGAGGATGAGGAGGAGGACAGGAGAACAGGAGGAGGAGGAGGAAGAGCAGGAGGAGGAGGAGGAGGAGGAGGAGGAGGACAGGAGGAGGAGGAGGAAGAAAAGGAGAAGCAACACGGCCCGGATGGGCAGGGAACGGGAGAGGACGAGGAGGACAAAGGGCTGGGGGAGGAGGAGGACGAGGAGGAGGAGGAGAAGGAGGAAGAGAAATATTGGCATGTCTCGGAATACGGTTGAGACGTCAACCCCCTGAACATCGGCCACGGATGCGAGGGAGTCGTTCGTCTTCAAAGCTGCAAATGGGTTGTTGCAGTCGTTTTTGTACTGGGTAGGGGTCAGTGTGAAGAGCACATGTGCGCGGTCACTGGCGCATGGAAACAGAGTGGAACTCCCATGGAACTGCGTGCTGGCGAGAGGCGGCAATTGGTGTGGAGGCGCGCGCAGGGGGACGGGCAAAGGGAAGAAGCGAGGTAAGATGACGGCGGTCGTGGCGGATGGCGAGCTTCGGACCAGTTCGAAAAAACGCGGAGAGGGATTGGGCAGCACGCGCGCTCTGGCGACGATGATTCTATGCTCGGCCAAGACTCTGCTACCTCGGCTGTATCCTTGCATGCTCAGCGAGTGCGAGAAAAAACACACTATCATAGTGAAGAGGTGCCTGGCCCCCAGTCGACGCGGTGGCACTGATGCTGAGAAGACAATGCAAGACAACGCCATCTACCAGCCAACCCCAACGAACCAACCACTATCGAGTCGCAGAGCATATAATGCGCAAGCCGCATTCCCCTCATGCGACGATTCGATATTTTGAAGTTTGAAATCGCGGGGATGAAGACGCTGGCGTTGGTGCGGCGGGTAAGTGGCCAACACATTCTATCAGGGGCTGAATGTACTATCGGTGCGGCGCTTGCTATCCCAGGGGGCGTGGTAGCTCGAAACATAGGCGAACGCGGGAACAGGCGCCGAGACGTGGCGCTGCATCCCACACTCGTCGAAGAACATCACGTTCGACATGAACCAACGTATGTTGGTTCATGTCGAACGTGATGCTCTTGGACGGATGTGAACGTAAACTAGATCAAGGCTCTCTTGAGCCCTCCACACGCGAAAATCAATGTGGAAAACAATAATGCACCAGTGGCTCGGTAAAGGCTTCGGCGCTGACAGAAACTCCAAGGCAACTGATAGTGAAATACCGCAAGGAGCCATCTCTCTGATGCCCGTGGGTCGTCTAGAAGCGCAACATGATATTATGCCGGGAGGCTCCCGAAGACAGAGAGCCCTCCGCATACGAACTCTATGTCGATCAGTCGTGCCCTGCAGCAATAACTTGAGCACTCTCACACCAAATACAAACGAACCGAGGGGAAGAGACTGCGCTTGCCTCCGCAATCCTCTGCATGGCCCGAACATGGCAATAAGACGTCAGACTCCTGCATCGGAAAACGGGCCTCATGCAGAGGGCCGCATACGCACTCAGACAAGCGAAGCGGGCTGCCACATTGCGAACTCGACCAGCCTCTGACTGAACTCCTGTCACGAAGAGAGGGAAGGATGGATGGCTCGCAAAGCGAATCACACACCCCTTGTCGAAAGACCTTGGGACGATGCTGCAACGGCCAGACTGGGAACCTTCGTTCCTCCAGTCTTGAAGGAGGAGGAAGAGGAAGGCGCGGCGTGAAGGCACAGGGGAACTGCCTGCCTGCCTGGCAACCGCCAAGACTGCACAGACCATAGCGCTCAGGGGAGGGCCGGCTCACGAGTGAAGCTCTTGCACATCATGACCTCGTCCAAGCAAGTGCGATACCGTGGCAACTTCCGGCTTCTCCTCGTGGATCCTGGCCGCGATCTGTGGAGTTCGGTGGACTCGGTGCCCTCTGAAGGGCTCCGCTGCCTCCTCTGTGCTCGAAGGCCTCACAAGCGCACAAATCAACTTCACGTCCAGGTAGTGGAGATGATTCGACTCCACTCCTTTGTGCTCGTCGACCCGGGACGCCTGCCAATGGTGCCATGTTCTGGCTAGAAGAGATGCCCGGGCACGCGCGGCTTTCTACGAGCGCCGAAGGAGCTGATTTAGTCGCCTTCCCTTCACACCAGTTCGCAACGGTCCGACGTCAGATCGGTTGCACGCAAATTGCCAAAGGCATGGGCTCCCGGCTGCGCTTCTCGCTGGCGAGGGTGGCAGTGTGAGCGACGAAATGAAAGGGATCTTACGCTAGGTGGCGTCGCGACCTTACGGGTGGCTTACGCGGGCCGCCAGCACGGCAGGCCACACTGGAGACGAGGGCGCTTACGCGCGACCTTGCGCGGGCAGCTTACGCGCAAATGTCGGTGAAGACGACTTCTTCTTTGCAACACTCAAGTGGCACCATCGCTAATCAGGGGACGCGGGTAGCGCCAGACCGTAGATGGTATTGCCAGCCGCGTGAGGCAATACAGCCCAACGTTGCTAAATCAGGGTAGACATGAGCTGCCGATCCCAGCCGACTCGTGGTCGCAGCTGTCGCCTCCGCGCGGTCGCTGCGACCGAAACCTCGGCGAGGGGTCTGCAGCCGAACGTGCGACCTACCTGGGCTGCCTGGTGCCGACCGGGCCGTGCTTCCTCCGAGCCTCGAGACCATCCAGCTCTAGCTGCGGATTCTCGAACTGCCCCGTGCGGGTACCCACCTCGCAGCCTCGGTGACGACTGCTCTGAGCTCGGTCAAAGGGCGAGCCATCGGGCCCGAGACTGTTTCCAGCGGCACGCCGCGCCTTTGAGCATGTGAGCGCAAGGGGAGGGTTGCCCGGCCGAGAAAATATCAAGACGGAGTTACCGTGACGCCAGACGAGCCTGGGAAATGCCTCGACTGTGACCTGCTCGCCTGAGCCGCGAGAAAGCAACCGAAGCCCTTGCAATCCAAGTAATCGAGCCTTCACCCGTGTGGGTTCGACCAGAACTGGCATCAGGAACGACGGGTCGAGTTCTTGTAAAGCAGAGCAGCAGCGAATGTCTCGCTGGTCCGGCCACAACCCCCAGTCCCGTCTCTGCCTGGCAGAGGCATTGCTGAAGGAGGCCTCCGCCGTGAATTGTGCATAGTTTGCGCACCTCCAGACGTGAGCAGCGGACCATCCATGGTGCGATTATGTACTGTGAGCTTGGTCAACCTGTGTTCGAAACACCCCTCCATCGGTCTGCAAACATCCGTCCTGCTTGCTACCGTGGTTTGGACTGCGGGAGTCAAGGAGTAGCGCCACTTGCGCGCCTGCAGACAACAACGTCGCATTGAATCCGGGCGCGCACCACTGCCGCATACGAAATGGGCGGTGCTGCACACGTGGGCGCAATTTGGGTGACAACGCGAAACCCAGGACATGCGCTTGCACGCTGCCGTGGTGGTATCCAGTCTCTTGCAGGGCGGCCGACTGTTCTTCAAGGCATCTCAACCATCGAGTCCACTAGTTAACTAGAGAACCCAAACAGCAAAAACAACAGCGGGCCACAGGGACGCTTTACTAGCACACCGAAAGGAGCGGCCAAGGGCCCAATGGATTCATGACGGGGTGATCTACGCCTCAAAATGCCCACGTCCATCAGTAGCAATTCCCCCCCTGCCCTCCCCCTTCCCGGCCGGGCCGCTCCAGAAACCCTGAATCCAAAAGTGTGGACATCCCTCGGGTGGGCATCTTCTATCTGCGCCAACTTCCGCTGGCCTTCCGCCGGCCTCCGCTGGGTAAGCCGCCTTCATTTTACTCCCGCCGCCGTCTGCCAGCCGCCCGCCGAGGAAAAGAAGGCAACTTCTCGACCCCTCGCAGGCGATGCCCTTCCTGGAACTGGCAGGCTGAACTCCGGATGCGCCTGCCGCAGTGCGGAGCTCCTCCCTCAGCCGATGGCCGAGCACGTGCGCGGGGGACCCACAGCGAGGCCTGCAGACCCTCAGGTTCCTCCCGCAAGCAGGGACTTTGTGGTGAACCACGACGTTGGTACGCTCGAGAGAACTGCAGCTGACGAGAACGGCGCCCATGCACCGTGCCATGTCCGGGTTCCCTTCTGGCCCCGCTCCAACGCAGTACGGTGCATCGTTGTTCCGGCTCCGAGGGCCGAAGAACTATGCCCCACACCATTCCTAGGGGGCGAGAATGGACGACGCCTCGGGAAACGCCAACGCTATGCGGTGCACCCAAATCGTCCGCGGAACACCCCGCACCCCTTCGACGGGTCTCCGCTGGAGCGGCCGAGTGCACGCTGCTCGCCCCGAGGTATGGAAGGAGGTTGAGGAGGAGGAGGAGGAGGAGGAGGAGGAGGAGGCGTGAGGTAGGAGGATTGTTGACAGTACCATGGGAGCTAAGGGAGGAGGGAGGAGGAGGGAGGCGGAGGAGGAAGGAGGCGGAGGAGGAGGAGGAGGAGGAGGAGGAGAAGGAGGAGGAGGAGGAGAGGGAGGGCGAGGGGGAGGAGGAGTGGGAGGGGGAGGAGGAGGAATAAATGGGGTGGGGGCGCAATATAAGCACAGGACACGCAAGCTGGGCATCACGAGGCAAGAGAAGCACAGGTGTGAACACGTGGAAGTCATAGAGAAGAAGATAAGCACAAAGAGAATATATATATATACACTGAAAACAGGAGGCACGATAATAATTGAGGCATGCTCTCCCTGTTGATATCTTCCTCCTCCGCAACCTCCGCGTCTTCCTCCTTCACCACCGCCTCCATTCACCTGTCTTTCAGGACCGCAGGCGCAAGTGCTACACCATCGCTCATCGCTCTCCCCCTCCTCTTTTTCCATCTGCTCCCTCGCAGCCGCTGCATCCGCCTCCATCAGCTCCGCCGCCACCTCCACCTCCGCCTCTACCTCCACCTCCACCTTGGGAACAAGCGGCGGCGACGGTAATGCGCCATTGCGCAAATGCGCCAGTGCGCCATTCCACGGCAACCACGCCATTGCGCAAATGCCGTCGCCGCCGCTTGTTCCTCCCTCCGTCCTCCTCATCGGCCTCCCCATACCCCCAACGTCGTGATTTAGTCATGACGTGGGCCCCCAGAGGTCTGGACCCCTCCGCAGGAATTGGTGTTTCATCCTGCGCAGTTTTTTGACGGTCCCGAGGCCCCCAGGAGGCCGAGAGCAGCGAAAACCCCTCCGCTGCGACTCCTTCACGACGCGAGGGGGCATGGGCCCTCCTCCTGCGACGACTGCGGTCAAGGCGCGGACCCAGTATGGAGCAGCGGGGGTGGCGGGGGCGCACCGCTGTCCTCGGGGTGCTGCACTTCCTCTGCGTTAGGGGGGGGGGGGGGGGGGGGGGGCAGATCTGCAGCGATCGCCCGCGCGCTCTTCCTCGCCCTTGTCGTCGTCCTCCCCTCCCATCGGGGGCGTCCGAGAGGGGGGCGTCCAAAAGGGGGGGCTTCGCAAATCATGGCCGGAAGCATGTGCACGGCCCAGGGGGGACGGGGTCGGGGGGCGCATTGAACCGCGACGAGGGGGCACGAAATCCAGGGAGGTCTCATGGCCCCAGCCAGGATGTCCACCCCCCCGGCCCCTCGAGTCAGCACCCCCTCCTGGCGGCCCCCCGAGTCATCCTCCCCTCCTGCCCCCTGCTCTCGGGGACGCCGGGGAGGAGGTCTGTGCGCGGCCCCGCTCTCGGCTTGCTTCCCCCTCCTCCACCTCCTCCTCCTCCTCCTCCTCCTCCTCCTCCTCCTCCTCCTCCTCCTCCTCTCGCGCGTCCTCAATCCACTCCTCCCTCTCCCTCGCGACCCTCCTTGGAGAGGAGTCGGTCTCTGCGGCCACCGATTTCGTTTGTTCATGGGCCGCCTGGCTCGAGACCCGTCCACAACAACTCCCCCTCCCTCATCTCCGCCCTCCCATTCCGCCCTCCCTCGATCCTCTCCCATTGGTTTCCCCCTCGTCTGCTGTGCAGAGTTGAAGTCGACGTTGAGTTCGTATGGCCAGCTTCGACGAGTTCTCTATAGTTAGTCGAATTCGCTGTCATCGCCGTGCCCAACGTCTAAGGAATCACCTTCCTTGCCCCGCACCCTTTCCCTCACTCACCTGCTTTCCTTTCCCTCCCCCTCCTTCCCTCCTTCCCTTCTTCCCTCTTTCTTGCCTCGTTGCCGCCTTCCTCCCTTCCTCCCTTCCTCCCTTCCGCCCTTCTCTCCTTCCATCCCACTTTCCGCATCCCGCCCGATCCCTCGCTGCTCCCTCGCCTCCCAACCTCCCTTATGCTGTCCTTCCTCTCCCTGAAGTACTTCGTCCCTCGTCTTCCTCCATCATTCCCTTCTTTCCTTCTGCTGTCCCTTTGTTTTCCTCCTTTCTCCCATTCTTCCTTTCCTTCCTCATTCGTTTCCTTTCCTCCTCCTCCACTTCCTCCTCCTCCTCCTTTCCTTTCTGGATGCAGGAAGGAAGGCGAGGAAGGGAGGGGGAACGGACGGCGGAAAGGGTGGGGTCGGGGTTGGGGAAACAGACAGGATCGAGGCGCGAGGGAAGGCACCTGGAGCGGATAGGAAACAGAGACATAGGGAGGGGCCGTGGTGCTGGTCTTCTTGCCATCTGGAGGACGTCTCGGGGCAGTCCATGGCTGCTCTTGAGGCCGCCATGGGCCGTCTTGAATGGGTGACGGGCCGTCTTTGGGGCTCTCGGGAGAGAGGAGGGAGAAGAATTCGGGGGGGGGGATACCCCCCACGCCTCCTCCCGCCATCCCTTCGGGCCCTCGCGGAGTCCAGTGGTCGCTCGCAGCCCCCGCAAGGCCGTGCGCCCAAGGATGAGGGACAATGAGAAGTGGGGGCAACAGGCAGAAGGGTGTACGACCACACAAGTCGGCACGGCACCTTTCTCTTTGGAGCTGCTAAATTTCTGCCGCCTGGGGGGAGAAGAAGGGAAGGAAGTGGAGGGAAGAGAAAGAATAGGAGGAGCAGAAGAAGGAGAACGAGGAGGAGGGGGAGGAGGAGGAGGAGGATGATGAGGAGGAGGAGGAGACGGACACCACCATCACGTCAGAGCGCGCCAAGACAGACACGGGGAACATTGAAACGATTGGAACAGAGCGAGCGCGCACAACACGACGATTAAATGGAAGAAAATGTAAATCACAAGCAAAGGCCGAGCGAATCACCGAAGACGCAGCCAAAAGCAGGCGTCGTCAGAGGAAAGGGGAGGGCGAGGCTCGCCCTCCCACTCCACCGAGATGGGATCCTGACCTGCCTCGAGAAATCGATTACAAGTAGTGTCCTTAAAGGATGCAAGACCCGAGCAGACCCCTCAGAGCTGAGATCGATGGGCCGACGGCTACGCCCTGGCGCCGACGGCAGAATGCAAGGGTAGCTCCAGCACGGACGATCTGGTGCCTCCGCGCGCTACAATCGGGAGAACGTAAGACACGGGGGACTCGGGTTGGCCTGTCGGGGCCATCATAAAAATGACGAGGCCCAATCTGAAATTTGACGCGAGCTCCCGCTGCAAACATCCCACGAACACTGGACCGTTAAAATCCAGGACGCGCTCGTCAAAAAACGTCGGCAAACCCGAGCTCCGGCATATTCGAGCCTTACGTTTCCCCGATACTCGGGCACACAGGGCCCTGAGACGGCACCCCCCGGCAACCCAGCAAACCCCCTGCCGCGAGCCTCCGGTGGCCCTGCCCCTCTTGGGGGGAGGAGCCCCACTTGGACTCCCGGGCCTTCTGGACGGCCTGGGCTCGGCGGCGGCGGGGCAGGTGCCGCAGCGCCTGCGGGCGCGGGCCTCCAAGGGCCTCGTCGTCGGCGCCCTCCCTGCCATCCCTCGTCGTTCCTGGCGGTTCGCGCGCTGCTGTGGCGAGGTCGAGGTCGCGCTGCTCGGCCTCCGAGCTAAGCCTCACCCGTACAAGCGCCAGGAACCGCCCAGGGCCCAAAGCAGCCGAGGACGGCGACCCTTCGGGCTCAGATTGAGCCCCGCGGGGCACTGGGTCCAGGGAAGCGACCTCGAAGGGGCCCTCGGTGCCCGACGGGGAAGGGGTCAAGGCGCCGGGAGGCGGCACAGTCAGCGCCGAAGACGGGACGGCACGGTCTCGGGCGAAAACCCGTCGAGTCCGCACAGGGCCGCCGCTTCAGCAACTCTACGCGTGCTGAGTTCGAGGGCCCTCACACCTCGAGACGGCAATGCAACAACGGGGCAGCGATCACACATCTATTTTTTGGCATCGGCGCCGTACCAGGTGTGGGTGCTCAAGCGCCGCTCGGGTCGGCGGCGGCGGGGCAGCCACACTGCTGGGTCCAGCTGCGGCGCATCGCCTCTAGCTTCTTCCTCCTCCTCCTCCTCGACCCTGTCCGGGTCGAAAGTGCGGTCGACCGTAAGTTTCGAAGCGTTACCGATCCAGAGTCCGACCTGTCGGGCTCAAGCCAGCACCTCCGAATGACGATGAATGATGGCTGCAGGAAGGTCATGGAGCCTCCGTCCTGCCTTGGCCGCGCCATCTGCCAGGTCGTTTCAGCGCCTCTCCCACGTGTCTTTCTTTTGGTGGCTCTTGACGGAGGTAAAGCTGAACGGCGGCGGCTCGCCGTCCAACAAGGAGGTCATGCTGCCATGCTCGTCGATGTCGTGCCAGAGGCGTTTCCAGATGTCGGCGTTGTCTTGGCGAGAGCATGTGCACCAGCGGCGTCGTCTCGCCAAGTCCTCGACAAAAGGGAAGTAGTCGGTGTGCATGTGCAAGGGGGGCCACCGACGACGGGCACCTGCAGGACGGCGTGCGTCTCGGCGCGTGCCGAGGTCGGGCGAGGCCCATGGAGAGGACCATACGTGGAGCCGCAGCGGTGCCTGTTGGCGACGACAATGAAGACCCAGTCCGCGCGCGCGGCGATGTCCCAATGCTGGAGCGTTTTGCTGGAGCCGTTCGTGCAAATCGACCCCGTGACGAGTAAGAGCTGCAATGGGGCACCTCTGTCGTAATGCCAAGTCCCCGAATCGTCTCGCGGCGAACAAAGGGAGAAGGGGCGGAGGAGGAGGAGGAGGAGGAGGAACAGCAGCGGCAGCAGCAGAGAGCAGAGCAGCACCAATGATCTGATGAACCCAAACTCAACTCCTCGAGACTGCAGCACCCTGCAGGCCCCCGAGGAAAACAAAAAACTGAGCAGGCGTTCGAAACCGCTTTCAGGGCCCGATAGTCTCTGGGGCCCTGCAGGGGGATACCTCTAGCAAATCGAAAGAACCTACCCCAGCACAACTCCAATTAGGACTCACGGCGCGGGGCCGCCCAGACGTCCGAGGGCCGCCAAGACCCAACGACTCGGCCCTCCCCCCAGAAAGCTCCCCGCACGGCGCAGCTGCCGAGGGGCCACAGAAAGCGCTCGCAAACGCTCGCCGTCGAGGAAAGCCAAAATTTTGGGAGACCTAAAAAGACGCCGACCTCCAGGGCACCATCTGAATACTCAAGGATCGGAGCGGGGGTTCAAGCCTGGAGGGCGAGATGGGGTCCATCAGGCAGGTTGCCCTGGAGGCCAAGCTCAGCGGCACGGCGAGAGCCGTTGATATCTACCAAACGGGCCCGCACAGAAGGCCAACTCATGCCTCGTCCTCGTCCTCGGCGGGCTTGTCCTTGAGGCCTAGCTTCAGCGCGAGCTTGGCCACCTCCCTTTCCAGGCCCAAACGCTGGGGCGACCCTGGCTGGTAAGTGACCTGCTGCGCCTTCTCCTTGGTGCCCGCCGCCAGTAGTGTCATCTGGATGGCCTCCACCAGGGCGCGCTGGCTGCCCTCCCACTTGTTGGCCTGCTTCTGTAGTTTGAAGCGGTCGGACTTCGTCGCCTTTTTTTTGATCGCGCCAGCCACTCTTGATCCGAAAGCGGTGGCAACGCACAGCCAACTGGTCGAGCACCGTCGGAACCATCATCACCTTCTTCTTCCAATAATGCTGAAACAGCTCCCGAACCGCCTGAGGCGTCGTCGCTGCGCCATCCGTGCAAGCCCACTTGATAGACAATTTGAACTCACGTGGCCAAAAATGGCCGCGCTTGTGATCCATTCCGTCCGCCTTGCGGCTCTCCGCGCGGGCGCGCCCCGCCTCCTGTGGTGCCGTCGCCAAGGGCGCGCCCGCGCCGGCCATGTAGCACGCGAAGCAAGCGCCAGTCAGCCACCTCTGCCCATAGCTCCAGAACAAGAACAAGCTTAGGCTTCTCGAACCTCTAAACTACTGTTTCCGATGCTGTTGAAATTATCCAATTCTCGTGCGTCGGTGAGAGCGAGCTTCGTGGGTGCCAGCAGCAGAGCTGCCAGCTCGCCGCCCTTGCCGCCCTTCTGGTTGGCCTTCGCCTCCTCGCCGGGCTCCGCGAGAAAGCGGGCGTGTTCGGCTGATCGCGAACCGCTGCTGTTCCCCTCCGCTCCCTTGCGCTTGGCCGCCCAGCTGGGCTCGCCGAGCTCCACCTGTCAATGCAAATTGAAGGTCTTCAAAAAGAAATCGCGCACGGATGCGACGAGCGGTCTCAGTCGAAACTTGAGCCTCACAGAGGCGACAGGCAAAGGGACCCTCAGGAACCTCAAGCTCAAGAGTCGCGCTTAGCTGTTGATCGCAAAAACCGACGCGAACGGGTCCAGCACGCGGTCGCAAGCCGAGTTGCGACTCTGAAACCTGCTGCAGCACGCGAAGCACGAGGCCCCCTGGACAGCTTCTCCTAGCTGGGCCTTGGAGCCGCCCGAGCGCGCGCAAGCCACTGCCTCTTAGTCAACAATTATTTTGCGCAGCCGTCGGCCGCGCAGCGAAAGCCTTCAGCGCGCCCTGCGGGTGCTTCAGGTGGAGCATGAAGGGCATGCAAGGGGGGGGTCCTTGTGGCAAAATACTGACCGAGAGCCGCGTGGCCCTCGCGATTGAGAGGTCCAGCTCCGTGAACCAGTCCCCCAGGTCGCCCTCCACGAAAAAATATCCCGGCAAAGCAACCTAACAGCGATGTGTAGGAGCATATCTGGAAGCATTCCCCTTAAGATTCGAATGAGAATCCAGTTGTCGAATTCTGCTGTTCTCGCAGTCGTAATCGCATTCGCGATGACAGTCGCAGTGGCAACGGCAGTCGCAGTCACAGCCTCAGCCTCAGCCTGCCTCAGCCTCAGCCGCAGCCTGCCTCAGCCTCAGCCTCAGCCTGCCTCAGCCTCAGCCTCAGCCTCAGCCTCAGCCTCAGCCTCAGCATCAGTCTGCCAGCTTCGGTCTCAGCCTTAGCCTGCATCAGCCTCAGCCTGCATCGGCCTCAGCCTCAGCCTTATAGCCCGCCTCAGCCTCAGCCTGCCTCAGCCTCAGCCTCAGCCTGCCTCTGCCTCAGCCTCCGCCTGCTTCAGCCTCGGCCGCAGTCTGCCGTCGGCCTCGGCCTCGGCCTCAGCCTGCCTCAGCCTCAGCCTCAGCCGCAGCCTGCCTCAGCATCAGCCTGCCTCAGCCTCAGCCTCAGCCTCAGCCTGCCTCAGCCTCAGCCTCAGCCTGCTTCAGCCTCAGCCTGAGCCTGCCTGCAGCCTCGGCCTCAGCCTCAGCCTGCCTCAGCCTCAGCCTGCCTCAGCCTGAGCCTGCCTCAGCCTCAGCCTCAGCCTCAGCCTGCCTCAGCCTCAGCCTCAGCCTGCCTCAGCCTCAGCCTCAGCCTGCCTCAGCCTCAGCCTCAGCCTCAGCCTCAGCCTCAGCCTCAGCCTGCCTCAGCCTCAGCCTCAGCCTGCTTCAGCCTCAGCCTGCCTCAGCCTCAGCCTGCAGCCTCAGCCTCAGCCTCAGCCTCAGCCTCAGCCTGCAGCCTCAGCCTCAGCCTCAGCAGCCTGCCTCAGCCTCAGCCTCAGCAGCCTCAGCCTCAGCCTCAGCTTCAGTTCAGCCTCAGTCAGCCTTCAGCCTCGGCCGCAGCCTCAGCCTGCTCAGCCTCAGCCTGCATCAGCCTCAGCCTCAGCCTCAGCCTGCCTCAGCCTCAGCCTGCCTCAGCCTCAGCCTGCCTCAGCCTCAGCCTCAGCCTGCTTCAGCCTCAGCCTCAGTCTGCCTTCAGCCTCGGCCTCAGCCTCAGCCTGCCTCAGCCTCAGCCTGCCTCAGCCTCAGCCTCAGCCTCAGCCTGCCTCAGCCTCAGCCTGCCTCAGCCTCAGCCTCAGCCTGCCTCAGCCTCAGCCTCAGCCTGCTTCAGCCTCAGCCTCAGCCGCAGCCTCGGCCGCAGCCTCAGCCTGCCTCAGCCTCAGCCTGCCTCAGCCTCAGCCTCAGCCTGCCTCAGCCTCAGCCTGCCTCAGCCTCAGCCTCAGCCTGCCTCAGCCTCAGCCTCAGTCTACCTTCAGCCTCGGCTTCAGCTTCAGCCTGCCTCAGCCTCAGCCTGCATCAGCCTCAGCCTCAGCCTCAGCCTGCCTCAGCATCAACCTGCCTCAGCCTCAGCCTCAGCCTGCCTCAGCCTCAGCCCCAGCCTGCCTCAGCCTCAGCCTCAGTTTGCCTTCAGCCGCCGCTTCAGCCTCAGCCAGCCTCAGCCTCAGCCTGCCTCAGCCTCAGCCTCAGCTTGCCTCAGCATTCAAGATGTGGCCCAGGAGTGGAGTTTTGGGAACTCGAAGAACACGAAGTGGCCTACAGTTGGCTCCGGGCATTCAAAATCATGCCCAGGAATACAATTCTGGGAACTCGAAGACCACGAATTGGCCTACAGTTGGCTCTGGGCATTCAAAATTATGCCCAGGAAAGGAGTTCTGAGAACTCGAAGAACACGAAGTGGCCTACAGTTGGCTCCGGGCATTTAAAATCATGCCCAGGACTAGAGTTCTGGGAACTCGAAGACCACGAAGTGCGTTACCTGTGGCCAAAAAAAATCCCGGGCACCCGTCCGGATCCTGCCCAGACCCCCTGGGGCGTCAAGATGCTCTCTTTTGACACCACTAGAAACCTATCAGTCTTCGCTGGTAAGGGAAAAGCCAGCGCGGCGTTCGCATCCTCCTCGATGTCCGTGGAAGCTCTTCGAAGTGCCTCGGAGTCCCGAACAAACTGGGTGGCCCGCGGATTCGCGGACGCAGCAAGATGGCCCCTCGAGGTGGCCGCGCTGGGCCCCGTCTGTTTCTCGGTTTTCCTGTCGCCAATGAAGGGGGGCCCACTCGCTCATGTGCCTGGAGGGGTCGATGGCCCACTGCTGATGCCGCCGAAGCCGACGAACCCGAACCTCGACCTCGGGCTGGGGTGCCTTCCAGCACCTCAGGACAACCTCCGAAGGGATCGAGCGAGCGCGGCCTCCTGCCCAAGACGTAGCCGCCCCCCGTCATCGCTATGCGCCCACAGAAGACCACGCTGGCAATGAGCTGGTCGACCTGGCCCGGGGTGGGCAGGGGCGCCCCGCGGGCTGGATAAGCAGGACCCGTGACCCGGACATGAAAAACCGCGCGCCTCTCGGCGCGGGCGACGCGCGCAGAACACCGACACTTACCCATGGAATAGATGCCCGAGGAAACCGCGGACATCCCAGAGATGAGCTCGGGCCGAAAGGAACAATTGCCCACGGCCTGGCCCCTGGGGCAACGCGTCGCATCAGCAGGGGCCCCAGCAAGCGGAATCTGCGTTCCAATCGCCCCCCGATGGCGAGCGTGCAAACCTGCGCCCACGAACGACTGGAGGCTGACGTTCTGGGGCGGGTGGCAGGCGCAGCCGCGGCGGCGCAGCTCGGCAGACAGCGGCAGGTCGCAGGCCCGAGACCAACGGTAAAACTCACGCGCCGTCTGATCCTCTACGACTCAATTTTCAAATCGCGTCGTCGACGTAGGGGTGAAATGCCGGGTGCCGAATCAGATCTTCGCCGTCATAGCGCAAGCAGAGCTGACACCAAGTAGCCGTCTTAGGGCCGCGACCCTCGAACTGCTCCTGCACTTCTGCACGCGCCGTGCTGATGTCCCTGGCCGAGACCTTCACGGCCCGGGGGTCGCCGACCATAACCCCCCCGCTGGGCCGAACACCAATGACACCAAACATCACTGTAGAACAAAAGAAACCTTTTGCCGCCCGAAAGCCACGTGATCCCGCCCCATTGTACTTTCATTCGCTTCTGCCAAACTGTTCCCTTCCGTCGTGGCAAAGGCGTTGGAAATGTCCTTCAAGTCCGCGACGTGGTTGATGCCGAGGTTGCGCAACTTCCGCGTGCAAAGCAGCTGGCCGAGGATAGCCGCCTCTCTTCTCCGGCTTGGGGCGCAACCATGGGCAAAGAGCGGCTCGACGCGCATATCGGCAGGGCCGATCGCCGTCGCCATGAAGCCCTCGCCGAAAGGGGCCGCGGAGATTAATGGCGCGTTTCCATGTTAGCGGCACTCCTCGGCTCAGGCGCCACGCCGGCGGCATCTGTCCAGATCTGCGAACCCTGCGCCTGGATGTCGCGAGAAACCTGCGCGCGAACATCGTCGTGACATGCGGCGGCGAGGGTGTAGAACCATCCGCCAGAGATCTAACGGTGACGACCATGGCGGGCAAGCGCGTCGCCTGGGTGCTCGTCGTAGCCGTCTGCGTATCTGAAGAATGCGATGCGTTGCTCAAACCAGTGCCTCCTCTGTCCGCGGCGCCAAGACATGCTGGGCCTCCTGGCCCGTGACCTCGTTGTAGATGTAGCCGTGGGCCTCCTTGACCCAGTCGATGTTGACGGCGGCCGTGACGCCGCGTCTTGCTGGTGGTATCCCCGGCGCTCGGCAAGCTCCTCTCCTGTCGGTAAAGCAACTGGCGCGCGCCGATAGTCGCGCTTCCTGGGCCGAAAAATCGAGCGACCTCGGCGCGTCGTTCGCGTCGGCGCGCCTGGTTTGTCGCCACTGCTTCCAGTGCTGCCACCTGGCAGAGCGCGACAATTTAGCGCGGCATCTGTGCCGCCGCTGAACAGCTGGCAAGGCAGGGCGCAAACTGTCGTCGCAATCGCGATCCGATTTAATCTCACGCTGTCCAAGTAGCCGTCGGACCGCCCGCTGTTGATCGAGCAAAGGTAGGATAGCAGCCGCTACAGTGCGACATCCAGGTCGGTGCCCGGGCGCCTTGGCGAAATACTTGCTGCCGACTGTCATCATTGCGTTCGTCAGAAACCCCGGATCTGAATTTGGCTACTGCTCGCCACGACGAATGTGCTGCCACTCTTCCGAATGCGTGCGCACGTGCGTCTCGAGTTCCATGAGAAATTCGGCCCGTCCCTGTCCGCGGCGCAATGATCCCCGATGCCTCTCGGTTCCAATGAATGCGCAGAGGTGCGTGGCCTAGACGTGCCTGCTCCGCCATGTCGCAATGGATGTGGGAGCCCGCGGTGCTCGCTATAGAATACTGCAAACAGACGTGCGCTGGTACATGGTCTCCTGCCTAGCGCGTGCCAATCACTCGTAGGTGTCGGCCGAGGTGGCGCACGGGGCCCGCTGAGGCACGTCGCCAAGAAAGGTCTGGGGCATGAGCAGGAAATCTGTCCGCGAGGCGCTCTTAGGGCCGAAGAACGTGGGGCCGTGCCCGACGATGGCGTTGACCGCCACCAGGCCGAGCTCCTCCATCAGCGGGAGGATGCAGTCCACCGCATAGCGCTGCTTGTCCTGGGCCGAAGGGCCGACGACGCCGGACTGCGCGGCGCGCCAAGTCGTGTCCCCGTCCTTCTGCTGGTAGCCAGACCCCGAAGTCAAGCCGACGCAGAAAATGGGCAACACGCGCTTGGTGCGCAGAAGTGGCAGGGGACGCATCCGTGTAGCCAAGGCGTCGCAGGTGAGACGGTAGATTTCCGCGCTAACCCCCACTGACCCCGACGTCATAAGTAGCAGATCGTGCCCTCAATGCAGGGCCACGGCCCGACAGCGAAGCGGAGGGCGTCCAGGCGTGCGTGACTGAGCCCTTGCTGATCTTGGCCCCGAGAACGATGCTGCAGCCCGTGCTCTTGTTCGTGAACGGTCGGGCCCGCCCACTTTCCAAACACCAGTTGTGGTCGCCAGCCTTGCGCCAGCGCGCCTCCCAGGCCTTCTCCCTGCCGAACCCTCTGGTGGTAGTGCCGTTCAAGCACACGAAATCGTACGCCTTGCATGCCTGCGATATCGATGTGAGCCGCTCACCGCTGGAAGCGTGCATCGGGTTGTGCTGGAACGCGCGCAAAGCGTCGCCCAACCATCTCGCAGACGAGCAGGAACCAGCAGCCCACACTGAAGCATCTAGAAGCCATCGCGAAGATTGCCAGATTTAAAGGTGATGTCTCGGCAGGGAGGCATGTAGAGTGTGGGGGGCTGGGTGCCTGTCGCCCTGGGCATCTGCGCGGGCGCTCCTGACCCAGATGCCTTAGGAGGAAGAGAAGGAGGAGGAGGAGGAGGAGGAGGGGGAGGAGGAGGAGGAGGAGGAGGAGGAAAAGGAGGAGGAGGAGGAGAAGAAAGAGAACGAACACATGTGGCACAGACAACTAACTGCACATGCCAGGAAATAGGTGCAGCTGCCACTACGTAAACAAGATATATCTCTCCCTCTCGATCTCAAGTGTCCTACCTACCGCAACGCCGCTCGTGCACTTCATTTGCTGAGGTGCGTATGGCTCTCATGGGCACTCCGAACACTCCACTGCATCCAGGCACGCACACAAACAACTGCCAGCACACATGTCACCATGACCAGGCGCGAGCGAGAAGCGAGGCCGCGGCTGTCCAGCATATAGTGAGTTTACCATCGATCAGGTAGGTGCAGTTGGGGCAGTTCCAATCGCCAACAAGTACCGGACCAAGCAGCGGAATGCTGAGGGCGCGTCGCGTGCGCACCCGCCACCGTCGCCTCCTGGCCTACCGCTCATCCTGCTGCTGGTTTTGCCAGCTGTCGTTCTCTCCCGCTTGCTGGACAGTCCGCCTTCTCCCTGCCCCTACTTCTCTGACTGCAGTACAGTGGCCGTGCTGCACGCAAAGACGACGCATCCGGAACCGAGGTGCTTTTCTGGCCACGGCGAGCCCTGGTCACGAAGATAGGCTCACCGACAACCAGAGCCCGACAACCAGAGCCCCTCAAGGGCCCACAGTGCACCTCATGTCAGCTTTTTTGACTGCACAATGGATCGGTCGACCGAGGGATGGGGCCGGGAGCGATTACAGTGGAGGTCGGTTTAAAAGGAACCACTCACAAGAAACTCAACCCTGAGACCCCAGGACGTCCACTGATTTTTGGCGTGGGAACGTCACGCTTTTCACTGCAAAACCATCGCAACCCAAGAAACCCAGGGCACCCTGCAGGCAAGCATGGTGTTTCTTGGCCTGGGTCTCCACTGTACCCGGACTTGCCGGAACCGCCCGCGGGGGCCCGCGAGGCCCAGGCTGGCCCCCGTGGGGTCGACGCCGAAAAGTAGGAGCAGGGTTGATGAGGAAGCTGGGAAGCTCGATTCCCCTACCCTTCTCCTCTTCTCGCTCCCCGTCCTCCCCCTCCTCCTCCTTTTCCTCCTCCTCCTCATTTTCCCCCTCCTCCACCTCTTCCTCCAACTCCTCCTCCTCCTCCTCATCCTCCTCCTCCTCCTCCTCCTCCTCCTCCTCCTCCTCCCCCTCCTCCCCTTCCCCCCCCTCCCAGAAGCTGGAAGCTAGAAGGAAGCTGGAAGTCAAAGGCTGGCAGCTCGAAGGCAAGGGAAGTCAGGAAATGGCCGGGGCGGGAAATGTTTTATGGGGATGGCTGGACACGTGAGCCGAACCAGCGGAATTATTCTGACCAGGGCTTGAGCAAGCGGAGGGGGGCATGCCAGGGCTGGAAACTCGGCAGTGAGGGCGCACACTGTCCTCTGCAGAAACAGTGCAAATCCTTCCCCTCCTCCAGATCTATGTCATCCTGCTCCTCGTCCTCCCTCTTCCCTTCCTTCCTTCCTTCCTGCTTTCAATCCTTCCTCATGTTTCCGTTTCTCCCCCCGTCGCCCCATCCGCCAACTCCTTTTCCTCCTTCACCTCCTCCTCCTCCTCCTCCTCCTCCTCCTCCTCCTCCGCCTCCTACTCCTCCCTCGATTATGCTTGTCCCCCCTCCTCCACCCAGCCTCACTGTCCCCCCCCCTACCACCCTCCGAATCATCTGCGCCAACCTGGGAATCCCAAATATTCCTTTTTAGAAAATCGGAAAATCCCTTCGGACATCTACTGGAATCCTCTGGGCGTCTACAGAATTTCCGGGGAAGTCAACGGGGGCCCTCCGGGCATCCATGGGGCGCCTTGGGAGACGCACGAGATTTCTCGGGAAAATCATCGGATTCCGCAGGAAGCCCACGCGAGTCCTTGGGAAATCCTTGCGACCCCTGCGGGGATCCATCAGGTCCCAAGGGGAATCCATAGGAAATCCTTATGGCAATCCATCAGATCCATGAAAACTTTTCTGAGCATCTATGAGGCGCCTCAGAAAATCCATGGGATTTCATCGGACATTCAAAGGGCCCCTTAGGCAGTCCGTAGGAACCCTTAGGACATCCGTAGGACCCCCCCAGGAAATCCATCGGACTCCATAGGACATCCATAGAGTTCACATCCACTTGACTAGTTAGGAACTTGATCGGCGTCCTTAAAATATCCATACAATCAATCAGAGAGCCCACTTGAATTGAAACAATTCCATCCGATTCCGAGGGAATTCGTTAGGATGCCTGAAGATATCCACCGGAATCCATCGGACACCCATAGGACCCCGCAAGAAATCCAAAGGATTCTCCGGGAATTCATGGGGCTGCTAAGGACATATATAGGAATCTTTTTTATAACAAAGAAAAGGAGCCCGTAGAAAATCCATTGGTTGCTGCAGCGTGTGTTTCTCGCTGCTGTCTTGCTGTTGATGCTGGTGCAGGTAGCCTCATGTTGTTAGCTCGTGTCGCCTTCTTCTTATCAGCTAGTGGTTGTTGGCTTGTTGCGAGATTGTTGTCAGCTCCTCGTTAGCCCCTTGTTGTTGCAGTGGTGTTGTTAGCTTATCGTCGTTAGTTTCTTGTTGTTGCTTGTGTTGTGGTTGTGCTAGTTGTTGTCGCTGTCGTCGTGATGGTTGATGGTGCTGTTGCTTGTTGCTGTTCCTGTTGCCGTTCTTTGCCTGATGATTTTTTTGTTCGTGCTGTTCTCGTTTTCTCCGCTACGCCGCGGCCCGGGCGCTCGGTCACAGCTCCCAGCGGCTCGACAGCCGGTGGAAGGACGCCCCCGCCATGGCCTCGGCGCCCTCGTCAGGAACGGCCACCGGCGAATCCTGACTCGCTGGCGCCAGGTCGCCTTCGATCTCCGCGAGCTGGGACTGGGCGACCTGGGGCCTGGACTCGACGACGTCGAGATCTCGAAGATGTTCTCGACTTGCATCTCCTCGAATTTGCTGTTCTCGACCTTGCTGTTCTCGAGCTGGCTCTTCTCGACCCGGCCGTTCTCGAGCTGGAGCCCCTTTGGCGGCTCGGGGCACCTGCCCCCGAGCAGCTCGGGGTCGCTGTTTCCGAGCTGCTCGGCGGGCGGCTTGTCCATGAGCCCGCCGTGCTCGGCCTCGCCCTCGGGCTCGCTCTCATTTGCGGGGGCCTGGGCTCGGGCGTCCTCGGAAAGGACCTGGGCCTGGGCGGCCTTGGCCTTGCCCTCGGGCACGATATTCTTGACCTCGCTCTCCTTGTGCTCGCTGCTCTGGTCCTGGAACTGCTTGTCCCGGAGCTCGATGCCCCCGGGCTGTTCCTCTCCGACCTGTCTGTGCTCGACGGCTCTGCCGTCCTCGACGGGCGCCTGGGCCTGGGCGCCCTCGTCGCCCAGGCCGCGGCCCTCCCGCCTTCTCTCGCTCCTGCTCGATCGTGATCTCGAGCAGAAACACCTCGCCACGGCCGGCGACCTTGCCGCGGGCGCCTGGCAGGAGACCTCGCTCGGCCCGGGCCTGGCCGCGACCGATGACTGGGATATCCCCGCTCGGCTCGGGGATCGAACGTTAATTTGAACCAGACTGGATACGCAGTTGTTGCTGTTGCTGTTGCTGGTATTGGCGTTGCTGTTGATGAATGCTGCTGGTGTTGCTTTTGTTGTTGTCGGTGTTGTTGCTGTTGTTTCTTGATGTTGGCGCGATGTTTACTGTTGTTGTTGCTGTTGCTGTGGTTGATTGCTGCAGTTGTTGCCGTCTCGCGGCCTGGGTCCGACGACGGCAACGACGACGGTCGACGATCGCCTGGGCTCGATCCTCGATCCTCGGATCGAGGACCCAAGATCCTCGAGTCCAAGCTGGGCGATCCTCCGATCTAAGATCTGAAGTGCTCGAAGATGCTCGGGTCCAGGATGGAGGGCCCTCGATCCAAGAATCGAAGATCGAGCCTCTTCGACGGCGGCCTGGCCCCGACGACGGCGACGAGGGCGATCGACGAGCGCCTAGGCTCGATCCTCGATCCTCGGATCGAGGAACCAAGGCCCTCGAGTCCAAGCCGGGCAATCCTTGGATCTAGAATCCGCGGAGCTCGAAGATGCTTGGACCCGGGATGGAGGGTCCTCAATCCGAGATCGATGATCGAGCCTCGCCTATGGTGGCCTGGGCTCGACGGCGGCGACGATCGCCGAAGCTTGATCCTCGGGTCGAAGATCCAAGATCATCGAGTCCAAGCTGGGTGATCCTCGGATCGAGGCCCCGATGTGCTCGAATATTCTCGGATTCAAGGTCGACGGCCACCGATCCGAGAATCGAAGATCGCGCCTCGTCGGTTGCGGCCTGGGACCCGGCTGCGGCGACGAGAACGGTCGACGATCGACGACGCTCGATCCTCGATCCTCGGAGCGAGAACCCAATATCCTCGAGTCCAAGCTGGGCGACCCTCGGATCTAGGATCCGAGGTGCTCGAAGATGCTCGGACCCATGGTGCACGGCGCTCGATCCGAAGATTGAGATCGGGCCTCGTCGATGGCTGCCGGGCCCCGACGACAGCGACGTCGACGGTCGACGAGCTGCGAGGCTCGATCCTCGATCCTCGATCCTCGGATCGAGCATCCTCTATCTTGGATCCCAGCTGGGCGACTCTCGGATCTGGGGTCCGAAATGCTCGAAGACGCTCAGATCCGCGATCTAAGATGCTCGATCCGAGGGTCGAGGATCAAGCGTCGTCGATGGCGCGCTCGACGCTTTTTACTCGGCGAGGAGGGCCGCGCACGAAACGCACCCCTCTCGGGGAATTCCTCTTGGGGGAAAAAAAAAAACTCGAGGGCGCCCGGCTCGGGGCGTCCGCGCGCCAAGCGCTCGCCTCGCCAGCCCTCGCGCGTCCGCCGCTCGCCGCCTCGGGCGCGCTTCGCGGCCGACCCCTCGCCCCCCGGCCCCCTCCCGGCCTCGGCCTCGCTCTTCGCGGCCGCGTGCTTGCTTCGCGGCTCGGCGTGCTCATCGTCGACCTCGGTGGTGGCTGGGAAGAGTTTATGTCGGCGGGCATCGACGGGCGCGCCGTCGCGCTCGGTGCGCCCCCCGCTCACTTCTCGTCAAGCTTGCAGCGCTCGCTCATGCATTGGCCCCGGCCAATCTCGCGCGACTTGTCGGCGGACCGTTGGACGCGCCAGCGCCGCGTGACGATGCGCTCGGTTGTCGCCAGGGCCAGCGCGCCGCGCTCGTCGCGCAAGTTCACAGACTGCTCGACCGCCTCGTCGACGCGCTCGCAGGCGTCGGCCCTGCGGGAAGCGCCCTCGCCGAGGATGTCCTGGGCGGGCTTGAGCTCTCGTTGAGCGGCGGCGCCAGCTCGCGGGGAGACACGAGGGGCTCGGGGACCTCCACGAGGGTCTGGCTGATGCGCTCGGCGTAGGAGCCGCGGCTGAGCATGGCCCCCTCGTCGATGCCGAGCCCCGCGACCTTGGTCTTGGCAGGCCCGGGCGTCTTCGAGCGGAAGCCCGGCGCGGGCCAGAAGAGGCCCCCAGGTGGCCCGCCGCTGTTCTCGAAGACGTCGCGCCAGTACTTGCTTTTCTCGACGTGCGCGCGCATCCTGATGCCCTCGCTGCATACACCCCCGCGCCCGATCGCCTTGAGGCCCGCCCTTGCATACCATCTCGAGGGCGGCGCGCCGCGCGCTCGAGGGCCAGAGCGCGTTCTCGGCCTTGAAGAAGCTCGCCGCCATGATTGCAGCGCCCGCGCCTCGGGCGTTAACCTGGCACCGACGCATCTCGGCGACGCTCGCCTTGTCTGACATGGATCCGGTCACCTGCCTGTTCTGTCAAGTGATCTGCTCGTTCAGCTCGGCAATGCGCTGCAGAATTTCCGGCGCCTGCTGCTCGGCAGACGTGGGCGCCGTCGCCGGCTGCTCGGTGAGCTCGGCGGGGCTGGGCGGCCCGATGGGGCCCGGCGGGCCTCGCCGGGACAATGCTCGGCGAGCCTCGTGACGGCGTCGGGGGGGGGGGGGGGGGGCGCGCTGCCGAGCGCGTCGCCGGGGCCGCGCATTAATGCGGGGCCCCATGGGCCTATGTCCTGAGGAATCCTATGGATGCGCCAAAGATCCCGATAGATGTCATGGGGGATCCTATGTATTGCCGGAGGAATGCTATGGATGTCCTGAGGAATCGTGCGAATGTCCTAAGGGTTCCGATGGATGTCCGATGGCATTCGACTGGTTGCACAAAGGTTTCCATGGATTTCCTAAGGGCGCCGATGGATGTCATATGGGATCCAAAAAATCCACCCTTTCCTAGGGCCTCCAGTTTTGCGCTCCTCTCGGAAATCCATCGGGTTCCTTGGAGCGCCCGTCGGCTTCGCTCGGGAACCTGCGTGGCTCCTTGCGCACTCCGTGAGAATTCCCTGGGCACCGATATGTATCCTCAGGAGAGTCATAGGATCCAGGAAGTCCATCAGATTCCCCAGGGCACCCACGGGGCCCCTTGGAAAAGCCGCAGACGGAGGGCGGGGAGGGGCCCCAGGACGAATTTCCCACCAAAAAATAAAAACGCTGGTTATGCACCTTAATTTTAAATTTTTCTGACAAATAGAAAATTGAATCGTTGCCTATGGCTCATGTGTTGGAAGGGATCCACGGCGGCACGTTTGCGGCGGTAAACAACAATCGGGATCAAATAAATTCGGAACGGGCGCGCAAGGAGGAGAAAGAAGACCCCCTGGGAAATCCATCGGGTTTCCCAGGAAATCCACGCGACATCCCTAAGAAAACGCATGGGATCTCTAAGGGATCCCATATGGATGCACTCGGAAAGCCATACGGCTCCTCAAAAATCCGTGGGGTATTTAAGACATCAATGGGATTCCTCCAGCCATGCGTCGAAGTCCTTAGGGCGCTCACGAGATCCCTCGGGGAATCCATGGGATTCCATCCACGGGATCTCTGGGAAAATACATCGGGTTTCTTCGGGAATGCGCGCAATACCTAAGGGAATCCATCGGCTTTCTTCAGACGCCCACCAACGTCCTGGGGAAATCCATTGAGTTCCTTCGGCAATCCATAAGGTTTCTCCGGCAATCCACGCGACTCCATGCGCCGTCCATGAGATCCCCCCTGGCATCGACAGGAATTCATGGCACATGCATCGGGTTCCTTCGGGCACCCGTACGATTCCTGAGGCAATCCTTGGGAATGCTTGAACCATGTATCGAAATCCTTAGGACACCCGTCGGGTTCTTTCGGGAATTCTAAGGATTCGTTTGGCAATGCATCATATTCCATAAGACATGCGCGGGATGCCGGAGGACATCGATAGTGCCCTCTCGAAATTCCATCGGAATCCTTTGGGAATCTATCAGGTTTCTTAGGGCACCCATCGGAATGCGCATGACATCCATGTGCTTAGGACATCCACCAGATTTCTTTGGGAATCCATAGAAATTCGTCGGACGTTCATAAGTTCCCTTCGGAGACCCATCGGCCCCTCAAGAAATCCATCGGGTTCCTCGCGCAATCCATCGGATTCCTGATGAAATCCTGCGGACATCCATGGGATTTCTTCGGACATCCGTCGGATTCCTAAGGACGCGCATACGCTTCCACAAGACATGCATAGGAATCCTTACATAATCCATATGGCACTGTCTAAGAAATCCGATCCGTTTCTTTGAAAGAATAGAAAAACTAAGGTTAGATTCGAGATCCAGTCGGTCATTGTTTAGGATGCGCTCTAGTTTCCAGACGAACGCGGCGACTTTTCTATTGTGGGCAACACGGAATCCGCCACGCGCGCGTCCGCGCGCGCGCGATCGGGTGACCCGCGCGCGGGCGGGTCACCCGAGATCCCGCTGGTCACCGTTAAGGAACCACTTTCATTTTCAAACCAACATGGCGATTTTTGCATACAACGCGCGTCCGCGCGCGCGCTCGTGGCGATATCTGCATTGTCAAGGGAGCGACAATTGGCCCTTAAATCATGGCCGGTTTGATTTTGAATTTAACATTCGCTTTGTAAAGTTTCCAACAATAAAGGGATAGAGAAGTCTACATGTTGCCATGGGATATACAATGAATCCTGGCCAGTGACCGATTGGATTTTGAAGTTAACATGTTTGTTCCTATGTTTCAAAACAAATCGTCGGATACCTTAGGAATTATCCAATGGATGGCTTAAGAATTCCTATGCCTTGCCTAGCGAGCCCAATGGACATCCAATGGAATCAATCTCATGGGTTTCCTCCGGAGTCCGATGGATTTCCGGAGGCATCCGATGGATGTCCTAAGAAATCCCTCAATGTCCTCAGGAATTCTATGGATTTCCCAAGGGGCCCCAAGGATGTCCTGAGGAGTCCCTTAGATGTCCGAATGATTCCCATGGATATCCTAAGGGAGCCACTGGATTTCAGACAGAGTCCTATGCATGTCCTAAGAAGTCCGATGGATGCCCTAAAGACTCCGGTGGATTTCCTCCGGACACCAGTGGATTCCCTACGGGGTCCTATGGACCCCTAAGGAATCTCATGGCTTTCTAAGGAACCCGGTGAATTTCCAAACGGATCCTGTGAATTTCCTTAGGGAGACAATCGATTTCGTAAGGAATCCGATGGCTGTCTAAAGGGATCCGATGAATGTCCTAAGTGCTCCTATAGATGTCCGAAGGAATCCGATTGATGCCGTTGCGAATCCGCATGGATTTCCGGAGAAGCCCGATGGATGTTCCGAAGGAGTCTTATGGATGTGCCAGAGAATCCGGTGGATTTGCTCAAGAATCCGGTGGAATTGCTTAGAAAGCTGGTGCGTTTCCTCTCGAACTCATTTTCCACGGGATCCTAGGGACTTCCCGAAGAACCGTGCAGATTTCTGGAATAGTCCCATGGATATGCAAGAGGATCCTGTGCATGTCCAGAAGAATCCAATGGGTGTCCTCAGGATCCCTACAGATGTCCGAAAGAGTCCTATAGATTCGTGGAGAAATCCAATGGATGTCCTAAGGAATCCGATCCCAAGGCTTCAATCGGAAATCCACCGGAGTCCTTCGCACATCCAAAGGAATCCTCTCGGACATCCATCGGGTCCCTTCGGACATCCATTGGATTTCGTAGGAAACCTGAAGGAATCCGCGGAAATATCCTGAGGATTTTTTGGGGAATCCATCGGCTTCCTCGGAAAATCCATGGAACCCCTTAGGACCTTCCTTCGGACATGTATACGAATCCTTAGGCCATCCGTAGGATTCCTTCGGGCATCCATCGGGCTCCTGAGGAAATCCATACGATCCCTTAAAGCATCCATCGGACTTCCTTTGGGAAATCCATGGGGTTCCTTTGGGAAGCCATATGATTCCTTAGGACATGCACGGGATCCCGTCGGAAATCCACAGGAGTCTGTAGGAAACCCATGGTTCCTGAAGAAATCCTGGAACATTCTTTCGGACATCATGAAGTTCCGGAGGCAATGCACAAGATTCCCAAGGAACCCCCATGATACCTGAGTATATCCATGGGAATCCTTAGTACATCGAATGGAAATCTTCAGGACATCCGTAGGATTCCACCAGCAAGCCATATGGATTCGCAACGAAATCCATATGGATTCCTCAGACATGTATAGGACAGCCCTAGGACATCCATCGGGCCCCGTTGAAAATCCATGGGGGTTCTTTCGGACATCCGTGGGATCCCTTAGGAGATCTATAGAAATCCTGAAGACATCCATGGAAAACCTTGCGAAATTAACCGGGTTCTTTTAGAGATCCTTAGGGCTCCTCCGGAGATACGCAGGATTCTTCAGAAAGCCAACCGGATTCTTTAGGACATCCAGCGGGTCCCTTTGAGAAATCCATTCGGTTCCTTAAGGCACCCATAGGATTCCTTCAGGAATCCGCACGAATCGAACCTCAAGGAAATCCATGGGAGTCCTTT
Source organism: Prorocentrum cordatum (assembly GCA_963575745.1). Taxonomy (NCBI): domain Eukaryota; class Dinophyceae; order Prorocentrales; family Prorocentraceae; genus Prorocentrum; species Prorocentrum cordatum. Next base: position 541,579 of record CAUYUJ010018170.1, on the reverse strand, counting down.
GGACATCTATCGGCATCCTCAGGATATCCATAGGAATACGTAGGAAACCTCTCTATTCAACATAAACAAGAAAGCCAGGACGTTTCGCCCTCCACCCCCCTGCGATAATCAAGTTCGGCCTTGCCGCCCTTCTTCCCCGACTGAATCTGTAGTGGCCAGAGATATTAAACGATCAAGGGCTAAGGAAGGTTCGGCTCTAATATCTGGGGCACTCGCTGATCATCATCAGCACCATCATCATCAGGATCACTATCACCGTCGCCACCATCATCATCATCGTCGTCGTCGCCGTCATCATCACCAGCATCATCGGCATCGTCGCCATCATGCCATATCGCCCCTCTGGATGAGACCCCCCATCTGCAAGTCCTCTCCTCACTCTTCGACGCCTTGTGAGGATGATCGGGGGGGGGGGGCAACTCAAGGGGGGGGGAGAACATTGAGCTGGAATTGGCGATACATCGCGGATAGATCGGAGATCCGCCCCGGACCGACAGCGAATCCGCTCCTTCTTGGGCGGTGTGGGCTATCAGGTCGGCCACTGGCCCCCATCGGCAATGCATCCCCGCGCCCCCCCATTGAGCCTCTCACCCTTCGGTTGCAACTCATGGGGACCTCTCATGCCATCTTGCTGGATATTGCGAGTCGGTGCTAAATCGATGCCAATCGACGCGAATCGACGCTAGACGCTAAGTAGACTCTATGTCGGCCCCTCCTCATCGATTGCCAGAAAACGCTAGCGCACGCTGAAGCACACTAGAAATCAAATTTGGAGGACATGCAATACAAGACTCCCATGATTCGCTGCCGCCCCGCCCCCCCCAACGTTGCTCACGACGACCTGTCCCCGCCCGAAGGCCCCGACAAGGCCTGAAGCTGGCCGCCATTGCGCCCCGAGCCGGCGGCGCCCGCCCCCCCCCGCCCCCCCCCCCTGGAAGATGAGGGTCAAGACCATTCGACCAATCGATCGTCGATCGATCGATCGTCGTCCTCGTCCTCCTCCTCCTCCTCCTCGTCCGCGTTCCGGTACTTGTCCCGTCCTCCTCCTTGGTCGTCCTCTTGGAAGACGAGAGTAGCGAATCGGAGCAAAGCAAAGCGAACGCCTGAGCCGTGCGTGCTCCTCTGGGGAGCTCGCCCGTGCCCATCAGGGCATGGCGGCGAGGCCGTAACCTCGACGAGGAAAAACTTCGGCTCGAGCTAGCGAATGATACGCCTAATCGTGCTATGAATCATTCGACCGTTCGGTCATCAGGAGGAGGGAGAGGAGGAGGGAGAGGAGGGAGAGAAGGACAGGAGGAGGATTAGAAGGAGGAAGAAGGAAGGAGGAGGAGGAGGGGAGGAGGGAGAGGAGGAGGGGATGAGGGAGAGGAGGAGGGAGTACAGGAGGGAGAGGACGAGGGAGTGCAGGAGGATGAAGAGAATGAGAGCAAAGATCATTCGACCGATCGATCATCGATCGACCGATCCTCGGCGCACTCGCCAGAAGCAACCAGCCGCCGTCGCCGTCGCCGTCGCCGTCGCCGTCGCCGTCGCCTCCGCCGCCGTCGTCGTCGTCGTCGCCGTCGTCGTCGTCGTCGTCGTCTTCGTCGTCGCCCTCTTCGCCGTCCGCAGGAGGCGAGGAGCACGAGGAGGGAGGACGGGATCTGCTGCTTCACCATGGCCGTGCAATGGGTGGCCCGATTCTCGCGCGAAGGAGTTGGCCGTGGCTTCCGTCGCGGCGCGACGCATTCACACGCGGGCGAAGAACGGCATGCCACAGTGCGTGGAAGCTGATGTCTGAACCCCCCTTCCACGCGTGCCCGCTCGAGGGTGGTGCACTTCCCGCATGGCAGCTAATGCCTGAACCCTCATTCCATGCGCGCCCGCTCGTGAACCTCCTAGACCCCTCACCCCACGCGCACCCGCTCGAGGATCGTGCAGTTCCCGCATTCCCAGGCGCTGCTCCCAAGCGCTCCAGGGCCTCCCACTCGATAGCTTCCAGCTTCCAGGACGGCCCGTGCAGACAACCAAGGACAACCAAGATGGCACAATATGCATCGAAGACTGCCCAAGATGGCACTAAGGCGGCCGAAGATTGCTTCAAGACGGCCCAAGATGCCGCCAAGAGGGCCCGAAAAGGGCCACACGAGAACCTCCACCAGGGTCCAAAGAGGCTAGTATTATTGATGTCCCTTTGGTGTTTGGGCTGGTGTTCGCATTCTCGCCTTTTCGGGCTGCCGTCAGCTCAAGGTGGCCCCAGAGGACTCCATGATGGCCCCCCACGTGCTCCCCGAAGGGCGTCCACAACGGCTGGGAGAACGCATGGTCCAATAGCGTGGCCAAACTTTGCCCAATCGTTTGGCCACATAGGCGCTTCATTAAAAGGCGGGGGGCGGCGGTGATTCGCCGTAGGCGTCTTCGATCCGCCGCCCCCTGTGCTTGCCGCAGGGGTGTACGACGTGCCAGGTGTTAGGTAGCGTTTGGTTATTGTTCAGATTTCTAATGGGCAATCGGCCAATCCCACCGGCCACTCGGAAGTAATGACACACCAAGAAGGGAAACCCCAGAAAACTCGCCCCCGAGATAACCCAAGATGGCCGCCAAAATGTCTCTAAGACAACCAAGATGGCCCCCAAGACGGTCACAAGGCGCCTCTAAGACGGCCAAGGTGGCCCCAAGACGTCACAAGATGTCCTCCTGACGGCGCAACAGGCCCCTCGGACGCTTCAAAAGGGCTCCAAGAGTACCTCCTGGAGGCCAATGTCTTTGCAGTTCCATCTGTTTTTCATAAGTTTAGCGGTCTCGCCTTTTTGGGCATCCGACGCTCCAAGACGGGCCCGTAGGCCCCCCAAGACCGCCCCGAGACGGCCCAAGAGGTCCCCAAGAGGCCCGCAAGACGGAGGGCCCCAAGACAGCCCAAGAGGCCCCCACGACGGCCCCAACACCACCTTAGAGGCGTCCATGACTGCCCTGAAGCGCCCAAAGAGGGACCCACGACTGCAAAGGGATGGCCTCAGACGGCCTCTTGAAGGCCAAGGGGCTCCCCCAGACGCCCCAAGAGGGCCCCAAGCACGACCTTCAAGCCCGTTGGTTGGGCATCCGATGCTCCAAGACTGGCTCATAGACCCCCAAGAACGCCCCAAGGCAGCCCAAGAGGCCCTCAAGAGGCTCGCAAGACGGCCCAAGAGGGCCCCAAGACAGCCCGAGAGGCCACCCAGATGGCTCCAGAGACCTCCAAGACGGCCCGAAAGCGCCCAAAGAAGGACCCACGAATGCCCAGGGAGGGCTCCAGACGGCCTCTGAAGGCCAAGAGGCTCTTAGACGCCCCAAGAGGGCTCCAAGAGGACCTCCGAGAGGTCAGAATCTTTGATTTCCCGTTTGTTTTTAAAGGATTGTAGCCGTATCGCCTTTTCGGGCGCCCGACGCTCCAAGACGGGGCCATAGGTCCCAAAGATCGCCCTAAGAGGTCCCCAAGATGCACGCAAGGCGGCCCAAGCGGGCCCCAAGCAAGCCCAAGAAGGCCCCCAAGGCGGCCCCAAGAAGGCCTCCGAGACCTCCAAAACAGCCCTAAAGCGGACCCCAAGACGGCCTCCGAAGTGCAAGAGGTCCCATAGAGGCTCCCAGGGGCCCCTAAGAGGTCCCCAAGAGGCCTCAGGAAAACCACAATAGACCCAAGGCTCCCAGGAAGCCCCCAGGAGACTTCAAGAGGGTCTCAAGAGGCCTCCTCTTCTTCCTCCTCCTCGTCACTCTCTTCATCCTTTCTCTTCCTCTCTCCAGTGTTCCTCCAAGGGGTTCCACAACGGCTGGGGGAACACATTATCCAATAGCGCGACCAAACTTTGGCCCAACATTTGGCCGCATGGGCGTGTCCAAAAAAACCGGAGGCGGCGGTGATTCGCCGCAGGCGTCTGAAATAAGATTGTTGATACCCCCCGGTGCACTTGGTATTTTTCATTTGGAGGGCCCCTCCCTGGGCTCGCATCTTGTTTTGAACAAGGGAAACGATTGGGACTCAGACTGTGTGCTAGCCCCCGAACAACAACACCAGCAACACAACCACTTGCAACACCACCACCACCAGCACCACCAGCAACAACACTGGCAATCATTTTAGGACTGTTCGCTCTTATCTGCTCGCGTGCCATTCAACCCGTATATCCCGAACCCTCGGTACCCGCCTTCTTCGTCTTCGACCGTACGCCCTTAGGGGTATATCTTTCTTACCTGCAACGTGTATTTCGTACAACCCCTAAGGCATGAGAAGAAAGGACGGATGGAAGGAAGGGACAAGGGGGAGGGAGGAGGATGGAGCACGAGAGAGATTGGGAGAAAGAGAAAGAGAGAAAGAGTAGCAAGAAGAGGGCTGGGAGCAGAAAACCTGGGCAGACGGGCAGATCGGACGGGGCAACTCTAGCGGGCGGGTCGGGAAGGCGGGCCCAGGCGGCCAGGTCGAGCAGGCGGGTTGCTGAAGCGTGAGTACTGCATGAACTGCGAGAAAGTCTCGAACGGTAGCGCGATTCCCAAATAAGCAATCGTGAGAAATCCACTGCGACAGCGTGACTACTGCGTGTTGAGGGCGCGCCATTTAACGAAATTGCGGGAAAGTCCCACGAGAGAGCGCGAGTTATGTATACATCGTGAAGGATTCTCGCGCGAGAGCGCGATATGGGACTAAAGTGTGAGGGGGAATCCGGCGGGAGCCACTGTTGTTTTAAAGCTGGGGCCAAGGGTACAGTTTGGCGGCCAACAACAACAGCAATCACTTTCAGATTGTTCGCTCCTATCTGCTCGCGTGCCATTCAACACGTGTGTCCCGAACCCACGATACCCGCCTTCTTCGTCTTCGATCGCAACCCATTGGTGGAACATCTTCCTTACCTGCAGCAATTTTTTCCTGTGGAAAAGAGGACGGTTGGAAGGAAGGGACAAGGGTGAGGGAGGAGGATGGAGCACGAGAGAGAGAGAGAGAGTATAAGGAGAGGGGCTAGGAGCAGAAACCACGTGGCAGAAACAGATGGGCAGATCGGACGGGCAGACCCTCGCGGGCGGGTCGGGAAGGCGGGCCCTTGCGGCCAGGTCGAGCAGGCGGATTGCTGAAGCGTGCGTCCTGCATGAATCGGAATGAAGTCTCGAACGATAGCGCGATTCCCTAATACATCGTGAGGACATCCACAGCGAGAGCGTGATTCCTGATTGGCGAGGGCGCGGCGTCTGAATCAATTGCCAAGAAGTCCCACGCGATAGCGCGATTCCTGCATACATTGTGAGGAAGACCCGCGCAAGAGCGCGACTTAGGAATACATTGTGGAAATATCAGGCGGGAGCCGTTATGGTTGTAAACCGCGGGCCAGGGGCGCAATTTGGTGACACCCCGCTTTCTCTTGTTAACAACCAGGGTGCGAGCCTCGGGAGAAGCACTTAAATTGAAGCGCGCCATTCTTATCGGGCAGGCACCAAAGAGGCCCTCCAGGGCTCCCAAGAGGCCCCGCAGAGAGCTCCAAGAGCGCCCCAAGAAGTCCCAAGAAGCCTCCATGAGGCACCCGAGAGGCAGCCAAGAGGTCCCCGAGCGGCCCCCCTGGAGCCCCCAAAGCTCACCCGAGGCACGCACGACGCCGTCTCGTCGTCGTGCTCCTCCTCCTCCTCGTCCTCCTCGCTCGTTCTCGTCCTCGTCCCCCTGCTCGTCCTCACCCTTGTCGACCTCCTCGTCCTTATTCTCCTCCTCCTCTTCCTCCTGTTTCTCCTCCTTCTCTTCCTCCTTCCCCTTCTCCTCCTCATCCTCCTCCTCCTCCTCTCGGTCTCGTCCTCTTCCTGCGCCCTCGTCCTCGTCATTGTCCTCCTCCTCCTCCTGCTCCTCCTCCTCCTGCTCCACCTCCTCCTCCTCCTCCTCTCCCTCCTCCTCCTCCTCCTCCTCCTCCTTCCTCCTCTTCCATCCTCCCCCCTCGTCCTCTTCCTCGTTCTCCTCCTCCTCCTCCCTCTCCTCCCTCCTCCTCCTCCTCCTCCTCCTCCTCCTCCTCCTCCTCCTCCTCCTCCTCCTCCCCGTCTTCCTCCCATTCCTCCTCCTCCTCCTCCTCCTCCTCCTCCTCCACCACCTCCACCTCCATCTCCACCTCCATCTCCACCTCCACCTCCTCCTTCTCCTCCTCCTCCTCCTCACTCTTGTAATCCTCGTCCTCCTCATCCTCGTCCTCCTTCTCCTCGTTTTGCTCCTCTTGCCTCTTCCCTCGTCCTCCTCCGCCTCCTCCTCCTCCTCCTCCTCCTCCGTCTCCTCCTCTTCGCCCCCCCCCCCCCCCCCCTCATGCGGGCCCGGGGATGGCCCCAACAAGCCGTCCAGGCCGGCCTCCCTCGCTGTTTGTCTATGCGTGTCTCTTCTTCTCTTCCCCCGTCAGCTCTCACGGCATCGTTTCTGGATGGGCTGGTGGGGATATTTTTGGATCGCCTGTGATACGGGGGTGCCGCACGCCGTCAAAGCTGGTGGGGATTTTTGTCGCAGCCGCAAGCGAAAGCGCAGGCGGCGTCAAACGGGACGGGCGGGCCGCGCGCGAACCTAATTGCCTAACGCGCCAGCAGACAGAGGCCCAGGCGGCACCTCAGATCACCGGAAGCGGGAGGTGGTGCGGGCTGCACCTGCCAGGAACCAGGTCCAAGAGCGAGCACATGCAAATTAGCCAACCGATGTTGGGGCGCAGCAAAAATGGCGCGGGAGCGATACCAGGATGAAGCCAGGAACGCCATCACGAAGGACCGCAGACACCAGCAAGGCCAGGAATAACTCACTGACCAGGAACCTAGTGCATGGAAGTGGCGCCACCAAAGTCGCACACAACGCTGACAAGTGGCCGCGGAGGGCGAGGACTAGACGTAGTATCAACCACACGAGACGTCCATGCACCCAGCCCCTGAATGGGGGCAGCTCGCTTGCAAGAAATCCCAGGAGGTAATGCTGTCACCGGTGGCCAGGAATGCGTCACTGACCAGGAGCCAGCACGAGTGGCCCCACCGAAGTCGCACACTCGCTCCTGAGAAGACCACGCGCACTCCCGAACAAGGTCGACGACGTATGAGGAAAACTGACCAGGAATTGGGTAGGGGTACGCCTCAAGCGCGAGGCCGAGTGAACACGAATGCCGTGGACGCCGCCGCCAGTAAACCGTGGACGTAGTCAACACACTGGTGGGGATACGCGAAGCGTCCAGACTTGAAACATACAATGGTTGTCCGGCAGGGGGGATCAACAATGATTATCGTTTAGACATGGGAACCCAACAGCCACCACCACCACCACCGCAATGAGAACAGCAGCAGCAGCACGAATTTTAAGACTGCTCGCTCTGATCTGCTCACGTGCCATCCAACACGTATATCCCAAAACCTCGGTACCCTTCCTCTTCGTCTTTGATCGTACCCCCTTGGGGCTATGTCTTCTCTACCTGCCACGCGCATTCAGTGCAGCTCCTAAAACAAGGGGAGAAGAAAAGGATAGACGGGAGAGGGGGAAGGACGGAACACGGGATTCGCAGGATGGGGGCTAGGAGCGGAAAACACGCTGCAGAAACAGACGGGCAGATCGGACGGGCAGACTCTAGCGGGCGGGTCGGGAAGGCGGGCCCAGGCGCCAGGTCCAGCAGGCGACTTGTTGAAGCGTGAGTACTGCATGAGTCGCGAAAAATTCTCGCACGACAGCGCGATACACAAATAAGCAATCGTGAGAAACCCACCGCTACAGCATGATTCCTGAGTGTCGAGGGCGCGCCAACTAAATGAATTGCGAACGAGTCCCACCGGAAAGAAGTATCGAACGATAGCGCGATTCCCAAGTAAATCTTGAGAAAGGCCAAAGCGAAGGCGTGATTCCCGAGTGTCGAAGGCGCGGCGACTGAATCAATTGCCAGGAATTCCCACGCGAGAGCGAAATCCCTGTATAATTTGTGAGGAGGTCCGCGCGAAAACGCGATGTTGGAATAGCTTGTGAGGAACTCTCTGGTGGGAACCGTTGTTGCTGTAAACCTGGGGCCCAACAGCCTAATGTGGTGACGCCTCGTTTCTCTGGTAAAAACCAAAGTGCGAGTCCCAAGAGAAGCACTTGAATTGAAACATGAAATGGTTACCGGGCAGGGGGATCAACAACAATTTTATTCTAGAAGTGTAAACTCAACAACAGCAGCAGTAGCAATAACAACATCAAAAGCCATAATACTGTTCAGACTGTCGCGTGCCACTCATCACGTATATCCCAAACCCTCGGCACCCGCCCTCTTTGTCTTCGATCGTACACCCTGGGGGGCACATCTTCTTTACCTTCCACGCGACTTACCGCAACCCCTAGGGCAGAGGAAGCGAGGACTGATGGAAGGGAGAGGAAAAAGGATGGAGCACGACAGAAGTTCGCAGGAGGGCATGCGTGGTGGAAACAGACGGGCAGACCGGGCGGGCAGACACTAGCGGGCGGGTCGGGAAGGCGGGTCCAAGAGGCCAGGTCGAGCAGGCGACTTGCTGAAGCGTGAGTCCTGCATGAATCACGAGGAAGTCTCAAGCGATAGCGCGATTCTCAAGTAAATCGTGAGAAAGCAAAGCGAGTGCGTGATTCCTGAGTTTAGAAGGAGTGCCGCCTGAATAAGCTGTGAGGAAGTCCCACGCGAGAGCGCGACTCCTGCATCACTTTTGCGGAAGTCCCGCGCGAGAGCGCGATTTCGGAATACATGATTAAGGAACTATGAAGAATGAACCGTTGTTGTAGCTGGGGGGCCAACAACACAAGTTGCGAAGGAATATTTCTCGTGATGAAAGAACAGGTTGCGAACCCCGATGGGGGGGCACTTCAGTTAAAAAGAAAGAGTGTACACTGGTGGGATGAGATCGCCCACGAACGTTCTTCAAGAGTGATAATTCAGCGTTCCTGCCTGCCTCTTCCATGCTATGTATTCAAAATTCTGTTTCCCCGCAGGAATTCCTCACGATGTATGCAGGAATCGCACTCTCGCCTGGGACTGCCTCACAATATAAGTAGACGCCGCGCCTCGACAGTGAGGAATCACGCTCTCGCTCTGGACTTCCTGACGATTAATTGGGAATCGCGCTATCGCTCGATACTTCTGTCATGTTCATGCCGGACTGACGCTTCAGCAACACACCCGCTGGACCCGGCAGTTTGGGCACACCCGCCAGACCCACCAGTTAGCGTCCGCCAGCCAGACACGCCCGTCTGGTTCTCCCTCCTGTTTTCCTGCTGCTCGCCCCCTTCTACTAATCTCTCTCGTGTTCCATCCGTCTCCCTCACCTTTGTCCCTTCCCTCCTCCCTCCCTTCCCCTGTTTGGGGGTCTGCGCCAACAACACGTGGCAGGTAATGAAGACATACCCCCAAGGGGGGTACGATCGAAGACGCAGAGGGCGGGTATCGTGCGTTTGGACTATACATGTTGCTTGTCACGCGAGCAAATGAGAGCGAACGGTCCTAAAATGGTTGTTGTTATGGTCGTCGTCGTCGTCGTCTTCGTTGCCGCCGCCGCCGCCGTCGTCCCCCCCGCGACCAACCCCCGACTGACTCCGCGCCCGTCCCCTCTGTCGATCTCGCACACTTAGGTGTATATTTGTATATGCATAGATTTCCCCAACATGGTTCGTGGGGTTCTGGTTTTCTTCCCTAACGCGTCGCACCCGCGTTTCCCGCAACAAGCTCCTCCCTCCCTCCTCCCTCCTCCCTTCCTTGTCCTCCCCCCCTCACCAACGCGCAACGCATGTACGGCACGTACATGAGACACGCGTCTACATACAGCCGCATGCATGCACACACCTGCAGACACACACACACACACACGCACACACACACACACACATCAACACCACCAATGCACGCCTGGCGTGTCCATGGCATCATACATCCACGGCGTATGCGCCACATACTGGACACCCACATGCGACACGCATCAACACACAACCGCACACGCACATGACACATACGCGCATCATTCGCCCAGCACATACACATGACACCCACACCACACCACACAGCACAGCACCACAGCGCACATAACACACAGACACACACCACACAGCACACAACACCACCAGAGGGGGTGCGCAGGGGGTGGCCTCCCACTGCGGCACCTATGCGCGCCAGGGTCTGAGCGCGCGGAAGGCGTAGCACTTTCTCGACACCAGAGGGGGTGCGCAGGGGGTGGTCTCTCACCGCGGGCCCTATGCGTCCCAAGGTCGGAGCGCGTGGCACGCGTGGCACTTTCTCGACCTCAGAAAAAGGGTGCGCAGGGGGTGGCCTCTCACCAAGGCCCCTATGCGTGCCAGGGTCGGAGAGCGTGGCAGGCGTGGCACATTCTCGACACCTGACGGGGTGCGCAGGGGGTGGTCTCTCACCAAGGCCCCCATGCGTGCATTGGCCGGAGAACGTGGCAGGCGTGGCACTTTCTGGACATCAGAAAAAGGGGTGCGCAGGGAGTGGTCTCTCACCAAGGCCCCTATGCGTGCCAGGGTCGGAGAGCGTGGCGGGCGTAGTACTTTCTCGACAGAGGGGGTGCGCAGGGGGTAGTCTCTCACCGCGGCCCCTATGCATGTCAGGATCAGAGAGCGTGGCAGGCGTGACACTTTCTTGACACCAGACAGGGGGGCGCAGGGGGTGGTCTCTTACCAAGCCCCCGATGTCTGCCAGGGTCGGAGAACGTGGCACGCTTAGCACATTCTCGACACCAGAGGGTGTGCGCAGATGGTCTCTCACTGCGGCCCCTGTGCGTGACAGGATCGGAGAGCGTGGCAGCCATGACACTTTCTCGACACCAGAGGGGGTGCACAAGGGGTGGTCTCCCGCCGCGGCCCCTACGCGTGCCAGGGCCGGAGAATGTGGCGGGCGTGGTATTTTCTCGGCACCAGAGAGGGGTGCGCAGGGGGGGGTCTCTCACCAAGGCCCCTATGCGTGCAAGGGCTGGAGAACGTGGCAGGCGTGGCACATTCTCGACACTAGAGGGGGGGGGCGCAGGAGGTGGTCTCTCACCAAGGCCCCTATGCGTGCCAAGGTCAAAAAGTGTGGCAGCCGTGACACTTTCTCGACACCACATGGGGTGCGCAGGGAGTCTCTCACTGCGGCCCCTATGCGTGCCAGGGTCGGAGAGCGTGGCACGCGCGGCATTTTCTCGACACCAGAGGGTGTGCGCAGGGAGTGGTCTCTCACCAAGGCCCCTATGCGTGCAAGGGCCGGAGAACGTGGCAGGCGTGGCACATTCTCGACACCAGAGGGGGTGCGCAGAGGTGGTCTCTCACCGCGGCTCCTCATACAGCCGCACAGGGGGGGCGGTATCTATTCGGGCCAATGTCGCAGCGCTTAGCAGGCGTGGCATTGTCTCGAAACCAGAGGGGGTGGCAATGGATTGTCCCTCACTGCGGTCTCTGTACGCGCCAATGTCGCGGGGATCAGCAGTCGTGGCACTTTTTCGGCACTGGAACGGCAGGCTTGACATTTTCTCGGGTCTATTCCTTGGGCAGTATTACTCGCAGTAGTAAGACTGATCGTAGTCGTAGTCGTAGTCGTAGTCGTAGTCGTAGTAGTAGTAGCAGTAGTAGTAGTAGTAGTAGTAGTAGTAGTAGTAGTAGTAGATAGTAGTAGTAGTAGTAGTAGTAGTAGTAGTAGTAGTAGTAGTAGTAAGTAGTCGTAGTAGTAGTAGTAGTCGTAGTAGTAGTAGTCGTGGTCGTCGTAGTCGTAGTAGTAGTAGTAGTAGTAGTAGTCGTAGTAGTAGTAGTAGTAGTAGTAGCAGTAGTAGAAGAAGTAGTAGTAGTAGTAGTAGTAGTAGTAATAGTAGTCGTAATAGTAGTAGTAGTGGTAGTAGTAGTAGTAGTAGTAGTAGTAGTAGTGGTAGTAGGTAGTCGTTAGTAGTAGTAGTAGTAGTAGTAGTCGTAGTAACAGTAAGTAGTAGTAGTAGTAGTAGTAGTCGTAGTAGTAGTAGTAGTAGTAGTAGTAGTAGTAGTAGTAGTAGTAGTAGTAGTCGTAGTAGTCGTAGTAGTGGTAGTAGTCGTAGTAGTAGTAGTCGTAGTAGTAGTAGTAGTAGTAGTAGTAGTAGCAGTAGTAGTGCAGTGGTAGTAGTAGTCGTAGTAGTAGTAGTAGTAGTAGTAGTAGTAGTAGTAGTAGTAGTAGTAGTAGTAGTGGTAGTAGTAGTAGTAGTAGTAGTAGTCTTGGCAGTCCTTGGCCGTGCCCTCTCAGCAGCAGACGAGGGGCAGGGCCGGCTGGCTGGCGGCCGTCGCCCTCAGAGCGACCGCTGGCAGGGCCTTCTGGAGGGGCGGAAGGGAAAGGACCAGAAGACGTACACCCAGCACGTGCGGGACCACGTCACCAAGACGTTCACGGCCGCGCTGCCAGTAACGGCAGCGGCGGCGGTGCACAGTGCCTCGGGCAGCTCAGCGGGCGCCTGGTTGGATAATTTCGAGGGGGTCTCGCCCCTCGCCGACCACGCGTTCTGCATTGCTGCCAAGAGGCGCATGCACCTGCCGCTGCTGCAGTCCGAGTGCAAATGCCTGAACCGACCAGCAGCGCCCACCCGCGCGATGGCGCAGCACGGCCCGACGCGCGGCCGCGCGGTGGACGTTTGGGGCGCTCATGCGCGCAACTGCCCCAGGGGAAGCGGCCCGACGCGACGCCACAATGCCATTCGAGACGCCGTGGCGCTCTGGCTGCGCGGGGTGGGCCATCATGCCCAGCTGGAGCAGGTCATCCCAGAGTGGTGCACGGAGGAGCAAGGCGCGGCCACATTGGACGTGGCCTACCATCGAGGCATCCATGGTCGAGTTTGCCTCAACATCAGCTTGGTGGACGAGGTGGCAGTGGCTCAGACGGGGCGGCCGCGCCAGGCAGCCCTGCAGCGCAGAGAGAAAGTGAAGCACCGTAGGTACCTATTTTCGGGCCTGGTGCCCTTTTGTCCTAGATGTAAACGGCCGCTGGGGCGCAGCGGCGGAGACGTGGCTGCGCCGTGCCGTAGGGGAATCGGCTGAGGCCGAACGGCCCGCGGCTCGTGCAGCCCTGCGATCGGCAGTAGCCAACGCCCTGCAGGGACAAATTGCGGAGCAGGTCGCCCTGGCGACGGAGGACGCAGCGAGACTGGATGCAGGGGCCGCCCCGAGCGTCCAGTCTTGACTAGCTGTAGCCCCGCCCCACTTGCATGTGAGTACTGACCCTCCTCTCCCCTTCCCCTTTCCCGCAGCCCTGAGTGGTCGTAAAAAGTTAGCCACGTCTGCAGTGTGCAAGGTTTCGCTCTGTCTCCAGGTCGCGTACACAGCGCGCTACTGTAGTGTCATGTTTGGTCTGCACGCCATGGTGTGTTGCCTCTTTGCTTTGCGCATGTTGTGGTCTCGGCATGCCGCATCTTTGATGCTCGTTATCTCTGGCATGAGGTGGTCCCGCAGCCCATCTGGGATGCACCTTCATGCAACCAATAGCACCTGTCCAAGGCCGCTGGCTAAAGATGCGTCAAGCGGCGTTGAAGATCGGGGCATCCCCGCGGGTCCTGGGGCCGTCGGCTGCCCGCCGCCCGCTTTGTCGCCCGCCCGCGACGTGGTTTCCTCGCCCCCCTCCCCCCTCTCCCGCCCGTCCAAGGCCCCGGACGGGGGTCAGGCCGTTTTCCGCCAACATAATGAACGGGTCCCACGCACCTGGAACCGCTGGCTTCAGCCCATCGTCTTCCTGTGTCACCTTTGTCCCGCCCTGGCAGGTGGCCGCCCCATTTTGGTTCGGTGTGCAGCCTCCCCCCCCCTCCCCTCTCCCCCCGTCAGCTGTTTGGCTCGTGAGTAACTGCCTCGCACATTCTCTCGAGCTGCACATCTCGTGCCATCCACCCTACCAAGTGATGGCGCCCAAGTTCTCGAAGCCTGCACCGATGCCGTGGCCCGCAAAGACGTACGCCGCGGGGGAGGCACCAACCTCCAAAGCAAGACCGACGAAGCGCCCTGTCCAGCAGGTAAGCTTGTCGGAGAGCGAAGGCGAGGAGTACGATATGGTGTCCGAGGCGGCGACCTTTCGGACGGCACCGACGGTGCACGCGGGATCAGCTACCCCCGCTGAGGACGCCGATGGAGGCGGCGGTGCGGGGGCCGCCCCCAGTGCCGCCGCCTCCGATGGCGCCTCGGCGATGCCTGCGTCGGCGGTAGTGCCAGTGACATCAACCGCCCTGGCGGCGGCAGCCACGTATGCCGACTTCACCACAGAGCAGCGGCGCGGGCTGGACGCACTCACCCTCGCGCTCCACAACCTTCAGCTGAGGGGGCATGCCGTGGGCGGCCGTTGCGGCCGCGGGGCGCGCAGCGAGGCAGACGGCGAGCGCGCCGTGGACGACGGGGCCGCCAGCGAGGCCCCGAGTGCTGCGACCACGGGAGCCCTCAGCGGCCGCGGGGGCAAGCGCCAACGCCGACGCAACAACAAAGCCGTCTACGGCCAGGCTCCCCAGTCGAGCGACGGCACGCCAACCGCGCTCGAATACGTAGAGATGATGACGGAGAAGAACTACGCTGAGGCGGGCTACGTCCACTGCATGGGCGCATATTGGGCGCCGCCGCACCGCCTGGGCTGGTGTCGGAGCTGCACGGCGCTGGACGACTGGGAGATTATGGCGGTGGAGTACGTGGACGAGCTCAGCTGTGCGGAGATGCGTCGCTATGCGATGGCCAAGGAGGACAACGAGAAATACCCCGAACTGAGGAGGGGCAAAGAGGGGCAACTCCAGCTGCACATGTGCTCGAACTGCGTGGCGACGTCGGAGGGCATCCCCGAGCACGAGGCCGTGACGCGCGCTGCGGGCGCGAACAAGGGCCCAGGCTCCATCGACCATGCCGCCAAGCGGGTAGCGAAGCTCCGTGCGAGCTTTGACTACATCAAGGAGTGCATGGACGTCCTGGTGGGGTTCGCGCTCTCTGAGGAGGGCTCGCTTGCCCTGCGGAGGTCAACGGAAGGCGCGGGGGTGGGCGTCGACCCCGAGAGCACAGGCGCCCCCCCAGCCACGGAAGAAGTGGCGAGGGAGGTGGGTCGCCCAATGGCGAGGGAGGCGGGGGCGGTGCCAGGGCCGCCCCGCGCGCCACCCCCGCCCCTCGAGGAAGAGCCTCCCAGTGACGAGGAGAACGGCCCCCAGCCCGACGTGGACGCGGAGGACCAGGGGCCCCGGCTGACCGAGGCCCAGACCGTGAAGGAGGTAACGGACATCGAGCCCTTGCTGCGGCTTGGCCTATCCAAGAAGTCGCTGAAGCGCACGGCGCGGGCCTATGGCGTCCTCAAATTCGAGACCATGCGCGCCCACATGCTGGGCGGCCTGGGGGCCATCCTGGAGAAGAAGGAGGACATGGTGAGGGGCGCCGAGGCGCAGGGCGGAGTCCCGAAGTGGCTCGACGCGCTGGGCGAGGAGGCGGAGGCGGATGTGGGAAGGCTGAAGAGGGGCGTCCTGGAAGCCTCGGGGATTGCAGACGCCCGCCTGGGACACAAACGTGCCTGGAAGGAGGGGTGCCAGGGTAACGCCGCGGCGCGGGAGGCCCACCGCCGCATGGGCGACTACGCGGACCAATTTTACCGTGACAAGGGCCTCACGTTCAACATGTACTACAAGTGCGCGGCCAACAAGACCCGGGATAATCCCAGGGGGTGCTGTTCGGTGATCCGATCGGATCGCTGGTCACAGCTGCTCTCATGCGCCCGGGGGGCAGCGGGAGAGACGGGTCAGCGCTGGTACTGCCACTGCGGGGCGCGCTACTCGACCTCCCACGGAGTCTGCGTCGAGTTCATAGGGGAGGAGGCGAACCCGCCACGCGAGTACTACATGCACGCGGAGCATCCCGAGGATGACACCCGCGACCTGAAGGCCCTGCTGCGCTACGACAAGCTCAAGAAGGAGGGGGTCACAGTGCTCAACGCGGTGGACCTTCTGCAGCACCTGCCCAAGGTTGAGCCGATGGCGGTTGGCACCGTCTTCAAGCGCTATGCTCCGCACCAGGCACAGTGGGAGGGCCACTGTGTGCTGATGGAGGGGCTCACCTGGGAGAGCTTGCCCAGGTTCGAGTGGGCCCACCTCTACGCGCAGGTCGCCTGGGAACTGAACGGCCCCGAATGGGCGGGGTACAGCAAGAAGACGCGGAACAAAGCCAAGAGGGAGCGCCTGGAGATGGCGCACAGGGAATTGGCGCACTACGAGCGCCGCCACAACCTGAAAGTGGGCAGCCTCTCGGGCGGCGGGGGTGGTACAGGGGTCGCCCCGCGCGCCACCCCCGTTCGCAACGCCAGTGCCCCGCCGGCGAGCGGGGCCCGCGGCAGCGAGGGCCCGCCACCACCGCCAGCGGGAGTCCCGCCAGAGGCCGTGGCCATCATGCCCCCCCTGCCGCCGCCGCCGACGGCGCCCCCTGATGCGCCGCCGCCGCCGACCCACCCGCCACCGCAGACGGACGTGCTCCCGCAGCAGGTCCCAAGCGCTGCAGCCCTGAACGTGGCCCTCGGTGAAGACCTCGAGCGCCAGATCTTTGGGCCCGCAGGGCAGGCGGGGGGCAGCGGCGACCTCGGCGGGGAGGCGCGGGCGCTGCCGTCGCAGGTCTTCGCCGCCATCGCGCAGGGAACAAGTCAGCAGGCCTGAGGGGCAATGCCCAGCAGGTCCCAGGGCCTTGACAGGCCGCGTGGGTACATGCCAAATTGTCTACTTGCTGCTTTCTGTAGCGTTGCGAGCCCATGGCGGCGCCCCCACTCGCGTGGCGTCACCTGCAGCCTGCGCCTAGGCTAGGCAAATGGCTACCTGTGCACTCTGCCACCGTGGCTCGCCAACTGGCTTGCCATCTCGGCCTCCTCGCGTTCACTTGCGCTCGTTGGCCTCGCTGGCGGTGCTGGGGCAGCCCCGTGTACTGCAGCGTCGCCGTCGGGCGCCTGGCCACTTTGGCCTGCCATCCTGGCCGCATCTCGCGCCTTCTTGCGCTAGTAGGCTTGGGTGGCGGTGCTGGGGTCGCCCCGTGCGCTGCTATGCTGTCGCCTGCGCCTTGCTTTTTGCTGTAGGGACCAGCTGCCCTCGGCCAGGCGCCAGTTGCTGCATGCACGTCAGACCCGCCCTTGGCTTGCCACCCAAGCCTAGCCTCGCGTCTTCCCGCGCTAGTCGGCCTGGGTGGCGGTGCTGGGGTCGCCCCGTGTGCTGCTGTGCCGTTGCTGGCGCTTCACCCTGGGCTGTTGGTCCAACTGCCCACGGTGCGAGCGCCTGACGTTGCAAGCATGTCAGACCCGCCCTTTCACCCAGAAGAGGTGCGCGCTACATACTGGTAATGAGGCAGCCACAATGACGCTCTTCCCTGGGTGGTTGAGCCGTGGTGATGTGGATCACGAGACCGCCAGTAGTAGTAGTAGTAGTAGTAGTAGTAGTAGTAGTAGTAGTAGTAGTAGTAGTAGTAGTAGTAGTAGTAGTAGTAGTAGTAGTAGTAGTAGTGTAGTAGTAGTAGCAGTAGCAGTAGTAGTAGTAGTAGTAGTAGTAGTAGTAGTAGTAGTAGTAGTAGCAGTAGTAGTAGTAGTAGTAGTAGTAGTAGTAGTAGTAGTAGTAGTAGTAGTAGTAGTAGTAGTCGTAGAAAAGGCGCAGTCGTAGTCTTAGTACTAGTAGTAGTAGTGGTAGCAGTAGTAGTAGTAGTAGTAGTAGTGGTAGTACGAGTACGAATAGTAGTAGTAGTCGTAGTAGTAGTAGTAGTAGTAGTACTAGTAGTAGTGGTAGTAGTAGTAGTAGTAGTAGTAGTAGTAGTAGTAGTAGTAGTAGTAGTAGTAGTAGTAGTAGTAGTAGTAGTAGTAGTAGTAGTAGTAGTAGTAGTATTAGTAGTAGTAGTAGTAGTAGTAGTAGTAGCAGTAGTAGTAGTAGTAGTAGTAGTAGTAGTGGTGGTGGTAGTGTAGTAATAGTAGTAGTAGTAGTAGTAGTAGAAGTAGTAGTAGTAGTAGTAGCAGTAGCAGTAGTAGTAGTAGTAGTAGTAGTAGTAGTAGCAGTCGTAGCAGTAGGAACAGTAGTAGCAGTAGTAGTAGTCGTAGTAGTAGTAGTAGTAGTAGTAGTCGTAGTAGTAGTAGTAGTAGTAGTAGTAGTAGTCGTAGTTGTACTAGACGAAGTAGTACTACTAAAAGTAGTAGTTGTAGTCGTAATATTAATCGTACTAGTAGAAAAATTATACGCATAGTGACAGTAGTAGTAATAGTAGTAGTCGTGGTAGTAGTAGAAGTAGTAATAGTAGTAGTAGTAGTCGTAGTAGTAGTAGTCGTAGTAGTAGTACCCGCACAAGTTGTAGTAGTACTAGTAGTCGACGTCGTCGTCGTAATCGTTGTAGTCGTGGCAGCAATAGAAGTAGTACTCATGGAAGTAGTAGCAGTGGTAGTGGTAGTAGTAGTAGTCGTAGTAGTAGTAGTAGTAGCAGCAGCAGCAGCAGTAGTAGTAGTAGTAGTAGTAGTAATAATAATAGTAGTAGTAGTAGTAGCAGTAGTAGTAGCAGTAGTAGTAGTAGTTGTAGTAGTAGTAGTAGTCGTAGTAGTAGTAGTAGTAGTAGTAGTAGCAGTAGTAGTAGTAGTAGTCGTAGTAGTAGTAGTAGTAGGCGTAGTAGTAGTAGGAGTAGTAGTAGTAGTAGTAGTAGTAGTCGTAGTAGTAATAGTAGTAGTAGTAGTAGTAGTAGTAGTAGTAGTAGTAGTAGTAGTAGTAGTAGTAGTGGTAGTAGTAGTAGTAGTGGTAGTAGTAATCGTATTTGTAATGGTAGTGGCCGTAGCTGTGGTAGTCGTAGTCGTAGTAGTAGTAGCAGTAGAAATAAACATTAGCCTGGCCAGAGACCCAACCATATGCAGTTGTGAGTACCGCAATTGTGAATACGATGTTCGCCCGCGCTCCCTGTGTGGCCACGGCTCCCCGCCGGAGCCCGACATGCTCAGGAACACGTTCGTGGCTGTCCAGTAGTAGCAGTAGAAATAAACATTAGCCTGGCCAGAGACCCAACCATATGCAGTTGTGAGTACCGCAATTGTGAATACGATGTTCGCCCGCGCTCCCTGTGTGGCCACGGCTCCCCGCCGGAGCCCGACATGCTCAGGAACACGTTCGTGGCTGTCCTCGCGGGCGCCGACGACGACAAGGACGGCGCCCCTCTGACCGAGGAGCAGAAGCAGGAGAAGGCTTCGAGAGCCATGAGGGAGGAAGTGGCGTTGCACGTCGGCAAGGCGGAGTACGACGGCCAGGCGAGGTTGTTGAAGCAGCACAACTATGGGGCCACGATCCTTGTGAGGGGTGCGCCGCAATGGCCCGGGGCCGCCTTGCGAACCCTGCCACTGGCGCTTTCGGTGGAGCTCCACATGGGGCCACGATCCTCGTGAGGGGTGTGCCGAAGCGGCCCGAGGCTGCCATGCGAACCCAGCCACTGGAGCCTTCGGTGGAGCTCCCTATGGGGTCACGATCCTCGTGAGGGGTGTGCCGAAATGGCCCGAGGCCGCCATGCGAACGCTGCCACTGGCGCCTTCGGTGGAGCTCTCTATGGGGCCACGATCCCTGTGAGGGGTGCGCCGAAATGGCCCGAGGCCGCCATGCGAACCCTGCCACTGGCGCCTTCGGTGGAGCTCCCCATGGGGCCACGATCCTCGTGAGGGGTGTGCCGAAATGGCCCGAGGCCGCCATGCGAACCCTGCCACTGGCGCCTTCGGCGGAGCTCACCATGGGGCCACGATCCTCGTGGGTGGTGTGCCGAAATGGCCCGAGGCCGCCATGCAAACCCTGCCACTGGGGGCCTTCGGTGGAACTCCCTATGGGGCCACGCTCCTCGTGAGGGGTGTGCCGAAATGGCCCGAGGCCGCAATTCGAACCCTGCCACTGGCGCCTTCGGTGGAGCTCCCTATGGGGTCACGATCCTCGTGAGGGGTGTGCAGAAATGGCCCGAGGCCGCCATGCGAACGCTGCCACTGGGACCTTCGGTGGAGCTCCCTATGGGGCCACGATCTTTGTGAGGGGTGTGCCGAAATGGCCCGAGGCCGCCATGCGAACGCAGCCACTGGAGCATTCGGTGGAGCTCTCCATGGGGCCACGATCCTCGTGAGGGGTGTGCCGAAATGGCCCGAGGCCGCCATGCGAACGCTGCCACTGGGACCTTCGGTGGAGCTCCCTATGGGGCCACGATCCGTGTGAGTTGTGTGCCGAAATGGCCCGAGGCCGCCATGCGAACGCAGCCACAGGAGCCTTCGGTGGAACACCCCATGGGGCCACGATCCTCGTGAGGGGTGTGCCGAAATGGCCCGAGGCCGCCATGCGAACGCTGCCACTGGGACCTTCGGTGGAGCTTCCTATGGGGCCACGATCCTCGTGAGGGGTGTGCCGAAATGGCCCGAAGCCGCCATGCGAACGCATCCACTTCAGCCTCCTGTGGAGCTCCCTATGGGGCCACGCTGTACTGGGTGGGTGAAACGCAGGGAGGAGGGAGGAGTGACGGGAGGGGGGAGGAGGAGGAGGAGGAGGAGGAGAGGAGAGGAGGAGGAGAACGCGGGGCGACGTCTCTTCAAAACGAAGACCCAACACCACAGGATGGTTGGGAATAATAATAATAGCCGTAATCCGCCGGCCCCCTTTTGTGGGGCCACCAGGCTGTGGGCCGAGGGTTTGTCGTTCCCTGCGACAGTTCCAGCTTCCAGTTTCCACTGTTACAGTTCTGGTTCTTGTTGCTTACTGTTCCTTGTTGTGCACCGCGCGGGAGGGGGGAACCGAACATAGGCCAGGTTAGCACCTCCCGGGAGGGGTCTCAAAATTTTTCAAGAGTCGAAATTGACACTCCTCATGCAGATCGGCGGGGTCCGGGTCCAAAAACCAACCTGGGAGGCGCCACATTTGTGAAATTCGGCGGCACCCCTTATGCAGATCGGCTGGGTCCGGGTCCAAAAAGTCATACGATTTGCAAAATTTCTGAAATCCGTCGGCACCCCTCACGCAGATCGGCGGGGTCGAAATCCAAAAACCAATGGGATTTGCCACATTTCTAAAAATTCGGTGGCACCTCTCACGCAGATCGGCGGGGTCAGGGTCGAAAAACCAATGGGATTTGCCACATTCCCACAATGCCCTCACGCAGATCGCCAGGGTCAGGGTCGAATTAGCCTGGCGAAAGACCCAACCATACGCAGTTGTGACTACCGCGATTGTGAATAACATCTTCGCCCGCGCTCCCGATGTGGCCACAACTTCCCGCAGGAGCCCGACATGCTCTGGGACACGTTCGTGGCCGTCTTCGCGGGCGCCGACAACGACGAGGACGGCGCCCCCCTGACCGAGGAGCAAAAGCAGGAGAGGGCTCTAAGAGCCATAAGGGAGGCTGCCCTTGGGGCCTTCGGTGGAGCTCCTATGGGGCCACGATCCTCGTGAGGGGTGTGCCGAAATGGCCCGAGGCCGCCATGCGAACGCAGCCACTGGAGCCTTCGGTGGAGCTCCTATGGGGCCACGAACGTCGTGAGGGGTGTGCCGAAATGGCCCGAGCCGCCATGCGAACCCTGCCACTGGCGCCTTCGGTGGAGCTCCGTATGGGGCCACGATCTTCGTTAGGGGTGTGCCGAAATGGCCCGAGGCCGCCATGCGAACCCTGCCACTGGCACCTTCGGTGGAGGCCACGATCCTCGTGAGGGGTGTGCCGAAATGGCCCGAGGCCGCCATGCGAACGCTGCCAATTGGGCCTTCGGTGGAGCTCCCTATGGGGCCACGATCCTCGTGAGGGGTGTGCCGAAATGGCCCGAGACCGCCATGCGAACGCAGCCACTGGAGCCTTCGGTGGAGCTCCCTATGGGGCCACGAAATGCTGTACTG